>SJYV01016857.1:2606289-2619849 GCA_006410875.1 Neotragus pygmaeus | reverse complement strand
CTAGGCAGCTCTGTGAGCGGGGCCTGCCGGCGGGGGAGGAGGCCCCCGGCTGCTGGGCCCGGCTGCCCGCAGAGGCGCAGGCGGAGCGAGTTCCCAGCCACCGCCACCCCCCTCCTTCCCCAAGGGCCCGTCCAGCAAATTTCCTCCCTCGTTTTGGTCTGTGCCTTCCCTCCCTCCTCCTCCCCCATATATTCGCTCTCTAAAAACATAAAAAAGAGATCAACTTCCCTAACTTCACAGAGCCCTTTTCAGTGACAAATATTGATGCCCAAAGTGTCTGCGCTCTCCCGCCCCCAAACGTTAAGAAAAGGCGCCCGCGAAAGGGGGACATAAAAAGTTAACAATGCTGTGAAAATATGTTTGCAGAAAATAGACAATCGTTGGATTAAACGTATTCAAGTATGAAATAATGCCTTTTTGTGTCAAAACTTGGGCGATGGGCGGGTACAAAAGTTCCCTGTGGCAGCGACTTGCTTCCTTTGTGAGCCGTGCGCTTTGGCGTCTCCACTTGGGCGCATTACTTAGAGCCCTCTAAGCGCGATTGTTTCTCCCTTTCTAATGACATTTACCGGATCAAAACATGCTGTTAATTCGATCAGAAGGCTTCACCCTCCCTGACAAAGCCACAATAATTTCTCCTGAAGTTTGTTAAATTGACCAAAATTAGGCAAATGAATAGGGGTCTGTAGGCGCCCCCTCTCGCAGGTGACGTCGCATAATGCTCGCCGGGGCCAGCTGCATTCCCCCTTTTCTTCTCAGCCCACTCTTCTCCGTGTTGCCCCCAATCCTCCCACCACCCCTCTCACACACACACACACACACATGCACATACACACGCACACACACACACACACACACACACACACACACACACAGGCCTGCCTGTCTTTCCTCCCCCACCCTCTGGCATTATTAAAATTTAGCCCAATGAAACTATTCATACTTTTCAATGGACATTTTCCGTATAGGATAATAGGCTACAAATTGAGCCTCTTCCCCCCGCGAGGAGAGAGCCAGAGGGAGGAGAAAAGAAAGGCAGCGATGTGGTCAGGCAGTGGGGGGAGCGTCGCGTGCCAAAGACCGGCGGGAGGGGCGAGGCGAGGCGAGGGCCTCGTGTGCCAGCGGCAGCCCCACACCTGCCGGGATGTCCGGACAAATAAAGCGGGGTAAACAAAAAGGGGGGAGATGGACGTGTCACCAAGTCGTGTGAGAAAAGCCTGGGAACAAACGGGGCGCCTCCGTCTCCAAGAGCTCCCCCTTGAACCCGGCGGAACAGCCTATTAAAGGCTTACTTAATTACTTTAATGACTCTGGACAGGCTTTAAAACGCACTCGGCGCTGGGACTGTGGGCTTGCTGGGATTTGTAAACAGGCAATCGTGTGAGACTCAGCGGTGGGACTAAAGGAGGCGACACTGTTTTGTGAGGGTCCTCGCCCCCCGGTGCCCACAGCCGCTGCGCCTCTGCGCTCGCTCACCCGCCGGCGCCAGTTTACCGTCTCTTTCCCACCCGGGCTGTTGCCATGCAAATATTATTCCCCCCGCTGGTCACGTGTCCTTTGAAGGGCCACGTGGATTAACAAAGCTGATCTGCCCCCAACTCGCCCCCCTCGGCTGCTAATTTTTTTTTTTCTTAACTTAAAAAAAAAAAAAAAAACTGATCTTGAATGCATGCATCCCCCAAACGCAGCTCTCCTAATCCTATGGAATAATTCAAGTCGTGAATGCACTTGGAGCCCTAGATGACCGCTTTATAAGGCAGACCCTCATAGTTGGGAGGCTACAGTCTACCTGGGACACTCGAGGAGGCACACGAGGGGAAAAGCGAACGGGTGCCTTGCGCCACCGCCTCTCCCGAGAGCGCGTATTGATCAGAATGTCAGACAAGCTCAAGGAACGCAAAGTGAGTCGGCTGAGTCCAGATGGCTCTTGCGCCTTCTGGGTGGGGGTGTCTAACTCCCAGAGCCACCAACTGGCTGGACCGACGAGCTGGGACCTGGTCACACAGGACTTCTCTTGGAGAGGAATCCTGAGTGGTTTGGGAAGGCAATGAGGATAGCTAGAGGGGATTCCGCGGTCGGGGTGGAGGCCACATCTGGAAGCTGGTGGCCACCTCCCCATGGCCCTGGTGCTCAGCAAGGCGGTGTGACCCCGCAGAGGTTAGAAGCGGAGTGCATCAGCACAGGTGCGAGAGGACAGAGCTCATGTGACCCAGTGTGGGGGGACAGGGGCCTGGGGCGACTCCCTGGGCAGCACTGAGGGGTGGCAGACGGCTGTGCCAGCGTGCCTTTGACGATTCTTTGGGCAAAGGCACCTAAACGGACAAAAAAACCTCTGTTCTCAGAGAACCCCCGTTTCCCACAAAGTGATAGAAAAGAGGAGAAGAGACCGGATTAACCGCTGTTTGAACGAGCTGGGCAAGACGGTGCCCATGGCCCTGGCGAAGCAGGTAATGTTGTCAGCTGAGAAAACGGTGCTGGCGCTGGGGATCCTCTGATGCCGGGAGTCTGGAGCCGGAGAGGGCCGCAGGTGCGGGCTTCCTGGCCGGGGCCCTGAGCGCTGAGTTGAGCCCCAGGCGGCCCTGGCGCAGATCCACAGCGGCGCCCCCCCGTTTGGCTGGATGGTCCCCTCGGGTTAAAACGGTGCACCCAGCCTACCCGGGTTAGCCCGCACCGTCTGGGCCGCTTCCAGGAGACTTTTCGTCCTTTTCCAGAGTTCCGGGAAGCTGGAGAAGGCAGAGATCCTCGAGATGACCGTGCAGTACCTGAGAGCCCTGCACTCCGCCGATTTTCCCCGGGGAAGGGAAAAAGGTGGGCAGGGAGTGTGTGCCACACAGAGCCCTGCGGGTGGCAGCGGGAGAAACGCGGCCTCTCCAGGTCTACTCTCTGGATGCTGCAGGGGCGGGCCGAGTCGGAGAAAGCTGAGGACTGGAGAACAGGGGTCTGGGGAGGCAGGTTCTGAGGCCTCTTCTCAGGTGGGGAGGGGTGAGGTCAGACTCCTAAGGAACTGGAGGTCGTTGGCTTACGTTTTTTCCCGTCTCCAGGCTGGAAAGAGAGGGGCGGGCCTTGAATGGAAACCGGCCAGAAAACATGATGGGAGGGGCTTGGCATCTGCCTTAGGCTCCCGTTCAGGAAGGGGCCACTCACAGTTTTCCCTTTCTGCGTTCTCCTTGCCCCTCCAGCAGAGTTGCTAGCAGAGTTTGCCAACTACTTCCACTACGGCTACCACGAGTGCATGAAGAACCTAGTGCATTACCTCACCACCGTGGAGCGGATGGAGACGAAGGACACCAAGTACGCGCGCATCCTCGCCTTCTTGCAGTCCAAGGCCCGCTTGGGCACCGAGCCCGCCTTCCAGCCACTGGGTTCGCTCCCAGAGCCGGATTTCTCTTACCAGCTGCACCCAGCGGGGCCCGAGTTCGCGGGCCCCAGCCCGGGTGAGGCGTCCGTGTTCCCGCAGGGCGCGGCACCGGGGCCCTTCGCCTGGCCTCACGGCGCGTCCCGCAGCCAGGCACTGCCCTACCTGCCCAGCGCGCCCGTGCCTCTCCCGAGCCCCGCGCAGCAGCACAGCGCCTTCCTGGCGCCCGGGCAGGGCCTGGACCGCCACTACCTGAACCTCATCGGCCACGCGCACCCCAGCGCCCTAAACCTACACGCGCCCCAGCACCCTCCGGTGCTCTGACGCCGACAAATCCCGCAGACTGCTCTGCGCTCTGGGCACTGCTTGGGAGAAATACTGTATATTGTACAAGTGTAAATATTGTGCTGGAAAAAAATAAAAAGCTGAGTTGGGTAAGGTCGAAAGCGAATCCGCCTTCTGAAGGACCTTCCCCCTGGCAATAAACGCTTTCTGAAAGTCCCAGAGAGACGGATTCCTTGTTACCTTTGCTCTTCTAAAACCCATCCCCTCCGAGGGGTCTCCAGCACAACGCCGACGCTGGCTGAGGTGACGACCCTCAGTTATTTGGGTGGGGAAAGGGATGGGTCACCGCGCAGGGACGGAGGCGAGGAGGCCAAGTGGAGGACTCGCTTCCAGGCTGGCTTCCCGGTTCCACCCGGGCTCCAGACCCGCCTCCTCCTCACGCGCATTTGAGTATTTGCCCAGAAGGACGGATGGGAGGCCCAGGGCACACAGCTCTCAAAAAATACAAATTGAAGGACCGCCTCCAAGCTGGCTGTGGCAAACCTTCGCCAGCTCCCACCTGGGCGCCCTTCCTTAATCCGGAGAAGGCCCCGGATGCGCGCACAGGTGCGCGCACCAGCTGTCTGCTGACCCGGAGCGCGGGGAAACCAGGGCCCTTGGGATGCAACGATTGGTTTACAGCCTCCACCTGTCTGGTTAAAAATATATAGAGGAGGTGGCTTCCGAGTGCAGCTTACAAACAACATCCGATGAAGTTCATCTTCGGACAGACAACTGTCTTTCTGAGCGCCGGAGGGCTCAGAAAGCTGAAGTTGCCTTTAGCGCACAGATCAGCTCAGCTTCAGGGCGCTAGGCGACCTGGTGAGAGGCTGGCAGCGACTGGGTGGGGAGACGCGCTCCCCTAAAGGATTGTTCGCTCTGCCCATACCTACATCCAGCCATTGGGTCGGGCCTGAGATGCTGGGTTCCTGGTGAGAAAGGCTTCTCCACCTTTTCCTGGGGGAGGGGGATTTAAATTTTCTTGCTCCACCCAGAAGACAGGAACGTATGGGGTTTAGGGAAGAGTTGGCTAGCGATCTTTAAGCGGCTTGTAGTTTTCACTGACAGTTGGATCTGCCTTCCCCACAAAACAGCGGTACATTTACAATAGAGCAAACTGAAATTAGGTTTTTCTAGGACCCAAAGAACAAAACGAACCTCGTTGTTTTAGGTTAACAGGTAAGATGTACAAGGTATTTAACCCATTAAATTTGTGTTTGTGAGAATTTAAAAATTTTCCTCCATTGATTTTTTTCCTTTCTTTTCTGTTCCCATTCCTTGTGATGCCCTGTAAATAAATAACTCGAAATTATGTAGCAGATGTTCCTGTTTCCTGAGACCATTTAGCTGAACTAGGATGATTTGTCATAGCTCAGATTAGCTGGACTACAATAATTAACTTATTCCATTTCTGTGGAGAGGGTTTAAGGGAGCTCTGACCTAGACTGTTTACTAAGGTCATGGAATAGGATGACCACAATTTATAAACCATCAAACTTCATTACACAGAGACAGGAGGACCAGCACACACACGCACACACACACACACTTCATTATGTTGTCTATAAAGTGAAACTTAAAATATCTACGTTTTGGGGGCAGGAAGAATCTATGAACATTAGAAAAGGTCCTTCAAGTCAGGCGTTCTTGCACTACATGTCAGTATAATGCTTATCTAGAAAATGTAAGATGCAAACTAGTATCTCTTCCCTTATGAAACAAAAGTCAGTGTAAGACCAGGAGGCCATTTGGGTAACAAATATACATTGAGCAATATGGGGTGAAAACGAATTATGCTGCAATGGGAGAATGCATGGTGCCTATTATTGGAACACATGTCTTACACCCATTTTTATCAGCGCTGGATACAGAATATGAAGAAGGCCTTTCAGGCTTTTTTCTCTGAGCATTAAGCCAATCTGAATTCCCTTTGGTAGTGAAGCACTGAAGATATAGTGTTACCCTGGAAATATAAATTATTAATAGATTCAGCATTTTTGTCACTTCTCAACTGTTAACCAAATTAGACAAAACTTTCTTTTGCTAAGTAGATTTTCTCTTTGGGATTAGCTTTGGGAAAGCACAGGCCACCACAGTAAAAAAACTTCGGTCATTTACATATAATTTTGCAAACTTCCACTGGCCCATGACAGTCTTTGTACCTCAAATGTTGGTGTTCTTGATTTTTTTTTCCTTTCTCATTTAACTGTGGAGGATAAAACCCTGCTTTGGATTTACAATGACTTTAGGATAAAAGTCTCCCTCCCCTTTCTCTCCCTCTGCCTTTCTGTGTGTGTGTGTGTATGTGGTGTCTTTTTCTGAAACCTTCATCCAAAGTTCCAATTCTCTAGGCTTGGCCAAAAGTCAAACTTTGCAAAAGATTAAAAATGTCACTACAAAATGGAATCGATTTACATCAGATTGTGACTTTAATGTGTTCTTCCTGTACTTTCCGAGATGACACATTACTTCCAGCCTCTGTCCCAAACCCCCCGCCTACTCCCCCCTCTGTCTGAGTCTCTCATACCCAATCCCTCCACTCTTTCTTTTAAGTAAGTTGTATAGTAATGGTTTCCAAGAGAGGCTCAACCAAACCCAGAAATAACAAAAAACAAAAAAAAACAGTGAGTTTGGCTGGAGGTGACCCATTGTGATGCTTCTGAAAGGGGCAACCTCTTGTTTCTTGGGCTTCATCCTTGAGTGGGCAAGAATAAAAATAATCATCCCCATGAAATCAAAGGTTTTCTCCAGAGGCTTGAGGAACAAAGCTTCTGGCTGGTGCTTTGGGTCAGTCCCTGGGGCTCTGGAGGGCTAAAACTAGGCCCTTCGAGGCCCTCCAGCCACCCCAGAAGAAAGGGCAGTAATACAGAGCTCACTCGTGCTTCTAAGCGTTATTGAACCAACACGGCCGAGTACCACTGGGGGCCCAGCAGTCTGGCCTGCTGGGGACCAGGCAAGAAAGGTGGAAGAGCAGCCATACAAGTGTCCATCTGACCCCACAAAAGCACAGGGTGTGTGGGAACATGGTAACGGGCATCACACAGAGTAACACACCAAGAAAAGTAAGGCGAGATGGGGCAGGTAGTAGGAGCTCAATAGATACCTGTGGAATGATACTGTCTCAGGGAAGAGCTGACTCCATCTTGGATCTGTCTCCTATTAACCTCTGCGTCCCGTTGCTTTTGTTCCCTGAAAGGATACTGCCCTGCCTAGGGGAACCCTGCCCCTCTGCCTGAATGTTAAACCAAAACGCCTTTGTTCAGGACCCCCTCTACCTGTGGATGGCTACAGGAAGGAAGAAATTAACACAGTCCATCCCTGGAGCAGGTCATTCCAGGAGATATTTGCAAGATTAATGGCCTTTTCTACTTTACTTCTTCACCCTCCCCTCTGATCTATAAAAGAACCTGGCATTCAGATCCCAATAAGATGGTTATTTTGAGACATTACTCTGCCATTTTCTCCCTCTGCTGGCCGAATACAGTCATATTCCTTGCCTCAACACCCCATTTCTCGGTTAACTGGCCTATCATGCAGTGAGCTTGGACTCAGTAACAACATCATAGTGCTGAAGTTCTTGGATTCTATACCTCCACTAGGCCTCTTGTTTCTGGCCCAAAGGTCCCTCTGTGCTTCAGCAGAGACCAGAAAGTACTTGTACATCCACCCAGAAATCTCTGGAACAATCTACACACACTCTGTCAGAGAGGGCAATGTCCCTGCCTTTGCCTAGAAATTCTACCTTGTGCTCTGGCAGCAAAAGACATGCTTGGCCTGCTTGATTAAGGCAGTCAACTCTACCTAAAGGCTCAGCTAAATGTGGCCGCTCAAGCCAGGATTTGAATTCAAAATTAGCCTGATAAGCGTTCTGCCCCTTTCACACAGGCAAGATTCAAGACAGGGCTGAGTCTATTCCACTCTTCTTTTTGCACCCTTAGTTGTTCAGACTACCTGGATTTGCATTCCAGCTCCGCTGCTCACACTTTTGGGCAAACTGCTAAGTCTCTCTGCATCTGTTTCCTCATCTATAAAAGTAGAGATATTAAATGTGTGTATAGCCTCATAGGATTGCTAAGATGACTAAATGAATTGGTATACTCCAAGCCCTCGACATAGTGTGTGGCCCACAGTGAATGTTCACTAAATGCTAGCTATTATGACACTTAGCTGTTTCTCTCTCCCTTCTGCAAAGAGTCAGATCTTGGGACCACCTCAAACTAAAAAATAAAACATCAAGGCAAATCACGAAAAAAATCTTGAATCCCAGGGCTCTTAAACCCCAAAGCTTATTATGATACAAGAGTAACATTCTTCATTTAGGGCAAGTAGGAGCTCAACTTCCATTCCATAGTCCATCTGAAGGCTCTGAGCCCTATTCTGAGTTTTGACTGAAACCTGGTCTCCCACATTGCAGGCAGATTCTCAACCATCTGAGCCACCAGGGAAGGCCGTGACTGGTTGTCAGAGCCCCCTAATAACATTGGAACACTATCTCTTACACTCTTTCCAACACAGAAATCTGGCTTTATGTTACTTTGTGACAGCTTTTTATACACATTTCTATATTCTCTCTCAAAGTACACATTCTAATGACTATTAATATACAAACACTGGCTGTTACAGATTCTTTTCTGGGTTGTGGAGTAAATAAATAAACTGATTCAATATTCCTTAAATACACTTACTTTGGCAACTTTATGTTCTTCTCAGCATTTCCCCCATTTTTTCCTATTCTAGGCTTTTATCTACCGTATTTGTCACCTGTTTGCTCCACTCCTGGCTCAAGACTCACCCCCTGATGCAGATGAAAGTACTGCTGCAGACTCTTAGCTCCCTGGGTCCGGACCCCTCACTCTCACTTGCTTTCTCACTTGACCTTTATTTCTCATCCCCTGTGGTTTTCTGATTGCTCAGCTCCCCATATCTGATTGTCCATGTACCTACGGTCTGGTGTAAGAATGATCTCCCTTTGTGTGTGTGTCCCACGTGGAAAGGTATTACTGGGGTAACACTCTCAGCACCTCTCAGCAGTCCTTTCACATTCTTCAGCTAGCCCATTGGAGAATTTAGAACGTGGATTCAGGCACCTCACCTCAGCCCCTTTCTCTTTGGGCGCCAACCTGCCCAGAGGAAGCAAGCAAACATTTCCATCTGAGCTGGCTGGAAGATTTTGAGCTCTTCCTATGCTTTTGATGGGTTAGTTTAATTCTAAGGTGAAGTGCTGCAAGCCCACTCTTCACACATGGATGTCACATCCTCTAATCAGTCACAAAATAGACATGTTTTTCCTCCACCTGACACCTATATCTACATCCTAAATGAGCACAGGTAGGAGGGAAAAAAAAGACTTTTATTTATTGTATGCTCTAAAACCGCAGAACCTGGGTGCCTATATGTGTGCAGTCAGGAAGGCGGATACACATATACGCCTGCGTGCAGCAAACAGTGCAGGCTTAGGAGTGGGCGCACAGGTGGCTGCTGTGTCCACAAGTGAGTGTGGAAGGGACGAACTGGGACCAGAGAAAAGAGCAGACCATGGAAGAGAATGGCTAAGTTAGAGCTTGAGGGACTCGACTGTTTCTGGATCACTTGGAAGATAAGAAGCAATCTTTATGAAGGTCTGCAAATCTGTCCCATTACTATCACTAGCAAATCCTCTATACAGTGGGAAGAGCTGCAGCAAAGCAGAAGAGAGGCAGCAGACAGCATTATGCTGATTGGAGGTGTGGAAGATAACAGGAAAGTTGCCCAAACCACACCATGGGGTGGGAGACTTGGGCAGGAACTCTGGGCTGAGCTATAAAGAGATGGTGCAAGGGAAAAGAACCTCAAGAGAACTGGGAACTTGAGTATTTTTGCTGTGCCCACCTGGTCTCATTTATTACATTTAGCTTAAAAGCACGAGTCAATAACAATACTAGTTAAAGCTGTATACATATGATGAAACTTTCTTGCTTCAATATTGCTAGGAGCCTTTATGCGATGTTTGATGGAACAGAAGTAAGCCTCCTCTATGGCTGTTCTGTGGTAGGCTTATCAGTGGACGTCTTCCACAGTAAAACACTTTCATTTCTACCCAGTAAGAACAGAACTTAATTTTTTTACATTAACATGATTTCTTTTTTTTTTTTTTATTTTATTTTTTAAATTTATTTATTTTTAAATTTAACTTTACAATACTCTATTGGGTTTGCCATACATCGACATGAATCCACCACAGGTGCACACAAGCTCCCAATTAACATGATTTCTATTTTATATTTATGTTAGACTACATAAATCTGTGATCTAGTCTTGTTATTCTTTCTAAATATAACGGACAGTGTAGTTAGTGAAGAAAAACTTCTATAAGGGGTAGCCAGGGAGAGGAACCTGGTGGGCTACAGTCCACGGGGTTGCAAAGATACATGACCGAGGATGCATGCACGCACATGGAGAAGATGCGCAAGTCTTAGGACTGCAAGTTACAATGCATCTCTCTACTTTCCCATGTATTGTATGCCACATACATGGCAACAACAGTAACAGCTGCAACCTGTCTAGCAGTACTGGCAGGAAATCTGAGGCAGTCACTTCTGGGTACTTGGAAAAAGTCAAATTGGAGGGAGTCCAATTTATATTCTGGCCACAAGCAATAAAAGTTTGAAAAATTCCTGATTTCACAAACCCTTTCTACTGTGATGTACAGTAAAGACATTGACAAGGATGCAATTGAACCATTTCTGAATTACATAATAGCTCAGTTGAAAAGACAAGAGCAATGAAGATACTGTCAAATTATAACTGAATAATATCTATCATGACTCTGAGCCCTAGGCTGATGGTGGTCCAAACATATGTGGTGAAGGGAGGCTGCAGGGGAAGGAATTTCATTGTTACATCATTCATTTCAGAGGGAGAAATTAAGCTAAAAATTTCTTAGAATACTATAGAAAAAAATGGAAAAGTTCTGAAATTACTGAAAGTAGCATTGTGCTATCTGTTTCCCTGGCATCATGAAGAGAACATTTATCAGTGAGACAACACTTTCAAATCTTTTCAAATGTGTATTATCAAAAGAGACACCAAAAAGCTGAATATGCTTTGGACATGAGAGAATTTAGGAAACAGTAATTTCCAAGAAGCATCAAATGACTTTCTGTGACAACAAGAGCCAAGTGATGTGGATAAAGAGCATATAGGCGGAGTTTATGTTGCACCTGATGGTGTGTTTTTTTGGCATCAGGTGTTTGCTATGATTTGCAAGCTTCTTCCAAAACAAATCTGTAGTCTATTTTTCCATATAACCCCCAGTCATACTTTGACAGGACATGTCAAACCTCATCTTCACTAAGGAGGAACCTGTAGAACTTAAGAACTGATCTGAATTCTGGGAAGGAAAGGCAGCCCTACAATCAACACTCAAGTTTCCAAAAAAGCCCTCTGTAGGCTCTTCCAGTCATCCTGGAGTAGAGAAAAGTGCTGGACANACAAATCTGTAGTCTATTTTTCCATATAACCCCCAGTCATACTTTGACAAGACATGATAAACCTCATCTTCACTAAGGAGGAAGCTGTAGAACTTAAGAACTGATCTGAATTCTGGGAAGGAAAGGCAGCCCTACAATCGGCTCTTCCAGTCATCCTGGAGTAGAGAAAAGTGCTGGACAAATAAATTCTTCCTCCCCAGATGTTCGAATACATCAAAACATAAATGCTTCCTCTCTTTGCTTCTCCCCTTTTTTCTCAAACCACCCCCTTTCTCCTCGGATCACCAACTGTTTTTTCTCTTATGGGGTAGGATACAGTTATCCTCCAGGTTTCTTTTGAGACTCTTAATCTAGACAAAACCATGCTGTGCAATGCAAGGGACACCACTAAGGCCTTGTTTCTGGATCTATCCTCTCCTCCAGATAGACTCACAAGCTGTCTCCCCTTGACTCACCACTATGCCTTGACCAGTTTCTCACCCTTCTCCTAATTACACATCCAAACAGACATCAAGTCTTGTGAATTTTACCTCCTATCTCTTGAGCCATTCATTTCTATCCATTCAGCCACAGCCAAAAACCAGGCTGTCAATGACCCTTTTCAACTTCCCACCAATGTCCCAGCCTCCATTTCTGCTTTCTTCTAATTGATTTTCAGCATCCCAGCCAGAGTGTTTTCCGAAAACACAAATCTAAAATCCCCAGTTTACAATTATTCAATGCCTGCCCTCATTCTTGGGAAAAAGTCCAAGTCCCTTGTCAGGCCTTCCCATTGTGGCCCCTGAGTACTCTCAGACCTCACTGCTTGACACTAACTACCCCACACTCAACATCAGGCACACTGGCTTTTTTCACTCCTCAGCTGTCCAGAGCTCTCTTTTACATTGGGCTATCATGAGTGCTGTATTTCAAAGGCAAAGGAAAGTTCAGAATACCTTTTCCCTTAGGTGACTGGTCAGTACCCTAATGAAAAGCTGATCTTCATTCTCAGGTGAAGGGAAGTGCATCATTGCCGCAGTATTATGCCCATTCATGCAAACCTGTCTCTGAAATGGCTCCAGAAATTCTAAGTGTAAAATACTGAAAAAATTACAGTTGACTCTTGAACACAGATTTGAACTGTGCAGGTCCACTTGCACGTGGATCCCCTCCCCCCCAATAAATGCATAGTACAGTACGACCCGATCTGCAGCTAGCTGAATTCAAGGATTGTGGGACTGAAGAAATGAAGGGCCAACTATAAAGTTGGATGTGGATTTTCAACTGCATTGAGGGTTAGTGCCCCTAACCTCCAAGCTGTTGAGGATCAACTGTACATGAAATATATATTCTGGCCTTTTTCTTTTTCCCTGAACTTTTACAATCAAGTGATATCATTATTTGACATTAAATATTATCAAGAGGCAAGGTGATTGAGAACATGGGCTCTGGAGCTAAACTGCTGAGGCCTGGTTCTGCCACTTTGTTTGTATGGCCTTGAAAATTATTGAACAGCTCTGGGCTTCAGTTCCCATCAGTAAATGGAATGATAGTACCCATCCCATAGGGTGGATAGGATAATTAAATGCATTAACAGTAGAGTCTGGCCAATAGTCTGTAACCAGTAACTTAGCTAGCATGACTCAAATCTGCATGACGCTGCTGTATAAACTAAATCAGTTTCTTTTGAAACTGCCGAGCTATTTAATGCTGGAAATAAGAGTTTATCTTGTCAATTCATTGCCCCCCTCCTTTTTTTTTTAAACCAGTCTTAATCTTTTCTGCATCAGAAAAGACATCAAGGATGGAAGAAAGGTAGAAAGAGATCTTTTTTTAGGAAGGAATTTGCTAGGGAATCAGGTACAGTGACAGTTTCAAAAGGTCTAAACAGACTTCAGAGCAGACATCTGGTTGAAACAGTGCTAGGGGATTTGGCTTAAAGCTGCAAACACACTGTTTGAGGTGGGCTTAGTCAGGCTAATGGAAATAAAGAAGGAGCTAAGTACCCCAAAGGTGCTTCTTGATGTCTCCCCTGCCTGGCCCCGTGTTAGGGACTTTTACACAGTTACTCCATTTATTCTCCACAAACACCTCTGCAGTAGGAAATATCACCCTCAATGTTCAGATGAGGTCTAATTTGGAATTTGTCGAAAGTCACGTAATAATTTTGCAGCAGAGCAAGCATTTGAGCTGTAACAGGTTTGCTTCCCAGTTCAGTGCTCTCTCTTCTATGCAATAATCCTCACAGTCACAAACGCTTTCATACTTTCTTGGAACTGTATGATTTAGAGCTAAGTTTAGGAATATCCCTCATTTCTTTTATAAAATGCTCTTCTTGTATAGTCCTCCAGGACCTCAAAGCTGGAAAGTTGGATGTCCCAATTTATGGTCTCTAAAATGCAGATTTTAAAAAATAACATAACTTTAAAGCTA
>SJYV01016857.1:2593202-2606276 GCA_006410875.1 Neotragus pygmaeus | reverse complement strand
AGAGGATGAGATGGCTGGATGGCATCGCTGACTCAATGGATGTGAGTTTGAGTGAACTCCTGCAGTTGGTGATGGACAGGGAGGCCTGGCGTGCTGCAATTCATGGGGTCACAAAGAGTCGGACATGACTGAGCGACTGAACTGAACTGAACTAATGATTAGTGATGCCGAGCATTTTTTTCTGTGTCCATTGGCAATTTGTATATCTTTGGAAAAATATCTATTTAAGTTCTTCACCCATTTTTAAATTGGGTTCTTTGGCTTTTATGTTGTTGAGCTGTAGGAGTTCTTCATATACTGTAGCTGTTAATCTTTTATCAGACAGTCAGTTTACAAATGGTTCCCTCCATTCCTTGGGCTGTTTTTTCACTCTGTTGATGTACCCTTTCAGGCACAAAAGTTTTAAATTTTGATTAAGTCCAATTTATCTCTTTTTTTCTTTTGTTTTCTGTGCTTTTGATGTCATATCCAACAAATAGTAGCATTTAACTATATATTTATCTGATTTTTTTTTTCTCACAAATGCCTACTTAATAGACTATGTTACACAAAGGCAGAAACCTCTGCACCTACACTGGGGATAGTGACTAGTAGCTGTTTCAATATATATTTATAATCTAATGAATGCATATCTTCTGATATTTTAAATATATAATGCAATATGATACCCTACTTGTACAACTATGAAAATATTTATAAATGTGATTTCTGTGTGATATTAAATTAACTTTAACATGAAAATTTATACTAATTAAAGAGACATAAATTTATATCAAACTACATGTAAAGTTTTGGGAAGTATTTGGGAGAAAAAAAACAGAAACTATGTTAATACATTATTATCAAAGCATATTTTTTTTTCAAAACAATTACAGATCAAAACTTAAGTGACTAAAAGTCCACCTTCCAGATTGTAGTCAGTCCATTTCAGACCTTAAATAATTTCATGATGCATTTCTTCATTCTTCATTGGCAGTTTTTCAAAGGTGGTATAGACTGGCTTCTTAGAGCAAAGGAGGGGTACATCCCCCTTGCATTAGCTTAAGTATTAGTACAAATAAAACACTTGAAGAGTCTTCCTTTCCTTTCTGATTTTGTAAACTTTCAGGAAGAGATTTAGCAAGTATTAGCCTGCCTTTTTGGAGAAGGCAATGGCACCCCACTCCAGTACTCTTCCCTGGATAATGCCATGGACGGAGGAGCCTGGAAGGCTGCAGTCTATGGGGTCATGAAGAGTCGGACATGACTGAGCCACTTCACTTTCACTTTTCACTTTCATGCATTGGAAAAGGAAATGGCAACCCACTCCAGTGTTCTTGCCTGGAGAATCCCAGGGACGGGGGAGCCTGGTGGGTTGCCATCTATAGGGTCGCACAGAGTCGGACATGAGAGAAGTGACTTAGCAGCAGCAGCAGCAGCCAGTATTCTTGCCTGGGAAATCCCATAGACCTGTCTCTTATACACATCTAGATGTGTATAAGAGACAGGTGATNGGGTCGCACAGAGTCGGACATGAGTGAAGTGACTTAGCAGCAGCAGCAGCCTGCCTTTTAAATCAAGCAAACCCGCAGGGTTTTACTTGCTTGCGTTTCTCAGAATTCAAGCTAAAAAGGGCTTGTATTGTCAGTTTCAAAACAGCAGGGGGAGCTCATGAGATTTCTAAGGCCGCTATTACCAGCTATCCTTCCCCTCCAAAAGACAACACTACTTTAAGCATAAATTGAACAATACCAAAGGGAAACCCAAACAAAGAGAAAAGGAAGCAAAAAATAATAATAAAATTTTTCTAATGAGAGGTGGAAATAGCCAAAGTCAATTGTATAATAAAGTACCGATACAAACTAACACTTAATCCAAATCTAGATCTACAAGCCCAACTCTTTCAGGGTCTCCTTACTTTCCCTAACAACCCAATGTACCCCTGGGTCCCCAAGACCCCACACTGCTCTGGACCCTTTACCAACTTTTTCATATGTCAGAACAAATTTTTAGACAGTTGGCTTTAAAACTACTGTGCTTAAATTTTTAATATATTTTAATATTCAGTGAAAAACTTCTCTTTGAGGAACAGCTTAAAGAGTACTAATTTAAGAATCCCCTGGTGGTTCAGATGGTAAAGCACCTGCCCACAATGTGGAAGGCCCAAGTTTGACCCTGGGTCAGAAAGATTCCCTGGAGAAAGAAATGGTACCCCACTCCAGTATTCTTGCCTGGAAAATCCCATGGATGGAGGGGCCTGGTGGTCTACAGTTCATGGGGTTGCAAAAGAGTGAGACATGACTGAGTGACTTCACTTTTTAAAGAGTATAAAAAACACTAGGCTATAAGCCACAGGACAGTGAAAGAATATATGAAATATAGCTCTTATTAATTGGGAAAAGTAAGGGGAACCGAGAGTTCCATCCTGAGCTTTAGGGTTGGAATAAGAAGTCACTCCCTATGAGGACAGGAGTGCTGTGATGAGCGGAAGAGTATTTCCTATTTGGGAGAAATCACGAGAGACATTGGTCCTACTTTCCATTTTGTCCTCTGAACCTCAGCCTGGAAGATAGGAATTGACTAGCACTATTAATTGTTCAGCATTAACAAGCCATCAACATAAACTTCAATTATAGCTAGCTTGAGGAAACACAGAACACCACCACAAAAAGTCCCATGATGACAGAAATTCACTCAGCAATATATACTGTAAGGACTTAATAGAGACAAGTNGTTCAGCATTAACAAGCCATCAACATAAACTTCAATTATAGCTAGCTTGAGGAAACACAGAACACCACCACAAAAAGTCCCATGATGACAGAAATTCACTCAGCAATATATACTGTAAGGACTTAATAGAGACAAGTAATAAATTCACAAGAAGAAACAATAGCCCTTAAACTTACAAGTTTAATAAGTCCCACATTTACCAGATAAATAGCTCTCTCCTAACACAAGGCTCAGAAACTGATAAAATCTCTCATAAAGATGGTCTCTTCCAGGCGCCTCTCATGTGCTAAAATAGCGACTATACCAGCCACCAGTTAAATATTACACCCAGTGGTTATCCCAGTCATTTATTCCCTCACTGCTGACTACCCTATACATAGGAAAGATACCTATACTGAGTGATCCTCTACTGGTCAAGCAGGATTTTGGTCCACGGACATGCTTACTGCTTCCTATCACTATGGAAATAAGATCCAGAAAAGGACCTGGAAGTTCAGATGAAAGTGTTGGCTTCTAGAAGGAGCTCAGAGTCTATCCTCACTTGCCCTCCTTCTCACCAGGGATGGGCCAGGACATTGCCTTACTCTGCCCCACAAGGCCATTTTATTGTTCACTATAAGAATAAATGAGATAAGATATTCCTTTTGTTGAGTAAAAGGTCCTGATGTAAGTTTTGTCTAAATAGGTCTTCACTGACTGTGACAAATGTTGAGATACTGGGGTGTGACTAACATATGATAGGAGAAATAAGAGAACCCTAATCCTGCCTTAGATACTTGTTTCCAAGGGATTCTGAGGAAGATGTAAACAAAAATGATGGAACAGAGCAAATAAACACATCCAAACTGCATAAGATTCTACCCTAACCACTAAAGCAGAGCTTGAGTGAGCTGGACTGAACTGGAAAAACTTCCTTTAACCAAGTCTGATCAGTGTAAACAGCAGAACCAAAGCAGGTTGTAAGAACAGATCAACCTGCTTTCCCCAGAGCACACACCCAAGTCTCAGATCTACATTTCACTGTATGAAGCCAGAGCACCATATGGGACCATTTCCAAAGAACCAAAGAAAAGAAATGACACAGAAGAAGCCTAAAAGATGCTAGACCTCAGGATTGCTGCATATGACTAGACACACTGTCACTGTACAAAGGCACCAGAAAACAGTGATCTGTGAGGGCTCAAAGCCAGCCTTCAGTCTAAATGGATATTCTAACATGGAGCTCTGCCCCCCTAGGAGGTGGGAGACATCCTTCTTAACTTCATACAAAGGTGACATTAGGCTAGAAGCTCTTTATGACAGGCCTCCTCCTCTGCTTCAGTGAAACAGCCTTCTATTTTATCAAGTACATGTATCAAAGACTGACTTCTCAGAGCACTTGTAACAGTCCTCACTAATAAACCTTCCTTGCAGACACAGATCTTGGCATTTTTCTTTTTAGTATCTTCCAGTTCTAGTCCCTTAACAGTTTTCTGAGAACTTCCCATTTGCTCTTGACCCCATTCTTAAAAATGTCTGGATATATCAGACTCAGGTTTAGCTCCTTATCATATTTGTTGATAAAAGAGGTTTATAGAATCTCAAGCTAATAATGATCATCTCCCAGAAACAAGTTTGATATCTATTTGTTGGTTTAAATCTGTGCCTGACAGTTTTGATACTGATTTATGTCTTCGGGCTGAGGAAGCAATCAAGAAGTTAGGAGTAGATACAGGAAAGCTTATCGTCTTAGGAGTTAGAAAGAGCCTTGACATACTTTTCCATGTGATATAATACTTTTATTTTTAGAAATAGTAAAGGATATTATTTCATAACATTTTATCATTACTTAATACCTAATTAGTGTTAGTCGCTCAGTTGCATCCAACTCTTTGTGACCCCATGGACTGTGGCCTGCCAGGTTCCTCTGTCCATGGGATTCTCCAGGCAAGAATACTGGAGTAGATTGCCATTCTTTTCTCCAGAGGATCTTCCCAACCCAGCAATCGAACCTGGGTCTCCTGCATTGCAGGCAGATTCTTTACTGTCTGAGCTACAGGGATGATACCTAATTATTACTTTATAATTACTTGTCATTACTTAAACATATGAAGTATGATAACATGTAAAAATTAAAGTACTATGCATGTTAAGTTGCTTCAGTTGTGCCTGACTCTTTGAGATGCTATGGACTGTAGCCTGCCAGGTCCTTTATCCATGGGATTCTCCAGGGAAGAATACTGGAGTGGACTTCAGGAAATCTTCCCAAATCGAATTCGCATCTCTTAGGTACCCTGCATTGGCAGGCAGGTTCTTTACCACTAGTGCCACCTAGCACTGTAAAAATTAATAAACAGAAACCTCAATTAAAGAGAGTCATGAGGCCAGAAGTGGGAGCCCTCATGCCCTAGGAAGTCAGTCCAATAGGAAAAAGACTCCCATTTCTTGCCCGACAAGAGCTTAACCAATAAGAGACTGTCACAACTCAGCCAATGAAGAGCTACTATACTTGGACCTCTCAATTTCTCCAACAGACTTTTTGCTTGTGATAGTCCCATTCCTCACTCCAACTTACTTTTCTCCTCTTCTCTCCTTGCTGTGCAGGGGCTTGCTCCTGTCTCACCATGGTTACAGACCTAGAAATGCAATTCTTTGTTGATCCCAAATAAGCCCATTTTTGCTGGAGAGTAAGTAACTGAAAGTCCATTTGTTTTAGGTCAACAGCACAAGGAAGAAAAATCTCACATTTGGTAAAAATCAACCATTGACCTTTTCATTTACATTCTTCACTCTCTGCTCTGTGTACATGTGTATACACAGTATACTTACAAAACTGAAATTATACTTTGATTCTAGCAGGTAAATTATGAAAATAAAGAGAATGGGGACTTCCCTGGTGGCTCAGTGGATGCAGGGGACACAGGTTCAATCCCTGGTCCAGGAGGATCCCATGTGCTGCAGAGCAACTAGGCCCACGTGCCACAATGACTGAGCCTGTGTGCTGCAGCTACTGAAGCCTGCATGCCTAGAGCCCGTGCTCCATAAGAGAAGGCCACTGCACGAAGAAGCCTGCACACGGCAAAGAAGAGTGGCCTCTACCAGCCGCAGCTGGAGAAAGCTTGCACTCAGCAACGAAAATCCAGTTCAGCCAAGAAAAGAACGCTCTAAAAACCAGAATTATCTTGAGGAGGCTCAGAAGGGAATNACAAGAGAAGGCCACTGCACGGAGAAGCCTGCACATGGCAAAGAAGAGTGGCCTCTACCAGCCGCAGCTGGAGAAAGCTTGCACTCAGCAACGAAAATACAGTTCAGCCAAGAAAAGAACGCTCTAAAAACTAGAATTATCTTGAGGAGGCTCAGAAGGGAATATGATCTAGGAAGGGAGACCAAGAGATGTTTGGTTGCATTTGTTTTTGAAGAGATGAAGCAAATATGGCAAAATTTTAACATCTGCTGAATCTGCATAGTAGGTAAATAAGTGCTTGCTATATCATTCTATTTTTCTGTAAATTTGAAATGTTTTATAACTTCCAAAATAAGGAAAAGCTAGAAGTGCTATTAGGACTTCGCATGTGATGTGTTTGTAGTAGTTTTACCATTTCTGGGGGTCTCTGCTATAGTCTTCTTTCTGGGAGTGTAGATTCATCTGACTTTTCATAAACTGCTTTTCACAAAGCTCAGAAAAAAGCCAACAGAGATTTTTCATCAAAAAGACTGGGTAACTCTCCCCTTAAAAGAAAGGTATATCATTTCATAAAACCCTGTCTCTTTCTTTAGTAATGTGAAATTGTCATGGCCCCAGTGCCTCAGAGTGTTCAGCATAATTGTGGGAGAAACATGCACACTGAACACAAACTGGTAATGCAAGCATTTGAAGTTATATTTCCTGTTTGTCATTACCATTCAATGAAGGATCTTTCAGAGGATGAAAGGTTGTTTATTGTTTTTTTTTTTAATGGTTCAGAAACGACACAGACTGATGTAATTCATTACTTTTGGTTCCTGCTGTCTGAAGGTTTGCTTGAACTGGAAGGCCATCAGCAGAGAAAGTATGACTCTGGTCAGAGAGTTTCCCCTTCCAGAAATTCCTGAGCCAAGGGGTGTCATTGACAAGGTATCCTGACATCATCTCAGACCAAGACTACCTTTTTATTAATAGGATTCAGACAGTGGAACCAAATTCTTGGAGGGCTTTGATAGTTCAGCCTAGGTAAATTGTCCTTCTGGAAAATTGCCGAAATGCACTAAAATATATGAAAATCCATGCCCCAAATTTTATCATATGCAGATGATAAAACTTAATTGTGTGATAGATTTTCATGTTGTATTGGAGCTTACTTTTTGAAACTTTCATATGGTACTACAATCTTCATTAGCATCTTTCTTAAANAAAAGACGATGTTCTGAAAGTGCTGCACTCAATATGCCAGCAAATTCGGAAAACTCAGCAGTGGCCACGGGACTAGAAAAGGTCAGTTTTCATTCCAGTTCCAAAGAAAGGCAATGCCAAAGAATGCTCAAACTACTGCACAATTGCACTCTTATCACACGTAAGCAAAGTAATGCTCCAAATTCTCCAAGCCAGGTTTCAACAGTATGTGAACTGTGAACTTCCAGGTGTTCAAGCTGGATTTAGAAAAGGCAGAGGAACCAGAGATCAAATTGCCAACATCCACTGCATCATCAAAAAAGCAGGAGAATTTCAGGAAAACATGAACTTCTGTTCTATTGACTATGCCAAAGCCTCTGACTGTGTGGATCACAACAAACTGTGGAAAATTCTGAAAGAGCTGGGCATACCAGACCCCCTGACCTACCTCCTGAGAAATCCGTATGCAGGTCAAGGGGCAACAGTTAGTACTGGACATGGAACAACAGACTGGTTCCAAATCGGGAAAGGAGTACATCATGAGAAATGCTGGGCTGGATGAAACATAAGCTGGATCAAGATTACCAGGAGAATCAGTAACCTCAGATAGGCAGATGACACCACCCTTATGGCAGAAAACGAAGGAGAACTAAAGAGCCTCTTGATGAAAGTGAAAGAGGAGAGTGGAAAAGCTGGCTTCAAACTCAACATTCAGAATACCAAGATCATAGCATCTGGTCCCATCACTTCACGGCAAAGAGATGAGGAAACAATGGAAACAGTGACAGACTTTATTTTGGAGGGTTCCCAAATGACTGTAGAAGGTGACTTCAGCCATGAAATTAAGAGACACTTGACTCCTTGGAAGAAAAGCTATGACCAGCCTAGACACATATTAAAAAGTAGAGACATTACTTTGTCAACAAAGGTCCGTCTAGTCAAAGCTATAGCTGGACTATAAAGCTGAGCGCCGAAGAACTGATGCTTTTGAACTGTGGTGTTGGAGAAGAGTCTTGAGTGTCCCTTGAACAGCAAGGAGATCCATCCTAAAGGAGATAAATCCTGAGTATTCATTTGAAGGACTGATGCTGAAGCTGAAACTCCAATCCTTTGGCCACCTGATGCAAAGAACTGACTCATTAGAAAAGACCCTGATGCTGGGAAAGATTGCAGGCAGGAGGAGAAGGGGACAGCAAAGAATGAGATGGTTGGATGGCATCACCAACTTAATGGACATGAGTTTGAGTAGCCTCTGGGACTTGGTGATGAACAGGGAAGCCTGGCGTGCTGCAGTCCATGGGGTCACAAACAGTCGGACATGACTGAACAACTGAACCAACTAACTAAATTTTTATAAGCAGAAATATTGTGTGAAATTTCTGGGAATGATGCTTAGGATCATTCCTTTCAGATCATTTTTGCCTTTCTGCTTTTTCCCCTTCTTCAGGCCTCACTTGAGAATATAAAGACTAAAGCTTCAACAGCCATTAGACCTATGAGGTGACTTTAAAAGATGAAAAACAAGCTTAAAATGGTAGAGCAGCCTGGGTCCTTAATAATACCTGGGAGCTGCCATATCAGCTTTGAACTGCTTGTCTACATTCTTCTTTTACAGGATGGAAAAATGCTTCTTGCATGCTTAACACACAGGAGTCAAGTTTCTTTTCCTCGCACAGAATCTCAACCCAACCTACTGTCTACCACAAAAAGAGGAGCCAGTGGAATCATTTCTCCAAGGAATGAGAGGAAAGAGGAGAGCAAGGAAATGAAATTCCTAATGCTGTCAGCAGCATGTCTGTGAGGCCTGGCAGAGAGGATACAGTGATACTCAGTAGCCATGGCAACGACTACAGCTGCTATCTTGGAAGTCATCTCAATAATAGGATTTATAGAACTACACTCAATGGCTGCTGCCTAGTGAGGCAGCCAATGGTACGCACACATAGTAAATGTTCATTTCCTAAATCTGATTTATCTTTCCCAAAGATTGGAAAATTATCACAAGGTGAAAGTTAAGTTCATCCAGGAGTTCCTGAAATGCTGATCTAACCAGAAGAACATTCTGTCAAGACACAAAATTCTCAAACAAACTGAAGTTTAAAATTCTTAAAATAGAGTACTTGCTGGATATGTATACGTTGAGTATATTATCTAGTGTCTTATGTGACTTTTTAATCTAAATTATGTACATTCAGTCTTAGATTCATCAATACTGAGGCCTACACGTGCTAGGTACTCTAGCGTTCCTTAATGGACATAATACAGTGGCTATCTTATTACTATGTCCAGTTAAGCATTGAATGAATATTTTAGAGGAGACAGGCTTGATGATTTTATAACCAGGATAAAGGTGACGTGGTTGTACTATAGGACAGATAATGTGTGTATAGCAATGTCCTCAGTGAAGAAATACCACAAAGTACACGCTTTATAGCCTGGTGGAATAAACATAGGTTGGTGGTTTGGGCTTTCGAGCAGATGTATTGGTAATTTAGGCTTAGAAATGTTATATGACTAAGAAAAGTAGTTACACTCACATAAAAATTAACTCTTGAAATTAATTTTCCCCACAGAGGCCTTAGGAAGTCATCTTTTTTTGAGTCTCAGATACTTTCCCTGTACCAGAAAGAAGATGGACAATATGACCTCTAAGGCTCCTCTTAGTGCTTACATCCTAAAAATAAGAGTTTCCTCCTGCGATTAACACAAAAGAAAAATATGAAGAAAAGCAGTATGTATACTGAGTAAGTACACTGTCTTCAGACAAACAAGATANCAGAAAGAAGATGGACAATATGACCTCTAAGGCTCCTCTTAGTGCTTACATCCTAAAAATAAGAGTTTCCTCCTGCGATTAACACAAAAGAAAAATATGAAGAAAAGCAGTATGTATACTGAGTAAGTACACTGTCTTCAGACAAACAAGATAAATTTTCTGGGAATAAACTAACGTACTTCCTAACGCTGCAAAATGATTTGGATAATGAGACAAATGAAGTTTCCTTTAATATTTCAAGTTATTAGTTACTTTAGATCATTAAAGTTTACAAAGGACTATGATAAAACTAAAAATACATGGTGCTGTTGAAATCAAAAGGGACTTGGCACAGAACTGGTTATCTATTTGTAACACTTTTGATAGACCTCCATGGTACAGATAACCTGGGATATCTGCTATGCCTATGAGAAACACTTTCCAAGCTAATCATAATGGGTTACTAAATGCTACCCTGTGGGAATAAAGTGCTCATAAAGTCCTTCTGCTTCTGGCTTGTTTAGACTTCTTCCTTATAGTTGAAAACTCAGTGTGTGATCATTCTGGTCACTACACCTAACCTGTCCACACTGAAACAACCTAAAGGGGCTAGGAAATTACAGAGTGTGGCTGGGAAGCTCCTAAACAGAGAGGTCAAAAGACAGCTATTTATTTACTTTGACATTCTGAGAATCTAAAGTCCTCCCACAAGATACACCTTTAAGTTTCCTAGATCTCTCTGAAATCCATACAGCTTATCAACAAGAACTAACTGGACAGACGTAACAAAAGTTGCACAATGACTCGCATCCAGTACGCTGTGATGTCCTTAATAGGACATTAACACTGCTCCTCATGTATTTAATCATCCCATATTATTTCTTATTCCAATATATTCTTGCTGCTAAAATCATACAGACAAATTCTAGAACAAGTAAAATATGGGAACGGAGAACAGATTGGTGGTTGCCTGGGGCTGGGGGAAGGGACTGACCATAAAGACTGAGAATAATGTTCTGGGCCTTAATTATGACGGTGGTATCCATTTATCAGAATTCATTGAACAATACACCTAAAGTGGGTAAATCTTATTGCATGTAAATTATACCACAATTTACCTGATTTTAAAAATAAAATCATACATCAAAAGACACAAACCAGGTAGCCATATTTAATCTAATTATCTGAGCATTGTAAACAAGAGAAGAAAAAAACTGATCTTTAGAGAAATTGAACCAGCAAAGGTTCTAGACTCAAAGATAAGAGGCGAATAGGGCCCAAGGTCAGGTTCCAGACAAGAATTAAGTGGAAGTTTACCCACTTAATAGTTTAATTCCCAAGTGCTTTATCCCATTTGGCCCCTGGAATACTGGTAGCTAGGGTTATATATTTCNAGATAAGAGGCGAATAGGGCCCAAGGTCAGGTTCCAGACAAGAATTAAGTGGAAGTTTACCCACTTAATAGTTTAATTCCCAAGTGCTTTATCCCATTTGGCCCCTGGAATACTGGTAGCTAGGGTTATATATTTCCAAGGCAGAAGATGAGAAGATTCTCCATTAAGAAAGTGACATTCACAAAGGGATTCCCAGGCAGCACAGTGGTAAAGAACTTGCCTGCCAATGCAGGACAAAGTGACACTCACAGAGAACTGGGGGTGGGGGTAGGGTGGTCACCCAATGAAATGACTGGATCTTCAACAATCGCTGTCTTTCCACCACCTATAGGGAGCACTAGACTGATTGACTTGAATGCCTTACTTTTTTAAAAATTGGAGTTTAATTGGTTTACAATGTTGTGTTAGTTTCTGCTGTACAACGCCATGAATCAGCCATAAGTATACATATGTCCCCTTCCTTTTGAGTCTCCCTGCCACCTCCCAATCCTACCCCTCTAGGTCATCCTTACTTTCAAATATAAATGAACACAGACCACTAAACATCTAGGAAAGTCTCTAACATGAAAGATCAAGATAATAAAAAATAAAATGGCAAGGAAAAGAAAAAAAGGGAGATAATAGAGAAAGTGTAAGAAGCAGAAGAATTTTTAAAATAATCTCCTATAATTAATATCTTCTTGGGATATAAGAAGATACATTTATCACTGATTCAGTAAAGATTTATTGAGCATCTGATACACAGGACTACTGTTCTCAGTTTTGAGGATGCTAACATTTAAAAAAGATTCTGCCTTCATGTAGCTTATAGTCTTATGTATAATGTATCTATAAACTAGAATAGAATGTTATGTGAGGAATAGTCACATAATTTTTTAAACAGCATTAATAAATTAAGAGAGATCTCCTTGCATCAGATTTTATTACTGTCACTTCAATCCATCTTTCTCATAGCTTCTAGAATGATTTTTATTCAACCAATACATCTTGATCTTGTCTCCCTTCTTCCTGAAATTCTTTCAGTAATTGCCTTCAGGATAATATTCAAACTACATAGCAAGTCATTAAAGCTCTCTATGATCTGATTCCTGTTTATCTTTTCAGTAGCACTAACTTTGTGCACCTCATATTACACCCATATTGAATTACTGCTTGTAGGTTTTTGAACACACAATGGTCCATCCATCTTATACCTCTATACTGGTGGTTTTCTAAAAGCTTTTATTTCAACCAACAATATCCTCCAATTTAAAATTTTTTAAAAAGAAAGATATAAAAATTGATATGGAGAAGCACACAAAAAGCAATTAATGAAAGTCCTGAGGGAAAGTTTAAGGAACCAAAATCATTTAGCCTAGAAAAGAGAAGATTAGGGAATATTAAAAAAAAAAAAAAACCATATTCATACTGTAGTCCAGTACAGCATCTTCTCCTCTCCCATGCACATACATACATACATACAATGGGGAAAATGTTTCATGAAAGAATATTTACCACCTTATATGAGATGTAGTCTGACATCTATTCTATTTTGTTAATTTTTAAATGCTGCTCAAGACACAGTAATTTCATGACCTACTAATGCGGTCCAAGGCATTTGAAAAAAACTGCTTCAGGTCTTTGCATATGTTAATGTCTGTGCTTGTTCACCTTTTCTTCTGGCTCATTCTTACCTGTCCGGCAAGGCCCAGTTTAAAGCACTCACCCCTGTCCTTGTTCCTGGATTAGGTACCCCTCTGCATTTCTGTAGTACTTCATATACAACTGCCATTCTCTATTACCATTGTCTCTTCATTGGTTTGTTCCCTCTACTTGACTGTGACCGTCTAGATGGCACTGATAGAGCTGCTTACACACGTGCCCCC
>SJYV01016857.1:2450702-2588202 GCA_006410875.1 Neotragus pygmaeus | reverse complement strand
TTAACCTCAACTGATTTACCTATTTCCCTCTTCCATTCCTGAGAGGAATCATAGCTGAACACTACCACTCCTAAAATTTAAGTATAATTTTTATTATCTGGAGAGTATAATCAGAAAAGTATTAGCCTCAGAGCTAAGAGTGACAGCGCTGCATCTTAACCTCTCTGAATCTCTTATTAAATCTGTAAAATGGAAATAATAATACCTCCCCTTGCCACCTCATAGACCTATGTGTTAAAGTAAATGATTATCATTAAAATAAAATTGTAAAACCAGAAATGACAGTGATGCTCCACCACAGAGATATTGTGTGTATCCGGAGTTAAAGTTGCATATCAATTTGTTAAAAGAAAATAATAAATAAATACTTCAAATTCATATTTAATCAAGATTAGCTATTTATTCAGATCATTCCTGCCTTCCCAGATGTTTACTTTCTGTAAACGTCAAGTAAAATGATTCATAATAACTTTTGCTCAATTTGTTAATTAAATTTATGAGAAAAATTTAAATTTCCTATCACATTTTACAGATGGAGAAACTAAGGCACAGAGATGTTAAGAACTGGTTTACTTGAAGACAACCAATGATGGAAAAGACTCCTTCTTCTCATTATGCTGCCTACTCTAGTTGGAAAGGTATGCTGTCTAATTCAGCACTGTCCAATAGGAATATACTGCAAGCCACATAAGTAATTTAAACATTTCTCTCTTTTAGGGGAGGGAGTTGCCAAGTTATTTTATTTAGAGACTTAAATTTTACAAAGAGTAACTTAAACATTTCTAACTGTACATTTTAAAGTTTTTTAAAAAGCATAATTATTTTAATAATTTATTTTACCTGGGCTTCCCAGGTAAATTTAGTTTATGTAACTCAATATATCCAAATAATTATTGTTTCAACATACAATATAAAAATCATTAATGAGATATTTTAACATTCTTTTTTAATGCTAAGTCTTAGAAATCTGATATTTTATAGTTAAAGAAAATTTCAACTTGGATCTAAGAAGTCATGATAACGAGTGGCCAGAAAACATTGTTTCTTTGCAATCTCAAATCTTTTTTTTATGTACTCGACATATAGCCTTACTGGTTAGTGTAAATGTAATTACTCCTATTTATTGTCCACAGAGGTAGGGTAGTATTAGCAATCAGTCAGGCTGGGTTTGTACACTGGCTCTACCACCGCTAACTGGGTAACAATGAGCAATGGACTTCCTATGCCCCAGGCTTCTTATATGTAAAATACCTAATGCAGTTATTATAAGAATGAAATGAGTTAAATTTTCTTTTTTTGGCCACAAGGCATGTGGGATCTTAGTTCTCTGGTGAGGGATCGAACCAGTTCCCCCTGCACTGGACCACCAGGGAAGTCTAAAATGAATTAATATTTAGTGCCTGACAAGTAGTAGGCATTAAATGATAGCTATAGTTGTTGCCATCTAACAGAACACACGAGAACTGAGCCTTATTTGAGCCTTCCCCAGAAAGATTTGTAAGACACCAAGCACATTAGGTCTACAACAGGATTTGTCATGTGCTGAATTGTCACCAAAATGATATGCTGAAGTCTTTACCACTAGTACCTCAGAATGGAGCTTTATTTGGAAATATAGTAGTTGGAGATATAATTAGTTAGAATGAGGTCATACAGGAATAGAGCTGGCCCTTAATAGAATATGACTGGCTTATAAGAGGAAAAATTAAGAGACAGAGGCACGCAGGGAAAGCATCACATGACAGAGGCAGAGACTAGAAAAATGCAGTTGCAAGACAAGGAATGTCAAGGAGTGCCAGTCACCACCAGAAACTAGAAAGCGGCAAAGTTGAGTCTCAGAGTAGGGCCCTGCTGAAACCTTCATTTCAGAAATCTAGCCTTCAGAATAATGAGAAAATAAACTTCTATTGTTGAAAGCCACCCAGTTTGTGGTACTTTGTTAGGGTAGCTCCAGGAAGCTAATACAGGGTTCTTCTTAATCCAAAAGGAAGCAATTTGTCTCACAAATAGCCAAGGTTGGATGACTGACAACACGGCAATTGCAAAGGCTCCCAGAATCAGTGGAGGCTTTGGTAAAGTCTCAACAGCCCTATCTTCCACAGGGCTCTTAGGTTGACCCCTAATTTCATATATATATACTTTGGAAGGAGAATCCTGCCCTTGGAGATGGTATCTTAGTGGGACGGCTGCCTGTAAAATGAATGAGTTAAGTCACAAACCCAGAGAAACAACTCCATTGGTTCCTTGGAAACTACACTGGTATGAGCACATCACAAAGTCTACTGTTGGTTTTTAATGGACTTGGTCATTTTTTGGCCACATTTTTTTTTCCAGTCTATTTTGACTGAAACATATTAATTTTAATTGGGTTCTTTAAGAAGTTAGAGTATTTCTGTATGCCCTTAAAAACTGGGGGCACTAAAGGTAGTGCATACAAAGAAGTTAAAAAGAATAATCTAAAGTGACATGGATTTTTATATTTCTAATACTCTTGGTTGTTCTATATACTGTTTTCTACAGCTTTTCATTCTCCTAAATCATTGACAGCTGTTCCTTTCCTCCACATATGAAAACATTAAAAGNGCATACAAAGAAGTTAAAAAGAATAATCTAAAGTGACATGGATTTTTATATTTCTAATACTCTTGGTTGTTCTATATACTGTTTTCTACAGCTTTTCATTCTCCTAAATCATTGACAGCTGTTCCTTTCCTCCACATATGAAAACATTAAAAGAATTAAGTTCTCAATTGCATGCCAACTTTATGATAAAATTAGTAAGGAAATATTTTTTTTGAAAGAAATCTTTGTTTTCCCCATTCAGGAGTGCTTGACTGACTGAAAATACAGAAAATATTCAACACGTTTATGGTATTGATTTTGATTTGGTGATTTAAAACTATTTCTATTTCAATGTTATATTTTGTTAGTTCTTTGTATTTGCCAGGAAAACACATTTCTACCAGAACGTCATTTCAGTATATTAAATAACCCTTTTAAATCTCCATTAATATTTATAAGAATATAAACAGCTTCATCCTTGTCTTCTTTCAAATTTAAATGCAGTTTTGGGGGTGTTTATATTAAGAGGAAAAAATTTTTAGAACAAGTACCCCAGACCACTGCATGGGAACACATGAAGATTATCTATAAAGTCTTTAAAAAAAAATTGAAATCTATGTGTGTATATTTTATATACAATATAAAGAACTTTTGAATAAATATGATTAAGAAGAAAAAAATAATTAAACTGTTTCAGGCAGAACTTTAAATCTAGAAAGGACTTTGGAGACCTTCTGAGCTAAACTTTTCATTTTACAGATGAGAAAACCATAGCAAGGGGGCGTTAAAGACTTGAGCAATGTCACAGAGTTATTAAATGAAAGTTCCTGTCACCCAAGTCTCCTGAAAACCAGTTCAGGAACACTTATCCAACGACATTAAGAAATATATATGATCATCCCCAACGACATTAAGAAATATATATGATCATCCTGTCTGGCAGATGAGGTGGACATTTGGCAAGCAATCAGTGAATTTAAGCAGAATATAGGAAAATGATTTGTACCATTAAATGAAATAATGCATGCATAGCTCTTTGCATGATGTGGGGCATATTATAAACATTAGTTAATAATCTGGGACAATTACTTAATCTTTCTACACATCTGTTTTCTCAAATGTGAGATGGGAATAATAATGAGATAAGGAATGCCAAAAACCAGATTAGTAGAAACATTTGTTAATATCAATAATGAAGCTACAGTCTGCAACTTTGTATATGTAGAAACATAAAGAACTGGGGGTCGGGGAGAGGCTCAAGAGGGAGGGAATATATATATACAGTTATGACCAATTTGCAATGTTGTACAGTAGGAACCAACACACAACACTGTAAAGCAATTATCTGCCAATAAAAAAAATATAAAGAATTAAGATGGCTGTCTCCTGTCATTAACACTTACATATCCACTCTATTCGTTTCCAAGGCAAACCATTCAATATCACAGTAATCCAAGTCTATACCCCAACTAGTATTGCTGAAGAAACCAAAGTTGAACGGTTCTATGAAGACCTACAAGACCTTCTAGAACTAACACTCAAAAAAGATGTCCTTTTCATCATAGAGGACTGGAATGAAAAAGTAGGAAGTCAAGAGATACCTGGAGTAATGGGCAAATTTGGCCTTGGAGTACAAAATGAAGCAAGGCAAAGGCTAACAGAGTTTTGCCAAGAGAACGCACTGGTCATACCAAACACCCTCTTCCAACCACACAAGAGAAGAGTCTATACATGGACATCACCAGATAGTCAATACCAAAATCAGATTGATTATACTCTTTGCGGCTGAAGATCCAGAAGTTCTATACAGTCAGCAAAAACAAGACTGGGAGCTGACTGTGGCTCAGATCACAAACTCCTTATTGTCAAATTCAGACTTAAATTGAAGAGGTAGGAAAAACTACTAGATCATTCAGGTATGATCTAAATCAAACCTCTTACAATCATACAGTAGAAGTGACAAATAGATTCAAGGGATTAGATCTGATAGACAGAGTGCCTGAAGAACTATGGAAGGAGGTTTGTGACATTGTACAGGAGGCAGTGATCAAGACCATCCCCAGGAAAAAGAAATGCAAAAAGGCAAAATGGTTGTCTGAGAAGGACTTACAAATAGCTGAGAAAAGAAGAGAAGGTAAAGGATAAAAGGAAAGATATACCCATTTGAATGCAGAGTTCCCAAGAAAGCAAGGAGAAATAAGAAAGCCTTCTTCAGTGATTAATGCAAAGAAATAGAGGAAAATAATATAATGGGAAAGACTAGAGATCTCTTCAAGAAGATCAGAGATACCAAGGGAAATTTTCATGCAAAGATGGGCACAATAAAGGACAAAAATGGCATGGACCTAACAGAAATAGATTATTAAGAAGAGGTGGCAAGAATACACAGAGAATCTATACAAAAAAGATCTTCATGTCCCAGATAATCATGATGGTGTGATCATTGGCCTAGAGCCAGACATCTTGGAATGTGAAATCAAGTGGGCCTTAGGAAGCATCACTACAAACAAAGCTAGTGGAGGTGATAGAAATCTAGTTACAGCTGAAATTCCAGCTATTTCAAATCCTAAAATATGATGCTATTCAAGTGCTGCACTCAACATGCCAGCAAATTCAGAAAACTCAGCAGTGGCCACAGGACTGGAAAAGGTCAGTTTTCATTCCAGTCCCAACGAAAGGCAATGCCAAAGAATGTTCAAACTACTGCACAATTGCACTCATCTCACACACCAACAAAGTAATGCTCCAAATTCTCCAAGCCAGGATTCAACAGTACATGAACTGTGAAATTCCAGGTGTTCAAGCTGGATTTAGAAAAGGCAGAGGAACCAGAGATCAAATTGCCAACATCCATTGGATCATAGAGGCTTCCCTTGTAGCTCAGTTGGTAAAGAGTCTGCCTGCAATGCAGGAGACCTGGGTTCGATTCCCGGGTTGGGAAGATCCCCTGGAGAGGGAAATGGCAACCCACTCCAGTATTCTTGCCTGGAGAATCCCATGAATGGAGCCTGGAGGACTACAGTCCATGGGATCGCAAGAGTCAGACACGACTTAGCGACTAAACCACCACCACCACCACCACTATTGAATCATAGAAAAGGCAAGAGAATTTCAGAAAAACATATACTTCTGCTTTACTGATTACGCCAAAGCCTTCGACTGTGTAGATAACAAACGGTAGAAAATTCTTCAAAAGATGGGAAGACACACCTCCTGACACATCTCCTGAGAAATCTGTACACAGGTCAAGAAGCAGTAGTTAGAACCAGACATGGAACAATGAACTGGTTCAAAACTGGAAAAGGAGTCTATCAAGGCTGTATATCATCATCCTGCTTATTTAACTTATATGCAGAGTACATCATGCGAAATGCAGGGCTGGATAAAGCATAAGCTGGAATCAAGACTGCCAGGAGAAACATCAATAACCTCAGATACGCAGATGATATCACACTTATGGCAGNAAGTGAAAGTGAAGTCGCTCAGTCGTGTCTGACTCAGCGACCCCATGGACTGCAGCCTACCGGGCTCCTCTGTCCATGGGAGTTTCCAGACAAGAGTACTGGAGTGGGATGCCATTGCCTTCTCTGACTGAGTATGCACAAACTCATGTAGTCTATTAAGTGTGCAACATTATGTTTAAAAATACAATGTAAGGGGGCAGTCCCAAGATGGTGGAGGAATAGGACAGGGAGACCACTTTCTGGCCAACAAATTCATCAAAAGATCATTTGAATGCTGAGCAACTTCCATAAAACAATTTCTGTATGCTGGCGGAGGACACCAGGCACTCAGAAAGGCAGCCCATTCTCTTTGAAAGGAGGTAGGACAAAACTGCCAGCAGAGAAGTAGCCCAGCGGCTGGTATCCATCAGCAGCGAGGGGGGTCTGGACAGGGAAGTGTGGGTGGCATTATCGGTCCTGAGTGTAAGGACCAGGCCTGAATGCCCTGAGGACAATCTGAAGGGGCTAAGGTGAGATAGCAACCCAAACTATGAGATCGCCAGAAAGGAAAAAAAAAGAGAGAGAGAGAGAACTTTCCCACGAAAGGCTCTAACTCACAGCCTGGCCCCGCTCACAGAACAAAAAGATTGAGTGAATACCAAAGATTGAGTGAATACCCGGCTGCATATAGGCCCCTCCCCACCACCACGGGAGGCAGAAAAGCAGGTGTGCAACATCCAGAGCTGGAAGGCAAGGGACTGCTCTAATCTCAGCCCCTGAGACCAGCATCCTCCAGCAAACTGTGAGCAGGCTCCCAGTTGCTAATCACATCTTCCTGGGATCCTGGATGGTTGACATCTGCCAGGAGGGCCACAGCCTGAGATCAGTTCCCCAAAGGAGACATATGGCACACCTGTGACCGTGCTCTCGTGGTGCACCCGGGAAGCTGAGGGGCCGGGACCAAGGAGGTGATTAAGACACATGGCCCACCTGGGACAGTGTGCTCACCAAGCACCTGGTCACCTGAGCTGGTCAGAACTGGGAAGGGTACAAAATGCACACTCAACCGAGTCTGTGCCCTTGAGGAGCACCTAAGAACCTGAACCTGTGTGGCTTAGACCTGGGAAGTGCATGAAACATAGGGCCTTTTTGGACATTGCCCTGCAGGGCACCCTGGAGCCAGAGCAGTGCAGACCCAGAAAGCACAGGTCGCTGTGAGCTGGGGCAAAGCCAGTGCGGTCCATACACTGCGAGCACGCCCCCATACATGTCAGCAATATTTGTTTGCAGTGTTCCTCCCTCCACACAACACAACTGAACAAGTAAGCCTCAATAAGTGACCACCTTCACCCCCTTGTGTCAGAGCAGAAATTAGACACTAAAGGGACTTGCAAACAGAGGAAGTCAAAATAAACAAAATAGACAGAATCGCTCTGGAAGTGACAGGTGCAACAGATTAAAACCCTGTAGTTAACATTGACTAAGCACTGGAGGCGGCCTACAGACCTTGAGAACAAGTACAAGCTGGAACAAGGAACCATCTGAAACTGAACTGACCCCACACTGCCCACAACAGCTCCAGAGAAATTCCTAAATATATTTTTACTATTATCACTTTTTAATTTTTTTAATTCAAGTTCATTTCTCCTTTAATTTTCATTTTTATAACCTCCTGTTACCTTGCCCAAAAAAGACCCTATTTTTAAAGCAAACTTCATATATGTATTTTTCACAATTTTTGTGATTTCGTTTTGTATTTTTAATATTGTATTTTTGAGAGTCTAGCCTCTACACTAGATTTTTAATCTTTGCTTTTTGGTATTTGCTATCAGTTTTGTACCTTTAAGAATCTAATCTTCACTTTCACTTAGGGATGCGATTACTGACTTGATTGCTCTCTCCCGTTTTGACACTCCCTTTCCTCCCCTAGGCCACCTCTATCTCCTCCCTTCCCCTTCTCATCTCTACTTAACTCTGTCAATCTCTCTGGGTGTTCGTGGCTTTGGAGAACACTGAGGGAACTGATTACTGGCTAAATTGGTCTCTCCCTTTTTGACTCCCCCCTCTTCTCCTCTTGGTCACCTCTATCTCCCTCCTCCCTCTTCTCTTCTCTAAATAACTCTGTGACTCTCTCTGGGTGTTACAGACTATGGAAAGCACATAGGGAGTTGATTACTGGCTAAACTGCTCTCTCCCCTTTGACTCTCCCTCTTCTCCTCCTGGTGACCTCTATCTCCCTCTTCCTTTTCTCTTCCATGTAACTCTGTGAACATGTCTGGTGTCCCTTAACCGTGGAGAACTGTTTCACCATTAACTTAGATGTTTTATCATCTGTGCTGTATGGATGGAGAAGTCTTGAGGCTACTCTATGAATAAGACTGAAATTCGGAGGCAGGAGGCTTAACTCCAAAACTTGAGAACATCAGAGAACTCCTGATTCCAGGGAACACTAATAGACAAGAGATCATCCAAAAGCCTCCATATCTACCCTGAAACCAAGCTCCACCTAAGAGCCAACAAGTTCCATAAGAAGACATACCAGGCTAATTTTCCAGCAAAGCAGGAACNGACTGAAGCGACTTAGCAGCAGCAGCAGTCAAAACTATGTTTTTCCAGTAGTCGTATATGGATGTGAGAGCTGGACTATTATAAAAGAAGGCTGAGTGCCGAAGAATTGATGCTTCTTAACTGTGGTGTTGGAGGAGACTCTTAAGAATCCCTTGGACAGCAAGGAGATCCAACCAGCCCATCCTAAAGGAAATCAGTCCTGAATATTCATTGGAAGCACTGATGCTGAAAGTCCAGTACTTTGGCCACCTGATGCAAAGAACTGACCCATTTGAAAAGACCCGGATGCTGTGAAAGATTGAAGGCAGGAGGAGAAGCGGACAACAGAGAATGAGCTGGTTGGATGGCATCACCAATTTGATGGACATGAGTTTGAGCAAGTTCCAGGAGTGGGTGACGGACAGGGAGGCCTGGTGTGCTGCAGTTCACGGGGTCGCAAAGAGTCAGACAACCGAGTGACAGAACTGACTGTCCCCTTAAAAGTGAAGGGAATAGGCCAGGCTACCTCAGCTATACCTTTATTACCCTTTTATTTCCCTTCTTCGCAACCTCCCACCATTCCTCTGGCCTCTGCGTGTTCAGGAACCCCAGCCCCCAGCCCCTTGCCTGGAGTACCCTGCTTGAGTCTTTCTCTATAGACTCTGAACTTTTTAAAATGCTCTGCCTTCTTCACTTCATTTTCTCAGGCACCTGATCTTAACTTTCTAAGGTAAAGACTGCTTAGCAGGTTAACTTACCTTACTAAGGTAGCTCTCCCAAATTACGCTATGTGAAAAACTAGCCTCTAAGATGCTCCATGAAAGAAAGTCAAGTTTGTTTGGGAAATGCTGTATACTAAAGTCACATTGTAGCAGATGCTACCTTTAGATAAGTCCTACCCATATCTCCTCCCAGCCCAGCACCCTTTGACACTGAGGGGTTTTTACTTAAAAGCACCTAGGACTCAGCCTAGGATATTCTCTGACAGGCAGCAAGGTCTGCCAGAATCTAGGGGGAGCCAGGGTATTTATAGCAGGGGTGGCTGCGACCTGCGCACATAGCACGGCCGAGAGGAGCTACCCCACGTCCGAGGTCAGGGAGAAGCCGGGAGGACCCCATGCCCGAGGGGCAGCGGCCAAGAGGAGTTACCCCACGTCAGAGGTCAGGGGCAGTGGCCGAGAGTGCCAGGCTGCGATGGCGCAGGAATGACCGAGAGGAGCTAATCTGTGTCCGAGGTCAGGGGCAGCGGCTGACAGCGCTAGGCTGTGACGGCGCAGGAGCAGCCGAGAGGAGCTACCCCATGCCTGAGGGCAGGGACGGTGGCTGGGAGGAGCTACTCCACCTCCCAGGAGCGGTGGCTGCGTGGGCACAGGAGGGCCTAGAGGAGCTATTCCACTTTCAAGGTCAGTAGGGGCAGCGGTGAGGAGATACCCCTCATCCAAGGTAAGGTGCAGTNAGTCCCAGTGTAAGTTTTTTCATTTTAGACAAATTCATTTTATGCTTGTATCAATTTGAAACACAGCCCCGACGCTATTTGAGTGGATTATAGATGAAATCCTATTAAATAGAACTCTGTTGGACCTGATTGCAATATGCAAACAAACTGGAATACAACTTCTGGGTCATTTTGAACATGACAAAAATTAAAGGATTTAACTTTTTCTTTCTAGTGCTTGTTCCCTCCAACTCTCAGGTGAGATTATCATTATTCTCTTTTTCTTATGTAACCCAATCTAGTTAGTTCAAAATTTAGGAAAATTAGATCCATCTGAGCAGGGTGACCATTGCAATCCAGTTAGCGTTTTCTTTCTCTTCTAATGTTTTCTTAAAATCTGATTTAAAATATTCTGTTAAGTGTAGTTTGTTATACTTATAAAATGTTTCTTGCTTTCCCTTTCCTCTTTGTGATTTGTGGGAAGGATTCTCTTTAAGTTAAAAGCAATTAGAGTTGCTTTTTGAAAATTACAAAATATAGCAGAAGAGTTGAAGGGAATAATTCAAGTTAATCAGAAGAAAATGATTATTGAAAAAGTATTAAGTACATCAATAGGTAAATCATATTATGGATTATGTCTGTAAATATAGTATAATAAAGAACATCTTTATAATCATAACCATCATCTATTAAAAGTCTATCACTTGTCATTTTAAACCAACGAAAATTTTTAAATGGAATTAAGACCTTTACTTTGGAATAACCACTTCATGGATAAAAATATAGATATAAATATAGAGTATAAATTAATTCACTGTTAAGTTTTACTGCAATATATCTCTTCAACTTTACATATCTTATTTCTTCTTTGTGATGCAACTTATTTCTATATTTGTTATTGATTTTTTATGCACAATGAAAATTATATGAATTTTATAAAAAAATTTTTGAAAAGCCCCAAAATATGTAATATAAAACATAACACCCTTCCACAATAAAGGTTCTCTCCCTCACACAGAAATAACTACCCTTGACTGCTTGTTGCTTCATCCTCCAGATTTTTTATCATATGTATACTAACATATGTTATTATTTTAAAATAAAATTATACTGTCATTTTATTTTTCCACTAAATCAGTCTCAGATAGCTGTGTTAACATTTGTATACTTGATTCTTTTTGAAAGCCTGTATAGTATTCCTTGTGTGGATGTACCATAATTTATAAAGCCAACCCCTTGGTCTTGGATATATTGGTTGCATCTGATTTCTCTTTACAGTTCAGTCTCTTGAACTGTGTCCTTTTTCCTTTCCATTGCAAATCACCACTACCCCAAATCTAGTGTTTTCTAGTGACCCAGGACTACTTTATTCCTTTTTCACTTAGCCTATTTTCCAAAATGTTTTTCTGACTTTCAGTCTTGTCCTTTCCTTTTGAATTTTGTCTTTTTATTCTTTTTTCCCATTAGGAACAAAGATCTTCTTTTACAAAAAAATCTCTCTTCTCTGGTACCAGTGTGCTCTCCTCACACTCTTTCCAACTCCAGTGGTGAAGAGAAAAAAGCGCTGAATATTGGGTTTCTGATAAGAAACCAGGGGCTGTTACCGGCAGGGAGCCTTGTCAAGATTTCCCTCATTCTGAGCACTCCATTCCCACGTGAACGACAATGAATGGAGGTTTCACCCGCCCACCCCACATTGTTCAAGTTGTCCTTTGCCCTTTCTGTCAAATCTTGGCACCCAGGAGACAGCAGAACATGTACTGAATTCAACCCTGGCGAGCCACGGATCAATATCACTTGACTCTTCTTACCCATTAGTTGTTCCCTTTCTATGCCTGACGTGGAGTGAGGCCTGTGCTATTCTTTGTCATGGCCCCTGCTCCGTTGGCCCAGCTAACCCCTGTAGGGTGGGATGGCTCTCTCCATCCCCTCGGCAGACTGCCACAGGCAGAGAGCAGAACAAGGACAAAGTACAAGGTTCAGTCTTAGGACACAGGTCCTCTTGCTGCTTCAGCTGCAGGCTCGGAGACTGTGCAGAAAGTTCGTATATTTTATCTTTTTGTGATCTTGGTTATCAAATACCAGTTAAGAATATTAACTATCCACTCAACTCACAGAATACTATAAAAATGGAAATCAGTAAAGCACTTTGAAAATAAGATTCCAAAGAAATAGTTTATTATTTTAAGTCTCTTCTTTTTTGGTACCTATATTTCAATTGACTTCCTTTGTTTATATCTGCAACTCATTTTTGGTTTTCCTATAATTCATACCTATTCCTCCCCATGAATTAGTTTTTATTTATGAAACACAGTGTATTTATATTTCCAATGTGATCATCTTTTAGCAGACGTTTTTGTGTTTTTTGTTTTTGAGGGAGTATGGGGTGGGTTCAGAGAGGGAGAAAGTCATGGCTGTTGTAATTTTTTAAGCTAAAAATTTTTTTGTTCCTCCTATTACTTTTATATTTGAAACATTCTCTGGAATTTTTATATGATTATTAAGGCCTTAATTTTAAGTGGCAACATTCAAACAAGCATAAAAACTTTATAGGGAGACTAAACTCCTGTCTGATAGTAAGTTAAGTGCTTAGAAAATTACATTAATTCTTCTAAGCCATAGATAATTTGGTCAGAAAAAAACAAAACTCTAAACCAACTCGGTGTTTGAGTGACTCTGGGCCAATGTCTTAATCTCTCTGTATCTGAACCTTCCAACTGTAACACTGGTGGAACTTTGATGCCAAAGCCAATTGCCTTCTAATTATCAGATGACAGATTGTGGGATGGTCTAAATCTAAATGACACTGAAGACACCTCAGGAGAAGACTGTCTTAATGCTTTCCAGATTTAAAATAAACATTTTAGGAGTTTAAATGGGACAAAATTTCAGAAAATTGCAGCTCTCATCTCCTGTTATAGTTTATGGTAAAAGAGAAGGATGAGAAATTCTATTTTAACTGTCATGAAAAATAATTTTTTCAATAGGAAAACAGCCTTGGCTATGTATGTGTTCTTGTTTCCTCTTTGTTAAATAAATAGTCCATTTCTAAGCATATATTACCATCACTTTCTCTCTAATTTAGTTCTTCCTTCCCGAATACATTTTAATACATTTTAATACATTTAATACTATTTAATACATAGTATTAAATAAATTATATTTTATAAATTATTATTTTGGCCTTTGATTCTTAAGGAAGAGGGAAAAGGCAAATTTGTCCTTTATGTATAAGCCTATAACTTCTAATAAATTATACACAATCTCATAATTCATCTCAGCCTGAATAATCAAGATCATCTGAGTTTTCAAATGTAATACTTCATTGTAATAAAAGAGCCCAGTGACTCAACATGCAGAACTATACAGTAGTGAATATTGTATTGCTGATTAAAGTGATTATAATTTAACATTCCCACTGAGCATTTCATGTTTGCTGTACAAACCACAGAGACTCAGACCATCAAGAGGAAGAAAGGACCTTAGGATCTATGACCAGTATCATGAGCCTGCCAGTGTCCCACGCTTACAGCTCCAGTAAACTATGGAAACCTCCCATCTATTGAACTGGAAGACAACAGAGCATTTCCAGAAGGGACTTGCGTGTAAACAGTGCATGGGCAGAGGAGCCTGGCGGGCTGCAGCCCATAGGGTCACTAAGAGTCTGACACGACTGAGTGACTAACTTCACTTTCACTTTTCACTTTCATGCATTGGAGAAGGAAATGGCAACCCACTCCAGTGTTCTTGCCTGGAGAATCCCAGGGACGGGGGAGCCTGGTGGGCTGCCTTCTATGGGGTCGCACAGAGTCGGACACGACTGAAGCAACGTAGCAGCAGCAGCAGCAGCAGTGCTAATCACTAGGATAAGGTTCCAAATAACTACATGGTTTTAAGGAGAAGATCTGAAATGAGTGGTACCAACAAAACAATTAATTACATGTGAAGTTATACATCAAGCCTTTACATAGACCTGCCAAAATCTATATTCAGCATATCTAAAAATTAAATGACTCCAGAACATGGACAGAGCCTTCATGAAGAGCGTAAGACTGGGAGTTAGACAAACCCCGCTTAGGATCTCAGCTCAGCTACTTACCAGTTGTGTGATCTCAGTCATTTAATTTTTCTGAACATCATTTTCCTTATCTGAGTATCTGAATAAGGAGGACAAAAATATCTACTTCACAGAGTCACCACAAAGAGTATTTATTTTAGCTCAGTACCTGGAATATAGCCGGCAGAAGAATGTTCCAGAATTATTACTGTTAAGTTTCCTGATCGGCCTTGATACGTCCACTATCCTACACATACACACACAGTTGCCACACAGGCAACCAGTCGTGCCTATGTAATGGAACTTCAGTGAGCACTCTGAACCGATGAGGCTCAGATGGGCTTCCCTGGCAACAATATTTCATGTGTTACGCGCAGGCACCAGGGAAATAGAGGACCTTGGGAGCTCCATATTTAGTGATTTCCTGGATTCTGCCCTGTGCTCTTCTTCCCTTGGCTTATTTTAACCTGTATATTTTCCCTAAAATGAGCTATAACTATGAGTATAACAACTTTTCAGTTTGTTTTTTGAGTCCTGCTAGCAAATTATTGAACCTGAGGATAATTTGTTCCTGCTAACTCTGCAGTTTCCTAAACTCCCAAGGAGTTAGCTCTAAACTTCAGCAATATCATAAATGTGATTTTTTTTTTTAAGTGGTACTTTTTCCTCATTTACTATGTGTGCATGTGTGTGTACACATTTGTGTGTCTGTGTATGTAACCCAGTTAACACACATATACCCCCTCCTCAATGGAATACAGTGTTTTCAATGCTGGGAGAGAGAATCTCTTAAAAAAGGAAATTTTGGAAGCATCTTAATATTTTGTACCCCAAATTTTGAAAGTAGATCTTTATAAACTTAGAAAAGTATGGGAAAATGAGCATCAACTACTTAACAGAAGTAATCTAGGTGAAGTGGGAAGAGAGAAGATGACAACATTGCCGTTTATTCTCTATAAATATCTGTTAAGTGGTAAGATTAAGATTCCTTTTTCTGTTTTTCTGAATTTTTCAAATTAATTAAAAATAAGCATATTCTGGGCAAAATTTAGAAATATATACATGTATGAAAAATGTATGTATATTAGGAATTTAGAAATATAAGAATTTCACACTTATTATTTTATGGTCACAGGAAACAGAAAACAATGTATTTCATTTATACACATAGTCTTGTTACAGAGAAGAAAAAGAGAGTGATCAAATCTTTTAAGCATAAAATCTTTTCTATCAGTATAAAATTCTGTGAAGGAAATATAATGAAAAATAAGAAGCCAAGGAGGAAAAGGAGTGATATTAGTATTCCACCGTAAAAGACAAACTCATTTAGGAATTTTTAAATGATGATGGCTACACGATATTTTGTATTCAACTATATTTATTTAAAAGAATGATATTGATTTTATTTTAAAATTTCAATATTTACAGTATGGCAGAAGTACATCTCTTTAGTTATTTAGACTTTTTTTGAATATTTTATACACAAACTTAAAAGTTTGTGGAGGGTGTATATGATTTTAAAAATATTTTAAGCATATACGAGTGAAAGGTTTGCAGGCCATTCACATTCGGGGATCAGTGGGAAAATGCAATACTTTTTAATCTAAGCCAAGGATACTCTGCCACCTAGTGGCTTAGAAATTTTATGCTCAGTCGAGTTCTGTTCTTTGCCACTCCATGGACTGTAGCCAGCCAGGCTCTTTGGTCCTTGGGATTCTCCAGGCAAGAATATTGGAGTGGTCTTCCATGTCCTCCTCCAGGGAATCTTCCAGACCCAGGGATCAAACCCGCATCTTCCCCGAGTCTCCTGTATCTCCTGCATTGCAGGCCGATTCTTTACTCGCTGAGCCACCTGGGCTTTGAAATTTTACTAGACAGGAATAAAAACCTCTCCTCAGGTCAGGCAAGACGAAGAACTGATTCATAATACACAGAATCAGGGAGATGAATTACCTGATGGCAAAATATGATACAGAGAAGAAAGCCAGAAAATTATCATTGGTAGTTTTTTATGAGGTTGGAAAATTTGTGAAATCTCTCATCTAAGATCAACTGATATCAGAAATACTTAAAATGATAGTTCATATAGTTTTCTTTTGTGAACTTGATTAAAGCAACTTTTCTCTGTTGTTTTATTGTGGAGAAACAGAAAAAAAATTTGATCCATTTCTGTGCACTGTGGAAAATTAAAATTACCAAAGATTCCCTACTTTATTGAAAAAGCATATATGTAATTCTTATCACTTGCTTTCAATGCCTGTTGACTAATGCTGTTTTAATTTATAAATATTTCTGTAAAAAATAAGTGAAAACAAAGAAATATGGACTTTGTCACAGTAAATCAAGTAACTATATTTCTTATTTCTGGAAAATCATTCTCAAAATTATAATAGAACTTTAAATTTATAGGATATGTCATTTGAATTTGTATGTTTTCTCCTACCATAGTCTCTAGATAACTTGGAATAAGCAGAAGGAAAATAGTGTCTTCAAGAAGTAGCTTTACAGTCCTCAATATTCAGACCGAACTGCAGATGACTTTGGAACTCACCATCACATTAACAAAAGTGCCTGTTGACATGCATTTCTATGATATCTCTGTCCAAAAATATTTCTACTTTAATTCTGTAAATAATGACTAGTTTTTGTAATTCCCTTAGAGGAGAAAGGAACTGTAAAAACAAGTAGGATATCCACCTTCATTAAATACTTGAAAGTGGTCAAGAGTGAGAGAATATCAGATTGAAACTCATTTGCCAGTCTGACTTCTATTCCAGTTAAAGTGGAAGTGGGGCTGATCTTCTCTTGTTACAAATCTAAAATGATCACTTCATGTCTCAGGATGAAAGGAGGATATGAAATCAGAAAGTCAGAAATCCAGCAAAAGCTTTTTTCTCTGTTTCACTAATTTTAAATGATTTTTTTTTCTTTCGGTTCCTTGTTGTACCTTGGTTAATTTTTCCATTGTTTGGATTTCTTAATGAAAAGAACTCTCTTCTAGAAGTTGGTGGTAGTGTTTTGGTTTATTTGCTTTGTGTTTGCATTATGGATGATTCTTAAAAGAAAAAGCCCAATTTGTTTAGACATATTAGGTTAATAAAATGGTATCTTAATATATGTGTATATATACAGCGATACATAAAGTGTGTGAATGGAAACAAGTTTTTAAGGTATAGCTCAGCACTAAATGGAGCTAACATTACAAAAATACACCTGCAAAATTAACTGAGAAAATTCTGAGGAAGAGTAATAACCAGTCCTACCAGATACTAAAACATAAGGGTACTATAAGTAAAAGTCATGCTACACATGACTAGACACCTTAGCAGCAGTAACAAAGTACATGTGCAGTACATGTGGAAATTAGTGCATGATAGCATTAGCTTTGTTGAGTGAAAAAAGCAGAGCGTAAAAAATATATTGGCACATTGCCATTGTGTATGTGTTGCTATATAAAGGGAATGATATTTTTAAAATTTTAGTAGATTCTTCTCTTTTGTCTTTCTGAGTACAGGCCTGGGACATCTAAGGTATCTACTTGCCCAGGATCTCCTTTCAGGGGTAGATGCTTTTGTGACTTAACCGATTACACTTTGTCTTCCTCTTCTTCCAAAGGAGCAGATATTCCCAATATAGTTGCTGTGGAAATTCTGACACTTTCTTTCCTAGTCTTCCTTTCAGTTGTGGGTATCCACGTGACGTGGTTATAGATAATATGAAATACAGAGAAATCTATTGAAACTGCTTCTGGAAAGATTTTTTTTTTTTACATGACAAAAAGGAGACAGACATGGAGAGATGTTTCTCCACTGTGAAAGCCCTCCCTTCTTTTGCCTTTCAACAGGGCTATCTGAAGTGATGTCCAGAGCAGCTGCAGCTACCCTGCGACCTTGAGGTGAGAAACCTAAGGATGAGACATCAGCACGCTGAGAATGGCAGAACACAAGGTCTGGGCCCTGAATGACATTATAGACTTGCCAAACCAACTCTGGACCCCTTAACCCTCAAAATTTTTGTCTTGTAAGTTTATTAAATGCCTTCATTGTATAAGCCGCATTTAGTTGGATATTGTCACTTGTGGCCATTCTAATGTCATTCTAACGTCTATGTTATGGAAGAGAATGTCTACAGAATGACCGAGGTAATGTGCCATGACTGGTAATAAAAAACAGAATTGTGTTGAGAAAAGGGTGATTCAAACTCCCTCACCTGTTCCTCGAATGTATCAGCACTCAAGGCCAGAGGACCCATGTGTATTGGGTCCCCACACAGGGAAGAAGTTAGCATGTCTGTCAGGGGCAGTCAGACCATGTGTTTGTCATTTAATAAATGGCCTCTGCGGGGTGGGGAGGAGGTTAGACAAGCTCAAAGACAGTGAGGGAGGAGGAGAAGCTGCACCCCTTCCGCAATTCTCTGCCTGGGACGTACCACCTCACCGGGTGCCCCATTCCAACCTGGCACAGCCACCCCAGGACAAACGTCACCGTGCTCGTGGCCAGGTGGAAGGTCTGACGCCAGGTTTAGCTGTGCCAACCTGTCCTTGGGTCTCACGTGCTGACAGGCTGCAGAGGTAACTGAGAACCTGGCTGGCCAGCACGCTGAAGCAGCTGCCAGGCAAGGGCGGCCTGCTGCGGGGAAGGCTGCAGAAAGAAGGCTGAGCGGGGTCCACGGGCCTGTCAGCCAAACCCAGAGGGGCCACACGGCCATCAGAGGCTGGACGGCGCTCACCTCGGCCCAGGGGAGCCACCAGGAGCTGTGCCCCAACGGCAGACCCCTGACCCTCTACTGAGGTCTGAAGGTTAGCCCTGACTAGAGGAGTGAAGCGCGCAGCCCAGAGGCAGGGACCCGGAGGCCAGTAGGCGCACACAAAGTGGACCCAAGCATAAGCCGCTCAACCCTCATCCTGAAAGGGACAGGGCAAAGGACGGGCTCTAGAGAGACTGATCCTTCTCATCCAAGTCAGCCTGAAACCTCTTCTAAACGAGCAGCTTAAATTACCAGGTAGCTGCTGCTGCTGCTAAATCGCTTCAGTCATAGACTAGGGCTTAAATGAAATTGGATCCTGGATTTTTTTTTTTTTTTCCGTTATCCCACGGGAAGGGGTGGTGGAAAGGTGGGGCCAGGGCGGGTACAGAGGAAGGCATGATTCATTACAGGCAAAAACAAAAAGCATACGTTTCATTAATGTGAGCTAAATGTACGACCTTACTTCACACAGTATTTCATTAAAAGACCTAGAAGGGTGGCCCTGGGGGAGAGGAGCTGGGAGTCTGGGAGTATAAAGGAGGAGGCTTACTTTCCTCTGAATACTTTTTGCAGTCTGAATATCTTTCTGTGCCTATATTACTTTTTCAATTAAAAAATAAAAGAGTCCTCAGTTAAAAAAAAAAAAAAAAAAACAGTGAAAGTAAATGGTATGGGACTTCCCTGGTGGTCCAGGGGTTAAGACTCTATGTTCCCATTGCAGGGAGCATGGGTTTGATCCCCGATTGAGGAACTAAGATCCCATGTGCTGTGCAGCGTCACCCCCACCAAAAAAGTAAATGGCATGAAAACTGTAAATAGAAAGTAGATAACGCATCATTCTTTCTCACAGAAATATTTTTTAAAAGCCATAGTGGACCTGCCAAGAGATTATATAACACGAAAATCACACCTAGCAGGTAAAACTAAACTAGAGNTGAAATTACATCTAATTCTCTGCTTAGATAAGCAATACGTTGCTGGTGAGGCCCTCGGGGTTGTGTCAAAACTCCCAAGGCCATACCTTTCCTTTCAGTGACAAATTAAATTCTGACCCTGTGGGCAAGCTCAGAGCTGGAGCTTGCAGGAAAGCAGTTTGAAGAACCTTAAAAGCCTTTTGAGTTTCTGGTGACCAAATCAGTTTGTCAGTTTGGGCCTGCTGAGTTTCAGCTATAAGTTTATATAAAGGCCAGGCAAGTTCCCCATAACCCGAATCCAAATGCGATAGTAACCTGTGATTCCCCCAAATCCTCTCAATTGTCATAAAGTCATAGATAGGGGATGATTTAGTATAGGCTTAATTCTCTCAGGGGCTATGGCCCTAGTCCCTTCTGATATGATTAGGCCCAGATATCTAACTGATTGTTGACAAAGCTGAACCTTTTCTCTTGATGCCTTTTAACCACAAAAAACCAAAGTTTTTGATATATTGGATTTGGGACTCCTACGCTCTCGAATTGTGAGAAAATCTATTTATTATTTGAGCCAAGCAGTCTGTGGCATTAAGAATTTTCTTATGCCATCCCTCACAAACATAATGGTGTAATAGCTGTATGAGATCTCCCTCTAGTGACCACATTGAGTAATGCTATGACATTCAAACAATTTTTCCTGAGCGTTTATTATTCATGGCAAGCTACACATGTTTGATCGCTGTGTCAATTCCATATTCATTTTACTTTAGTGTTTCCTGCAGCAGGTAGTAAATTGGCATCACAGTCCGGAGAGATACTCAGTGCCTAAATAGACCAAGAGGGGAAACTTGACACTCTCAGAACCTGGCAAAATCGTAGCCACCTAAAATAATCACCAGTAAGGCAATGGCACCCCACTCCAGTACACTTGCCTGGAAAATCCCATGGACGGAGGAGCCTGGTAGGCTGCAGTCTATGAGGTCACTAAGAGTTGGACACGACTGAGCGACTTCATTTTGACTTTTCACTTTCATGCATTGGAGAAGGAAATGGCAACCCACTCCAGTATTCTTGCCTAGAGAATCCCAGGGATGGGGGAGCCTGGTGGGCTGCCGTCTATGGGGATGCACAGAGTCAGACATGACTGAAGCAACTTAGCAGTAGCAGCATAGTGTTATTAGCACCTTGATATGTAATTCAGATACATATATAGTGGTTGACATAGAATATTCATGGTAAAAAGTAACGTAAATTGTAACTTTCAAGGACATGAACAAGGAGGACAAATAGAAACTATAAAATAAAGTGGCAGAAATAAAAATTTAAAATATGTATAGTGATTCCTTTGCAACTTCGTTTGAGCCTACAACTATTTCAAAATAAAATTTTAAAAATACCAGTGGTCACAACAAATGGAAATGGATCCAGGCTCTCCAGCTAAAAGATAAAAGTATCAATTTAGACTTTTTTAAAAAAGGAAAAAGAAAACATACCTCAAACATACAGCATGGTTGAAAGAAAAGGAGTAGAAAAAGAGAAACTAGACAAACGCAAACCAAAGAAAATCAGCTATTGCTCTGTTCCATTAGGAGATGGAGAATTTAGGGGACAAATATCACTACAGATAAAGAGGACTGAAACTTAAGGATAAAAGCTAGATTCACCGAGAAGGTATAACAATTCAAATTTTTTATGTCTTTAAGAACAAAGCCTTAAAATATATAAAGAAAAATTTGACAGAACTACGAGGAGAAACTGACAAATCAACCCCTGAAGTGGTGATGATTTTGCACGGCAGACACACATTGTAGACATTGTGTTTCTGCTAGTTTTCTTCTGCTTTATCTGATGAAAGTTTAACCACCTGCATTTCATAGTGCTCCACAGAGGTTAGGGTGGACTTCCGGTGCTCCATTATTGACAAATTTAAGAGCTAGTGCACTAGACAGAAAGAGAAAGGTGAGTACCATATAGTATCACTTATACGTGGGATCTAAAATAAGACCCAGATGACCTTATCTACAAAATGGAAATAGACTCACAGAGAAACAGAAACAGACTTTTGGTTGCCAAGGAGGAGAAAACGGGGGAGGGATGGGTTGGGAATCTGAGGTTGGAATATGCAATCTACTCCATTTTGCCTGGAGAATCCCCATGGACAGCGGAACCTGGCAGGCTGCAGTCCATGGGGTCACAAAGAATCAGACACAACTGAGTGACTAAGCGTGCAGACACACATATTACATATGGAATGGATAAACAACAGTGTGTTACTGTATAGCACAGGGACCTATGTTCAATACCCTGTGATAAACCATAATGGAAAAGAATATACAAAGAACATTAAAAAGAAGATGTATTTTTATATATACATATATATATGTGATTCATGTATATATATATAAATCACTTTGTTGTATAGAAGAAATTAACACAACATTGTAAATCAATTATACTTCAATAAAAATAAAATGTCACACAGGTTCACTGTAAAAAAATAGATAAAAGAACTAGTGGATTAGAAACTTAAGTGTGCTATTTCCCTATTCATTTAACAACCATTATCGAACAATTATTATGTTTAACACATCATGGAGCTAATATGTTAAAAAGAGTCAGTTACTGCACGTATTTAGTTTAGCCATATAATGAAAATGCATAAAGGCTTCCCTGGTGGCTCAGTGGAGAAGAATCTGCTTGTCAATGCAGGAAATTTGGGTTCAATCCCTGGGTGGGGAAGATCCCCTGGAGATGGAAATGGTAACCTACTCCAGTATTCTTGCTGGAAAATCCCATGGACAGAGAGGAGCCTGGTGGGTGTCAGAAAAGTCAGACACGAGTTAGAGACTAGACAAGAACAAGAACAAAGAATGCATAAGCTGGAGTTTTGCAGAGATTTATAGCGTAAACCGCCCTGAAGGTCCTCCCTTCCCCAACTAAGTCTTCTGCATCTCCTTCTTAAAGAAATCTGTTTGATGGGATGAACCTCAGTGGTTTCCAAAATCATGATATGCCTTTAGTATACCGTTTTTTAAAACTAAGAAAATACTATTCTAAGTATAAAAGTTGCCGCACGAACTCAGTGGACTCCATTCTGCCGAGCAGTGGAAGAAGTGTGGGTCCCCGTTTATTTCTCCACCGCCTTTGGATGGATTCCATCTACATTCCAGGGATGTCTGACGGTAGCGCCAACGCTGGGGAGGAAGGGCGTGTGGCCTGGATCTCCTGGCGCTGGCCCCAGCTGCCAGGCCCTTCCTTATTCCCTTCTGGTCTCCTGTCATTGCCCCTCAAGGTCACGCCCGACACTCGCCTCGTTTTCAGCCCTGGGGCTCTTCGGGTCTGGCTTGGCCTCAGCTGACTTTGGTGTCCTTGGTTACAGAATGTTCTGGGGTTGCTCCCGGACCACGCGGGGGCAGGAGGAACACGCTGGGGTTTTCTAGAGTCCTTCATGCACGCAGGCTAAACTGCAGGGGCCTGAAATGTATTCTCCTGTTCCGTTTCATGCTGAATGAACTCTGCAAGGCTGTCTCCGGTCTGTGTCCTAAAATTCCACCCAGCCGCGTCTCCCTGGCTGCTCGCTGCCTCCCTGGCCTGGGAAGTGTACAGGACCCGGTCTTCTCAAGACCCAAATGAACATCTCACTCCTTGCGTTCTCTCTAGCGCCTCCTTTCTCCCCAGGTTCCACAACTTGATATAATTTTTGGAAAGGTGTGGGATGGGCAGGAAGTTCCGCTTTCCCTCGGGTACTCTACCAAATCTCCTGTGTAGGTGCGATTTCTTTCTCTTCCTTGGGAAATCTGAATGTTAATGATAGACTCCTTCTTTGTTTTCTGAATGTTTTCTTTTTTGGAGGTAACGATGCAGAATGTCTTGCTGACTGAAAAAGGAAAGAGGGGGTAAAAGCAAGTATATGGAGAAAACGACATCCTATATTAAAATAGCAACATATTGCTATTCAATAGTACAGATGAACACAAAAGGTCTCTTGGATAACATCTATTAAACACTGATTTAAGTAATAACCGAAATAAAGCAAGTGTTATAAAAAAAAAAAATCCTAGGATAAGGAAATACTAAATACTGGGGAAACCAGCTCAAAATGTACTTAGAAAACCATCAAGTCAACTCCAGGTAAGTAGTGGCTTTATTCATAGAAGCCATAATTCGGTGAAACCAGAAGTCAGTGAAAAATGAAGTGTGGATGATTATGGTTGGAAGACACTAACTGTACTACAGAGGACTGAAAATGCTTACTGGGAGTAACTGTACTACAGAGGACTGAAAATGCTTACTGGGGTCATGGATAAAGTAAAGCAGGGGTACTATGATTGGGTGGGTGAAAAGAAATTGTGGATCTCTTTAGCAAGGGGATACCCACCCCTGCTTGTGGGGGACAGGCTGCTGGGGTTAAAAGCATGCAGGTTCCCTGCTTTCAGCAACTGCTAAGCCAGCTTCGCCAGGGTGGAGGGCCTTCTGGAGAAGAAATCCCTCTAAACATCTTTTTTTCATGATTCAGGGGTTCCTCTGCCTCCAAAATCACCTCCTTTAAGTAACAGTGTCTGGTACTTCCCTGGTGATCCAGTGGTTAAGAATCTGCCTGCCAATGCAGGGGACGCTGGGTCACTCCTTGGTCTGGGAGGATTCCACATGCCCCAGAGCAACTGAGAATGTAAGCCACAAATACTGAGCCCGGGTGCTGCAACTACTGACGCTTGCATGCCTAGAGCCCGTGCTTTGTGCAACAAGGGAAGCAATCACAATGAGAAGCCAGTGCGCTGCCAGTGTAGCCGTCACTCGCTGCAACTAGAGAAAACCCATGCAGAGCAATGAAGAACTAGTACACCCAAAACAAGTAAATAAATAATTGTTTTCAAGTTAGAGTAGATTAGGAAAAAAATAACAATGCCTAATATCTTCTTTAACAAAACTTTTGTGTCATAAGCATTCCTAAAATGTTAAGAACACAAGTCTGATTGGGGTAGCACATGAAAGTCATTCACTCAGAAGTCCTACTTGGATCTCGTCCCATGATGTCGGAACAGCCTTGCAGGCAGCACATGTATATTTGTGTCTGCCAAGTGAGCTTCTTCAGGGCAACAGTCTTACCTTTCTGGTTTTTGTATCACCAGTGCTCAACGGTATTTGGTGTCTAGACTAGGCATGCAAAAATTCTTGTCAAAAGATGAAAAGGAAGTGAATTGAATGAATGATGTGTGAATGGTTCCGGTAATTTCTCTTTTGATGGATGAAGATAGGAGGAGAGTAGATACCCAAGGGAGTTTATCATTAAAGGGTTAAAAGTTTCTACAATGAACCAATGGGTTAAAAAAAAAAAGGACACATTTTGTAGCTGCGTAATTTTCTTGGCAGGAGCTAACCAGGAACTGGTAGTTGGAGTGTTTTGCATGAATACACATGATTTCTGAAGGCATGTGATGTGTGTGTGCAATTCATTAAGGGCTTGACTATTAAGATTCTTATAAAGAGTTTGTTAATTAAGGTATTGTTCTGATTAATGGAGCTACCCTAAGTGAGAATGGTAGAGAAATATTGCATTTGTTTTGTTTGGTCATTTTGAAACAATGCATCGATGTATGGCTATGAAAGTCTACTAAATACTTTTGATTGAAATTCAGCAATTCATGTATGGTCTTTTATGGCCAAAAAATAAATTTTCAGAATTCATTCCTCTTTGCTTAGGGCTGAAGTTTACGACAGGAACAAATAGTAATAGTGGGTTCTAATCCCTAGCAATTTTAGAGATAAACGTACCCACAGGCAATTCGTTAGCCCCACTGTCAGCAAGTCCTTAAGTGTTTTTGTTTCTAGTGTCCTTTTCCTCTTTAGTAGCTCCCAGACTCTAGCTCCAATTTGGTAAAAAGAAAACACTAATTCTTTCAAAGCTGCCACTGGGATTTCCCTGGTAGTCAGTAGTTAAGACTCCAGTGCTTCCAAAGCGGGAGCGCTTAGATTCAATCCCTGGTGAGGGAACTAAGATCCCATGTGCTGAGTGGTGCAGCCAGAAAATTAAAAAATATATATCATGTATTTCTATTATATATTGTATTTTATATTATATATAATATATGAATATTATATACAAAATACATACGTGTGTGTATAAGCTACCATTAAAATCCAAAAGACTCTCTCAATACCCTACTCTCTTTTCTATGTAACCCTCCCTCCACCCCACCCAAATCTCCAGGATACCACACCACATTTGAAGGCAGACTTTCCTCTCTTATCTCAGATGCCGTGTCCATTCTCAGGCTGGCAGAAAGCCACCACGTACTGGGATTGGCGGGCAGACACATGTTCTGCTGAGCACCATTCTCTCCCCAGCCTGTGTAAAGTGATACCCAGACCTTGTGACCACAGACAGCTCATGCTCCTGGGGCCATCTGAGGCCTCTCTTTTCTGAGAAAGTCCATGGAGGGAAAGGACAGTGTATGGATTTCCATGGAAAAGCCCCTGTCAAGGATTCCAGCTACAGCTCCCCTGAGGTGACAGGAGAATCGGACAGAAGCCAAGGAGAAATACGGTATCTCCCACTCAGAAAATACGAAAACTTCTGATCAGTAAAATGAAGTGTAACGAAGATGATAAAACTTCTTGAATCAATATGCTAATTTAATGTAAATGTCTGTTATGTTTAAATAATTGAACACCTTGACAGTAAAAAATAAATCCAGGCATACAGGCAGATAAAACTTTTTGTGTTTTAAGTGGCTGTGGAATCACCTATTAAGTTGTTCTTCATAGGCTGATGTTGTTCTTAATAGACTTAAAAAACAGTTGTTTTTAAAGACTGATGATCAAATAAATAAGTGACTGGTGAATTCCTAAATTAAAGCTATTATAAGCACTTATACAACAAACTAGAATTAGTAATATAAGACAAATAATGGGGAGGAGAAAATACCTACTTGAAAATCAGTATTGGGTTACCCAAGAATGGTATGGAGAAAAATGAAGTTGGATTATACCACTTTATAATAGGTAATGTAGTGTTATATTTTTAAAAAAATGACTACCAAAAGAAGTAGAAGATAGACTAATTATGATTTAGGGCAAACAGACTAGTATATCTACAAAAGAGATACATTTACATCAGAACAGAAAGTATATCATCATATTCTGGATCTGCTCCTATTTAAATAAATAACATGATTAAAACAATGCAAGAAAATAAATATTTTAAAAAATTAAGATGCTCAAAACATATTTATTGTCCCAAATCTATAAAGAATAGTTGTAAGTATTAATACTCTGCTTTCATGCCATAAGTGGTCAAGGAAGATTAAGATTTTAAACAAAAGATAAATGCTAGCAAACTAAGTTGAATCATGTGGAATATGTATAGGTTCATAGTAATTAAAGAAGTGCAAATTAGAACTCATAAAATGTCACAAATATCAAAAAGATTTCTTTCTTTTTTTAAGTCATTGTTGGTGGAGGATCTGTGGGAAATGAGCCTGTTTACATAGCTGGTGGACTCCACATTTCGTCTTCCTCTCTTTTTTAAATTGAATTACAGGGAGACCTGGCATGCTGCAGCCCATGAAGTCATAGTCAGACATGACTGGGTGACTGACCAGCAATGTACTTGATGTACAACACTGTGTAAGTTTCAGATGCACAACACAGTGATTCATANGCAGTACAAAGGGATCATTGATTGTGTGGTGAGAATCCCCAAAGAGCAGGGCTTTCTCTCCTTCTGGAGGGGTAACCTGGCCAACGTGATCCGTTACTTCCCCACCCAAGCTCTCAACTTCGCCTTCAAGGACAAGTACAAGCAGATCTTCCTGGGGGGCGTGGACCGGCATAAGCAGTTCTGGCGCTACTTTGCCGGTAACCTGGCCTCTGGTGGGGCAGCTGGGGCCACCTCCCTCTGCTTTGTCTACCCTCTGGACTTCGCTAGGACCAGGCTGGCTGCCGACGTGGGCAAGGGTGCCGCCCAGCGGGAGTTCACTGGTCTGGGCAACTGTATCACCAAGATCTTCAAGTCTGATGGCCTGAGAGGCCTCTACCAGGGTTTCAACGTCTCGGTCCAGGGCATCATTATCTACAGAGCCGCCTACTTTGGAGTCTATGATACGGCCAAGGGTGAGAGAAGGGTGTCAGGGGGCGCAGAGCTGAGGAGGATGTGTGCAGAGAGGATCCTGAGGGGTGTCTAACTCATAAAGGACTTTGTCTTGTTAATCTCACTTTCCCCTAGTCCCTGGGCTAAACTGTGGAGGTGGTGAGGTGGGGATCAATAGCTGGGGGACTCTCCTTGTCCTCTCCTGACCTACCCTGGCCTTGAGTTACTCGGAGAGGGCAAAGGGGGTGCCTGGCTCCTTTTATCAGTTACCAAGTTTAACTTGGAGCTCAACACGGCCTGTGTGCGGGGCACTGCTTGGGCTTTGCGGGTCCAGGGAGGGTTGGTGGCACCAACTTGCGTTGGCTGCTTGGTTACTCCTGAAGCACCCCTCACGGGGCAGGCTTTTCTGGAAGGGTGGGGCATGGAGTCGCAGTGCCCTGTTCTCCGTCCCCACCTGCTTTTTGCTCAGCTGCTCGGAGGAGGAATCGCATCATGGCCATTTGGCTTCTTGGCTCTGCCCACAGGGATGCTGCCTGACCCCAAGAATGTGCACATTATTGTAAGCTGGATGATCGCCCAGACTGTGACGGCAGTTGCGGGGCTGGTGTCCTACCCCTTTGACACCGTCCGCCGTAGGATGATGATGCAGTCTGGCCGGAAAGGGGGTAAGCCCGAGACCCCATGAGAATCTTACTTTTCTGTTCAAGGAGAACGTTAGTCAGTGCTCTTTACAGCCTGCATTCTTCTAAGTTGTTAGAATTGAGATAAAAATTTAAGAAAGATTGTGATGAATCCTCCCTCCCTTTGTTTTTATCAAAGAAGTAAGAACACCAAAAATGGGATATGGTTTGGTTCACCTGGTTTGTGAACTTAACTAGGTAGCTAGCATCATAGAGGCCTTAAGCCTTTTTCCCTTAGAGCCTGGGTGCAGAAATTGAAGTAATCAGCTAGTTTATTTTTAAATGTTTCTTACCTAGTTTTACACGTATTATTGGGGAGAGTGATTTAGCTGGGAGAGAGATGGCCTCCAGCAGTTTGTGGCAATAGGAAGTTTTGGCTTCCACAGGTTGAAACATAAGAAATTGCCATTGTAACAGTAAGAAACACCAAGTATAATTAGTTTCATCTGCTTCAACCTACTTTTACTTTTTACTTTCATGCATTGGAGAAGGAAATGACAACCCACTCCAGTATTCTTGCCTGGAGAATCCCAGGGATGGGGGAGCCTGGTGGGCTGCCTTCTATGGGGTCGCACAGAGTCGGACACGACTGAAGCGACTTAGCAGCAGCAGCAGCTTCAACCCAATAATTTTATCTCTTGCTTTGTAAGAGTATAATCTGAGATTGGATCTCAGTTTTCTCATCAATAATAAACAGGACCCCCCAGCTTACTACTTCTGCTCCCCACTGTTCCCTTCCTGTTTCTCTGTTTGACTTATGTGAATTAGCTGGTTCATTGCCCCAGTTCTTCACTTGATCTTGAGTTGAACTAGGAATATAGAGACCCTACCCAGCGGTTATGCGAAGGGAGGGGCTGTCCCATTGAATGTGCTTAGAGCTGGGCAGAAGACTAGAAGTGACCTTTTATAACACTGAAAACAAACTGTGCAGGTGTCTTTCAGAGGAAAAGTCTTTCCTCCAGAATTATGCAGCCCTTACCAATGATGTTTGTTTCCACAGCGGATATCATGTACACGGGGACAGTGGACTGCTGGCGGAAGATTGCAAAAGATGAAGGACCCAAGGCTTTCTTCAAAGGCGCCTGGTCCAACGTATTGAGAGGCATGGGCGGTGCTTTTGTATTGGTATTGTATGATGAGATCAAAAAGTTTGTCTAATGTGATTAAAACTTGATTTCATTGGTTCCAGATCCATTGTGTGGTTTAATAGACTCTTCCTAAGGGGAAGTAAAAAGACAGATCTGGGATGAAACCAGATTGAAAGGAATACCTCAGAGGGGGGAAAAAAATGCTTGAGTATTCATTAAACCACAAATGTATTTTGTATTTATTTTACATTTAAATTTCCACAGCCAATAGAAAATAACTTATCATACTTATATAATTAACTGAAAAACTGATCATGAATAACTTAATGTGAAATGTCAATAAAGACCACTTAATGCATGTTCTCTATTTTACTGAATTCTTATTTACTGCCAAATAGATTAAAATCATAAGACCATAAATCTTATTTTCTAGCATGACTCACTTATATAACTCAGTGGACAAGCTTCTAAATATCAGATATTACCCTGTGTTATCATGTGAACACCTAGAGTACTTCAGAGTTATGGTTTTCAAACTGAAATAGCTATGTTCTTTCTCTTCACCTTACACCATACTGCTGTAGCCTCATAGTGGTAACATGGATTGTGGCTTCCATAATCTCACCGTATTTTATGGACTTTTCACACAGTTTTCGGGAATTCTGAGATTCCACTAAAAGCTTTAAATCACAGTTTCAGGAACTCTGCATGGTTAGGAAGTGCTATCAGTGTCTTTAGAGAACTGTGATACTTGGAATTTTATGACAGGTGGACAGTAGTCATTGAAATCAGTTAGCAAGCTAGCACTGAAATCCTGTTGGATCCTGTGGAAGATACAAAAAGGCAGAAGCCCATTGTGGGGAAAAAAAAAAGCTTAAGTGGAGTTAGGAGAGAGGCGGGACTTGGCATTGTTAAATAGTGTAACATTTCATATCCATACAATGAATCTTGGCTGAGGAAAACTAGAAGCAGAGGGAACTGGGGGGAAGGATAGAAGATAGGCCTTGAAAGAAAATAACTAGACTTAGATACATGGGTATAGAAAATCTCTGCCAGCTCTTCTTTTCTGCATCCATTTATCAAGACCTGGAGGAAAAGTCAGTTTGGGACTTGACCCTGGTAAGTCTGTGAGCAAGAGGAAAACAAGGACAATTCCACATTGGAAAGTAAGCGTTTTGGGTCCAGAAGACGACACGGTTCACAGGGTCCTTGCTTGCTGGGAGTGACCTGCGGACACCAGCCCCTACGAGCACGGTGAAGCCTGGAGGGCAGGCACGTGACTTCGCGGTCCTGATAGGTGGCTGAGGGGTGCCTCTGCAAGCTCTGTTCTTGACCTGCCTCCTCCCCAAGCTTTCCCACCTTCTCACTCCTGCCTCCCCGGTTAAAAAAAAAAATTGGCTGCCTTGTTCTACTCCAGTAGCTAAGGTCTGAGTTTTGCCATGTCCTAGGTTACATCCATCTTAATCTAGCAGTTGTCTCTGCCAACAGAAAGCCTCTCAACCCCATCTCAAAGCCAGGTTGCAAGTATGGGCTATTAGGGGCCTTTGGATACGTGTTTCATTGGCTTTCTATCCTAAAGGTGAGCTGAAAAGTCCAAGTTCTGCTGCTGATGGAGAGAAAAGAGGGCAGGCTAGTAGCACAAATGCTTCTGTGGAGTGGCTCTTCAGAGAAGGCCCGCCCTAAGTTAGCACAGGGGCAGGGAGGGTAGGGGGGTTGGGGGGAGATACGGAAGCAGGTGGGCAGTACGAGCAGTGGAAGACCCCCGGGTCCTCTCTGGCAGGAACAGGAAGTAGAGAAGGGTATTTAACATTTACTCAACGGTGTGATTATCTCCCTTCTGCGTGTGACCCACAAGTCAGCCTCCCCGCTTCCCGCGAGTGTTAAATCACTGGATGTATAAGGAGCCTGTGCAGTCAGCCTTCACCCCAGCTCCTTAACGACTCAGAGCCCCCAGGCCCCTCAACCCTGGATGGGCAGCACCTCCCTGGACTGCCCTGTCTTTTCAGTCCCCTCACTGAGGGTCCATTCTCCCAGGAGGTGTGTGAAAGTTGTGGAGATGCAGCTGGAAGGCTGAGAATTGGAGCGTGATTCTGAGAGTGTCTTGGGGGTGGGGAGGGAAGAGTCACACCTCTGGGCGGCCTCCCGAAGCAGGAGAGGGAACCAGGGACAGAGCAGCCCCTGCAGTCCCAGAGGCCGGCTTTCAGCTATCTCACCCCTTTAGCTGGATATGGGAGACGAGATTGTGAGCACCGCAGCTGCCTGCCATCAAAAGCAAAAGTAAATCTCTGGAAGAAGATACCACCTAGAGCAGGGGTCAACAAACTCTTTCTCTGAAGGGCAAGGTAGTCAATAGTGCAGGCTGTGTCGACCAGATGGTTTTTGATAGGGCAGCTCTGCCCTATTGCAACAGCACCTTGGACTAGACACGAACCCAGGGTGGCTGGTCTGCAAAACTTCATGTACGGACACTGAATTGTGCACTTCTTAGAGTACTGACATGTCACAAAATATTCTTTTGATTTAAAAAAATAATTAAAAAGGTAAAGGCCGCAAAAATGGGCTCTGGGCTGCTGAATATGGCCAAGAGGCTGTAACTCTGTACCCTGACCTAGGGCTTCAAATTTTTCCTATAATTTTTCATAAAACATAACCAAAACCACAAATACAAAACAGCCTATAAAAATACATTCTAAAGAGCCACAGAGTAAAACGTGAAAATCAGAAGAGATATTCAAAAATGTTTTCAACTTGATGAAAATGGGGTCTTCCCTGGTGGTTCAGTGGTAAAGAATCTGCCTGCCATTGCAAAAGACTCAGGTTCGATTGCTGGGTTGGGAAGATTCCTTGGAGGGGGAAATGGCAACCCAATCCTGTAGTATTCTTGCCTGGGAAATCCCATGGACAGAGAGGAGCCTGGCAGGCTACACTCCATGGGATTGCAAAAGTCAGACAGGACTTAATCACTAAACAACAAAACTACAAAAATACCATGTTATCAAAACTTGTGGGAAACAGCTAAAGTTATGCTCAGAAGAAACTTAGAGCCTTTGATGCATTTATTAGAAAAGACAACACCAACATTAGAAAAGAAGGGCTGAGAAATCAGTGAACTATACGTCCATTCCAAGTTTTAAAAAATGACAGCAAATTAAGCCCAAAGAATAAAGCTGGAACTAAACAACTTAGATAACAGAATTAGTGAAAAAGAGACGACCAACAATGCCAGGTGAACTGCATATCTAAGTGTGAAAGGTAACATTTCCAGAAAGTAATAAAATAGCATTTTTTCAAGTCCTCAGGTAAATGAAAATTTATAAAATCCAACATTTAAAAAAGTACTAATCATGCAAGAAAAGACCAACAAACTGGATTCTGAAATAGAGACACAGAACATTAAGACTGTATTATGATGGTTCCAGAAATATCTCTAAGTGGATTAAAACAGTCAGCAGAATTTTAAAACCAAGTACAAATTTCTGCTATAATGTAGTCTCATTTGCTAGAGCTCAAATATACTGCCAGCAGGAACTACTCAGTAATTTACTCCAATGACACTATTGTTATTTAACCCTTATCAAAATAATACATAATGTTTTAGCAGCAAGTTTTAAAGAGAGTATTTCTTATCATTATTAATACACATTATACATATGGAATGTTGATGTGAAGTTTAAAAAAAAACACTCCTTCAAGCTGTAAGAGTGTCTATTGTATTCAAGCTATAAAAGAGTGATTTCCTCAAGGAAATCAATCCTGTATATTCATTGGAAGGACTGTTGCTGAAGCTCCAATATTTTGGCCACCTGATACAAAGTGCCCACTCACTGGAAAAGACCCTGATGCTGGGAAAGACTGAAGGCAAAAGAAAAGGGGGGCAGCAGAGGGTGAAATGGGTAGATAGCCCCATAAACTCAATGGGACATAAATTTGAGCAAACTCCAGGAGACAGTGCAGGATGGGCGAGCCTGGTGTGCTGCCGTCCACGGGGTCACCAAGGGTTGGACACGACTTATTGACTGAACAACACTGTAGCAACATAACAATTATGATGTGGTTTAAAGAGATGATCAAGAATGTAATTTTAAGCATTTTCCCACATAAACATCATACTTCCAAAGATATAAATAACTTAATATCCTCTTTCCAATTTCATTCTCACTAGTTCTTAGTCATGGAGGCATGTAAAAGTTATTCTTCTAATTTTTACAATGGGAACAAGAAGACAGTGCATTTGAGAGACAGACATAGGATCAACACTCAAGTTATCTTTGACTCTTTTCTTCACTGTGCCAAGGATGAGTTCTTCATGCCTAAAAGACATTATAGTAGACTGGGAAATTAAAAAAGAATGTTGATTTTTAAGTTTCTTACTATCTTTATTCATACAAATAAAGTAGTCATGAGCATTAAGCACATTTTCTTGGATGGTTTACAGTCATGTATATAGGTTCCAACTTTGGCATTTAAGATATTAAATATTTTATGAATTATTAAAATAATAGAGTAACTTAAACTTGTGTCCCCAACTTTACATTGGTCATAATACTTTTCATAGTGTGTAGGATTTGAATTTGAAGATGAAAGTACACACACATATCCATCCCAGTGACCTCTTTTTAAAGTTACCTAGATATCCATTTTGGACATTTGGGTTAACGGGCTGAAAACAACTGCATTACACTACACTTACAAGCAAACAAGAAAACTTTTATTTGGGGTAGTAGCTAAGAAAGCAGCTTTTTATGGAGACTGAAAAAAAAAAGGAAGTAGGAGAAGTATGAGAGTAATTGCTATCCTTAGGAAATAACTTTAATAATTCAAAATTTTTCATAGGATCTTATTAAGAAGGATGCAATACCAGTATAACATTTAACAGACATGAAAGTAACTCTCAATAAGAACCTTGCCTAGTAATTGCTGACCTTGGATGAGTATCATTTCCAGTTGCACGTGTAAATCTTAAAAATATATATCTTAGGTACAAGTGAACCAAATATAAAGTAGTGCTAGACGGTCCTTCACATCTTTTATGTTCTTGAAAATTAAAATAATATACTTGTGATTTCTTCATAAAAATACCCCTTAAATTGTAACAACTTAAAAGGCATCTTGACTTACATCTGAGAATGTCACATTTTTCAACCCCTATCCCTCTACTTACACTTATCAGTGTAAACTAATCATGACAATAGTTGTAAATTTCTCTTTGAAAAGATAAGTATTGTTGTTCTTTCTGACTTTTGCTTCAAGCTGAGTCCCTGTTATCAATAATACTTAGACGAAACTCCCCTGCCTAAGTAGTAAAAACTGAAGGCGTTAATTTAGTATCTAAAATCAAAGTACAGAGAAAAAAAATGTTTTTAAGATTAAAGAAAAAAAAAAGTACAGCTTTTATGTATAAAATTAAAATGGTACCATATGGCATATGACATATGGCAGCAAAGACTATATAAAATGTATTCAGAGACTAATGCTATTACATAAAAGGATTCTTTCCCCCCTAACAACTTAAAAACCAACTTAATAAAATTGGCTAACTCACTCACTACTGGGAATATATTCAAATGCTGAATTTTAAAATTTAGCATTATCTTATCTCTTCTTAAAGGCAGGTTGTTACACAAACATCAAAAAGTGCAATAAGTTAAAAAATAAAACCTTGATTTAGTACAGCTAAAGTTTATAAAGTAAAGCACTAAGTGATGTAAAAACCTATACACCAGAATATCAAATAACAACAAATGAACATTATAACTCAAGGAAGGCAGCAGAAAAATCTTACAGTCAGGTTGTTTTCCCACGAATGTTTTTAACCCCATTCTCCCCACCCTTCTAAAGCCCAACCCGAAACAAAATCTATCAATACAAACTAAGACCAAGACATTCTGAATTGGTGTTTAGCAAAATGCAGTTTGGCTTACCGCTGAAGGTGTTTAAGAAAAGTTAAGTTTGGTGTACAGGCTACAGAGCTTGAGCAACCCAGAAAAACAAAAAATAAATCTTACTGTGTTTACAGATCAAAAATTCACACTAAAAAAAAAAAAAAAGAGACAGATTTGGCATTTAATATAGAAACTTAGCAATACATTTTAATGTACAGAAAAGACCAGTAGTGAAAACAGTGATAACTGGAACAACAGAAGCAACATGACTGAGATATACTTTGTTATACAAGAGCCTACAGATTGACAGAAAAAAGACTCTGATTTCAAGAGTCAACTATATTACACCCTACTCTCACATCACTAACTTCAAAAGGTCTTTGAAAGTGAAACTGGCAAAAATGGTACTTCCAGGATTCAATACAAAAGGCCAAAATAAAACAAAAAAATTGGCTGACATTTATAAAGTAGCCTCAACAAATATGGGAGTTTTTCCTCCTTTATCATTTATATTTTTAGGTTTGTCAGCCCTTAAAAACAGTAGCTGGAACTTCTAAAGGGCTGAGAACAATGCATTTGTTTCTTACGTTTCCTTTCACTTAAAACAGTAAACGCGGAATACAGCACAACCCATTAACAACACCCCTTAAAACGCTGTCCTGACACAACTTGGGATCTGCTTCTTGGTTCCTCAAGCTGGTGGTGGTCATTTGCTAATTCAACAAATACTTGCTTTTGCTTGTGAGGATCTGGTCCTTGGACAAACTATTCACAATGCAGGAGCTCTAAAGAAACCTAACTTCTCAGAATCCTTACCCACTTCCCCTGAAAAACACAAAAGAGGAGCTTCTAAATTGAGGTTTCTAAGACTCACAATTTGAAATGGTCTGGAATGGCTGATAAAATTTTTAAGATCTAACTCAGTGCACACTTCTATAGAGGTAGTAGGCACCTCTGGTGAATCACAAGGACTGCCCGAGTGCAAGCTTCTGTCTTCTCCTCAAATCTAAATCAGCGCCACCAATGAGAACAAATTTCAAGATTAGTTTCATAATAACTATCTTACAATCAAGTTATAAGTCACACCACCCAAGTTCTGAAGCACATAGAAAACCAAGTCAGTCAGGAGCTATGCTCACTGTATAAAATTTACAGAAAACGAAAACAAAAACACATTAAATGAGAACTATATAGCTAACATTTTGGTCCAACGTGCAGGGTGCTATCACAACAGCTTCATCAGTCCAACAGTTGAACCAGTTTCTATGTTGAGAAAAGACACAGGTATACTACCATTTCTCTACGAAATATATACATGGCTCATATAAACACCTCCTTGCAGGAAACACTGATTTTTATATCAAGTTGTCTTTGTGAAAACCATTTTGCCTCGAATTACAATACAAGTCACTGTTTGTACACCTTAAATTGCTTAAACCAGTATTGAGATGTCTACACGGAGAATGACAGCATTACACAAGAGCACTTCAACTAAGAACTGGATGAACAATGTTTAAAGTAAAAAGAGTTTTTATAACCAAGCTGTACGGACATTCGGGGGCTTAGGTCTCAGCAACAGGCCACCACCAGTTGTGTCAAAAGCAGATCGCTCACTCTTACAGCTGAGGCCACTGGTAGCACTGGATGTCCTGGAAGCTCCTTCTGAAAATAGACAAAGAGCAAGAAATTATCTGGACTAACAAAATACATAAATCATCATCTGATACACTTCCTTTCCTAATCTGAAGCCCAGATTAAAATAAAACTGCCTTCTCTATCTCACATGTGTTTTTAATAGTCTAATTCTATTCTCAACCAGGAATGTACTTCAGAATTCCCTGTGGAACTTAAAATAACAAACATAACCAAACTCTATACAAGGGCATTTTGATGCAATAGATTTGGGGTGGGAGTAAGTCTTTTTAAAAGCCTCTCAAAGGATTCAAGGGGGAAAAATAAAATCTCTTTGTATCACCATTTATACATTTATTGAACAAATAATTTTGCACATTCAAGGCATGATATTAAATGTGAGTTACTGGAATAAGACGCTGTCTTAGTCACTAACTCTACCAAGGAAATGATGTGTGGAGGATGAATGAATGGAATTAAACTAATTATCAGAGTGTTTAAGACTACAAGTGGTTCCAACTTTCTGTTAGGACTAACTTTTACAGACTTTATAGCTTAGAACGTATACATGAAGTAACAGCACAGACTTCTGTAGGGAAAGCGGTCTGGCGTTTCCGGGTGTTGTACGCTCCAACACTCAGCAGTCACTCTCACCTGTATTCTCCTGGGTGTGTAACGGATCATATACTGAGCATTAAGAGGGATTGATCTGAGGACTACAGATTGCTAATTCTTGCCTTAGTTACCAGTGAAGAAGCAGCAGCACGCATTAGGGCTGGAAGATACTACTGAAAATTCTTCACCGGCTAAAGAGACTGCTTTGGCAACTTTTAAACAGTCTATCTGTTTATTTCTTCCTTTAATAAACACACTGAAATTAAAAGTCTGTCCTCCATCACCTAAGAGACTACTGATATTTTCAGTTGTTTAACCTCCTGGTTTCCTTCCTAGGTTGCCATTATATGTTGTAAAAAATGAAACCTGAAGTAAACCAACACAAAACAAGGCATGCCAGTGAAACAGAACATCCCAGAAGTCAGCATTTAAAACTCCATCAGAAGACCCTAAGTCATATACGTTTAAAAGGGAAACGGGTAGAAACAAGTACAAAACACGCGTGCGTGTGCTTACTTAGTGAGCTGTACTGGCTGAGGGTGGACCTCACTCGTCTGGAGACTGGGGATGAGCTGAGATAACCCATGTTGCGGTGATAGTCCATCAGCTGCTCTGAGCGCTTCATGCCAAGTGTTGGCTTCACAGCTTCAAGCCTTTTCAGAAAAGCCTTCATTTAAATGAACAATTTAAAAGCGAACGTGAGATAAACTGCAATCGTTTTTTAAAAACCCAAACACTTTCTAGAACCTGAAATTCACAAAATAGAGTAGAAAAGACTTCAAGTCATGCGGAAAAGATATTTCAATAATAATGTGGAAAATCTAAAAGTTTCTACCTGTCCTATAGCTAACCAAAACCACTATGATTTTAACAACTAATTGTAGACACAGCTCTCTTGCTTGTCAGGTTACAATCTTAGAGAAAAGATGCTGTAAGTTGAAAAACATGAAACCTTATTTTCTCATAGAAATGACATTATGGGAGTAATAATGCTAAGAGCCCAGTGTTCAACCCTAGAAATGACCGTGAACATCTGCTTAGAGAGGAACTTGCATACATACATTTAAGAGCATGAAATAATGTCATTTCTTTCAGTGAGTAAAGTGAAACTATAAACCATACTATATATAGGAAACTATAAAGTACTCTTGTTGACCTCTTCCCTCTGCTAAGATTATTCTTGCAATTTTTATTAAAAACAGAATTCAAATTGTGTCCAAATGAAAATATGGAAACATGGTTTAACAAGAACAGTTCCGAATTTTATGAATTAAAAAAATTATCCCCTTTGAAGTAACAAAGTTCTAATACAGTTGGGTCCATATGTAGCAAGTACGCCCTCTACTGGAGAGGGCTGTCCTCTTCATCTGCTCTGCCCAGCACCACTCCTTTTGCCTGGAGGCGTGCAGCTTCTGGATTGCTAAGGAGCTGATGTTAGGGAACTGGAACAGAATTGCTTTAGTCATCATGCCTGTGAGCCAGGTGAACTGGTCTCTATCACTGGAGATGGAGCAAATGAAGGATCATGAGTCGTGAAAATTACGAAGTAATGGACCCTGGTTGTGCAGTACATTGGACACAAAAGTGATGTGTGTGCACCCTTGCATGTGTGTTTTGACTACAATCTGGCAAACAGGTTAAAAAGTGTATCATCTCACACTGAAGAACCATTTGAGCCAATGCGGCTCTATATAAGGGTTTGGTAGGTGGCTGGTTATACAATGAATACACAAAAGTTGATGGTTTATGAAAATAACCAATCAGAAAGCAAAATGAAAAATGTCATGGCAATAACAGAAAAAATATAGTTTTAAGAATATAGTGTTAAGAAGGCTTGAATAAACAGAAGGACATACCATATTTCTAGATTAAAAGGTAATATTTTAAGAGTGCCCAACACTCTGCAATTAAAATGTAAATTCAACACAATTCCAATAAAAGTTTAAAAATTTTTATAAAGAAAAAATAATCAGCTATTTTGAAGAATAAATGCAAAGGACCAGCCAAGAAAAGAAGTATTACAATATATAGAATTAGTTTTATTTTGCTTAATAAAGCAAATATTTGCTTAATAAAGAAGAGTTAAGCATAAATCTGGACAATTATTATTCCTTACAATAACATAATAATTTTTATAATAAATTATGCTTATTTCACCATTTAGTTTTAAGCTATTTTTTCTACTTCTTGTGAATTAAGCTTTTGATCCAGAGCTGCACTGTCCGAGGCCACAAGCCACATACTGTTACAGAACATTTAAAATGTGGCTAGTTCAAATTGAGATATGCTCTAAGTATAAAATATACAACAGAATTCAGAGACTTAGTATCAAAAAATGTAAAATATCTCTCAACAATTTTTTATATTTATTACATGTTAAAGTGTAATATTTTTTATTTAGTCAGGTAAATATTATAGTAGAATAATTTCACCTGTTTCTTTGATGTTTCTAATGTAACTGTTAGGAAAATTTAAATTAAACATGTGGTTTACTTTATGTTCTACTGTTCTCGAGTATAACAAATAAGATTCTACTATGAAATGGAGAAAAATATTGCTCACATATACAAATTACTAAGTAACAAAGTAAAAAGAAAAAAATAGCAGTAATTTTCCACTGCTTACTAAAATAGCTGAGATGTACCATTGATATGGGGTATAATAGAAGCTGCTTACCAGTTTTCATCTCGTTTGTATCTAGAATAGTCCCTACACATTAATGGCTTCAACTTCTCAAAAGTAAACCGAAGTTCCTCAAAACAATAAATATAGAATTCCTATATGACCCAGCCATTCCACTCTTAGGCACACACCTAAAGGAAATGAAAGCTGGGACCTGAAGAGATACCTATAGTGCAGCATTATTCACAATAGCCAAAATGTGCAAACAATCCAAGTGTCCATCATCAGATGAATGGGGAATCAAAATGTGGCATATATATACGTACATGGACTATTACTCAGCCACAAAAAGGAATGAAGTTCTGATACAGGCTACAGGATGGATCTTGAAAACATAATGGAGTGAAATGAGCCAGAGACAAAATGACCAGAGTCTATTATTCTACTAATATGAAATATCTGGAATAGACAAATAGAGACAGAAGGTAGGGTAGAGGTTACCCAGGGCTGAGGGGAAGGGAGAACAGAGCGTTACTGTTTGGCACAGTGTTTCTGTACGGAGTGATCAAAAAAGTTTTGGATCAAAAAAGTATTTACTCATAATTCACAACATTGTGAATGTAACTAATGTCACTGAGCCAATCACTCAAAACAGTTAAAACGGCGAACTTCCCTGGTGGCGTATGGATAAGAATCCTGCCTGCCAAGGCAAAGGACACAGGTTCGATCCCTGGTCCAGGAGGACTTCACTGGGCCGTGGGGCAACTGGGCTTGTGAGCCACGACTGAGGCCTGCACACTCTGCGGCCCGTGAGCCTCAGCTAATGAGCCCCTGTGCCCTAGAGCCCGTGTGCTCTGACTCGAGAGAAGCTGCCACAGTGAGAAGCTCAAGCAACACAACCAGATAGGAGCCCCTGCTCCCCACAACTAGAGAAAGCCCGTGTGCCGCGGCAAAGACACAGCCCCGCCAGGAGTGACTCAGAAGTAAACACGGCAGCATGCACATACCAAAACAATAATGAAGAGGACACTGAACATTTTAAAAAGTTAAAGTGGCAAATTCTGTTACATTTACGTATAACTTAAAAAAATGAATCATGCAATTTATCAGAACCCTCTGAACTGTATACTTTAGATGGGTATGGCATGTAAATTATACCTCAAAAAAGATGTTTAAAAGAAAAAAGTAATCCCAAAGCGAGGAAACCTGGATGATTCTACCACCTGCTCTAGCTGTTTAACCATTATCATAAAATGTAAATGAATCCTGAACGTGCTATAGTGATACGTAGAAAGATACCATCTAGTTCACTACCCACCCACCTCATTTCAGCTTGTTCTGCTGTAATCTACTCCCTGCCATGTTCAGGGTAACTCTCTTGACCAATATTTTACTATTTTTTGCAAATATACTACCCTAGCTCACCAACTCTTGGTGTTAGTGATAGTAATAAATTCATAAGAGTTAACTCTCACAAATTCAGGGTACGTAGAACTGTACTGATGATGCAACATAATAAGGGTGAATTTGGGGAACTGTTCTAGTAATTTTAATAACAGCTTTATCACTTATTTTAACTCTGAATGTATGTGTTCATTAAGGGTCTAACTTTAGTTGAAGGTGCTACCTGGGTTTAAAATCTTGGCTCAGTCACTTGTGTAGCAGCTCCTTGTCCATGGGTTAATTATTTAACCCTTTTAAGTCTCAATTATTCTACCTGTAAGATGTGGATAAAAATAAAGTACATCCCTGAAAGAATTATTTGTCTGGATTCAATTAGCTAATATTTAGAAGACATTTGGAAAGAAAATGATATGCTATGAATAGTAGTTTTTTAATGTGAAGATTTTTCAACAGTTTCCATATATATATTTCTTAGGATATCAAAGGACTATTACTGTGTGATTTTTAATAATCACTGTCTTTCATACATTCAAGCAGCAGGGCACCTCTCTGAGAATGTGTGTATTATTTAAAATAAATGATATATAAATTATTTTAGCTTTTGAGGATAAAATGAAGTAAAATAGATTTAGCTTGTGACTGAGTACTTCACAGAAGATGTATGTATCTAATCCTTGGACACCTTTTCCTATATTGCTATAGTAATTTAACAGATCTAGTCAAATAAATAATACACCTTGCAGCATTTTCATTTAATACTCCCTTAAAATATAGTTTTCTGGATAAAAAAAAAGCACACACTGTTACCTTCTAGGCTAATGGCTCATCCTATATTTTATGCCATACAAACCTATTCCTACTTTTATATCATTTAGAAAATTTGGCTGTATTGAGTTTGCTGAAAGTTGGGCTTACAAATCAGTACAAATGCACTTTATTTGATGACTAAAATGTTAATCAGTCACTTACCAAATTTTCTCTTTCAATCCTTTGTTGTTCCCTCTGTCTGTTAAGAGCACTATGATACAACTTAGGGGGAGCACCAGTCGATCTTGGAATCATACTCTTGCTTCCTGGTTTCTCAGCCTGTCTCGACAGTTCTTTCAAAAGCCTCTGATTTTCTCGATCAATCTGTCTCACTTCCTCTCTTGTGAAAGAGTAGTTTTTCCTAGGTGCTACTGAAGGCTGATCAAAGTGATGTTTTTGTGGTCTCTTTTTGTCTAAGTGCAGAAAAGCTACAGAAGTGAACAACAAAAAAAGTGAACAAAAAAAGGAAAAATGGTTAAATAAACAGCAATATGATGGCATAATGGTGTATGCTTAACTTTTATAAACGGAAACTACATTAATTCATGATAAGGGATGTATGGAATAATTTCAATGACATCCAGACTACAACTGGGTAGAAAAAAATACAGAGGCAGCTTACAGGTTTATGCTCATTGGGTTCTGGGAATAAATACTATACACAAAACCATGAAAATATTTTAATAAGAAATGAACAAGGCACTGGTTGTAGACTACAGATATAATTTATGGAAAATGCTTTTGTCATGCTCATTGTTATGTTCTCCTAAAGGAAGCTTAAAAGTTAGAAACCTCTGGTGGATTGCATTGACAGAATACTCAGTTGAGATGGTTTTTATTAGTCAAAAAGGCATCCCAAGTGGTGCACAAGATTCCATGTGCAAAGCAGGAGATGTGGGTTCGAACCCTGGGTCGGGAAGATCCCCTGGAGTAGGAAGTGGCAACCCACTCCAGTCTTCTTGCCTGGAAAATCCCATGGACAGAGAAGCCTGGCCGGCTACAGTCCATGGGGTGGCAAAGAACTGGATACAATTGAACGACTGAGCACACCGATGCACGCAAGTCAAAATATAAAATGTTCTCAGCAATGCAAACAATGGCCAGAAAATGGCAAAAGCAAGCCTAGAATATTCTGAAACTTTCAACTTAACCTGAAAGAATTTACTATAGAAGACTTATGGTCTTGATATTGGCATTGTAACAAATACTTCTACTATAAAAAGTCAAGCTATTATTCCTGACTAGACATAAGCCAAACGAATACCTTATATAAAAAGAGCTTTTAATCAAGAAAAATATTTTGTATACTATGATTATCAAATGAAATTTTTATCGACATGCTAAATTATCAATATTTCATATTATTAGAACAATTTTCAGCAAGTCACAATTATTACTGAACAGTTATCAGAAATTTCTAAACATATTAAGCTTGTTTCACCTAAAGTTTCTGCTAAAAATGAATGTATTATATCAGATTAAAATTTGATATAATTTGGTACATTTGTTTGAACAAATTTGGTACATTTGTTTGAACAATATCTTTTCAAAGTAACCATTATTTGTTTTAAATTAATCATTTATTTGGCTGCACTGGGTCTTAGTTGAGGCATACAGGATCTAATTCCCTGACCAGGGACTGATCCCAGGCCCCCTGCCCTGGAAGTGTGGAGTCTTAACCACTGGAAGTCCCCCATTATTCGCTTTCATTATATCAGAGTACCTTTATGTTCATGGGGTTCTCATGGAAAGAATACTGGTGCTGTTTGCCATTCCCGCCTCATTGGAAAAGACCCTGATGCTGGGAAAGACTGAAGGCAAAAGGGGAAGAGGATGACAGAGCATGAGATCGTTAAGAAAGCATCATGGACTCAACAGAGATGAATTTGAGCAAACTCCAGGAGATAGTGAAGGTCAGAGAAGCCTGGCGTGCTGCAGTCCACGGCGCTGCAGAGTCAGGCACACTTAGTGACTGAACAACAATCACCTTGTTGTTGTACTTGTACTAAGCAAGTACACTCTTTTACTTGCTTAGTATTTTATGCTGTTAAAAGCATTTTTAAGCTCATTTAAAAATGTGACTGGTGCAGAAAAGTTAAATCCTTTGAGCAAGGTCACAAAACTGTAAATCTACATCTCAATGCTTAAACCAAAGACAATCAGAGATTAAGGAAACTTTGAAAAAGATAATTAACAGTGACTTCCTGATAGGAAAAATTAGGAAATTAATGACTAGTAATTTGTTGAAAAGCATACCAAACTAATCACGAAACCTGAATAGGAACACATTTAGAAGGAGATATATATAGACTACATATAATTGAATTATCTTACTTCCAAGAAATATCCATTTTGTAGAAGTGAATAAGCTTTCTAGATTAATATAGCCTTTAAAATTAAGTTCTAGAGGGAATTAAAAGTAAGCTATTTTCCTGTCATTTACAAAAAGCTTTTATAAGTAAAATAAGGCAACAGCTAAAAATAAAATAAAGGAAGGATTTCAAACTAATTCATTAAAAAAAAACAAAACAGCATTCTAACCTCCCTTGATGGGAAAAGTATATGTTGAGTGCTTACATACTGATGCCAGGTATCATTAACACATTTTTCTGAAGTAGCTACTATATACTTTAGTATGAGGCAACCTCCAATATATGATCCACTGTCTTTCCAATTAAGATCTAAAATAACATTAATTTGAATAAAATTTCAGGGATAAAAATATATTAATATAAATATGTACATTATTTAAATGAAACATTTAAGAAATATTGCTTTTCCCTAATTTTCGTTAATCAAACATTTTGCTCAAACTCTTTACAGTATTTCAATATGTCCATTATCATTGCAGCCACTTCTTGACTCAATAACACCATTTACTAGAAGTACCAGCTTAACTTGCACCTAAACTGTGATACAGACAGCATTTAAAATGTTTATGTGAATACTATTAATGGAAAATTTATCCCAAGCCATATTATGTCCTTATTTACATAAAATTAGTTTTTCTTTAAAAAAAATCCACCTTGTAGGCATATTCACGATCCCGATTAAAAAAAACCAATGACATTTGCTTTTTAAAATGATGTTTCAAAGGTTTTTTTTTTTTAAATCCCAACTCTTGTAACTGAGAGGTGATGATTCAAGGAATAATAACTAAATTTACTAAGTTTCTTTATCTTCTTTATGAACATCTTGTCAGATGAGAACTTCTGAAACATTCTTCCAGTCTCCTTCCTTTGCATCTGGGCAGGTCTGTGATGGCATGGAGCCACACGATACAGCCCAAGGTTGGGCAAAAATAGAGACAGATGCAGCCCACCCCGCCTCGTCTCTGGAATCCTTGTACTTGGGGCCCTGGGCCACCCTGTGTCTGGCTGCCCTGAGGCTGTGAGGCTGACCACCTGTGAGGACATCAAAACCACATAGAGGGGCTGTGTGTGGCATGGGCACTGTGAACCCAGCCTTCAGGTCATCCTAGGCTGCCACTTTACCCATCTAAGATTGTGATCTGTCTTCAGAGCAATAGTAACTAACACACAAAACAGAGTACCAGGAGCAGGGTACTACTGCAACAAAAACCTAACATCTGGAGCACTAGCTTTGAGACCAGATAGTAAGTGGAGCTAGAAAGGGTTGGAGGAGACTGCTGGTGAAGATGATCAAGTGGCAGAATTTTAGCAACACTGTTGGCTCTAACAGCAAGGAAAATGGAAGACATACCTTCTGCCATTGGTGGATTTTGCTAAGCAGATCTCCAGGGAGAATCTTTAAAGTACCAGTAGTTTATTTTACCACCATAAGAAGACAGGATAGAAGACAGATGAACTAAAAAAGGAATCGGTCGGTTTTCAAGCAGAATTTATAGAGAATATCAGAGTTGGGACTTTGGGGGTTCAAAATTGTTACTATGTCGGCTTCCTAGTCTCTCCTGGCAGAAGATTCTAAGTACTCGAGCTATAATTGAGGAACCACACCCAAGGAGCCACAGCTGCCCTTGGGACTTGCTTTAACCCTGAATCACCAGGTGGGAGGGATCTTTGAAAAGGGGGAACATAGTTTTGCACTTGGGAGGAATGTAAATCAGTGTATGGCCAGAGGGTGGACTGAAGAAGTTTAGCAGAGTGTCTGTTATTTGACACTCCTCCCATTAAGAAGGAGGGTCTACGCGCCTGCTCTGGGGTAATTTGTTATGAAACTGATATCTTATCAGTTAAAAAAATATATTATGTAATAGACAAAAAAAAAAAAAAAAAGGCCAAGTGCAGCCGTAAGTGGATAGTTCATACTTTTTTTTGGTCTAATATCTACCAATCTTCCACAGCGATTACGGCTTTATCAGTTTCATCATCTAGCTGTTTTGCTTTTATCAAACACTTCAAATCAACGGCTGTTAAATCTTTTTTAGTGTACTTGGTGAGTTGGTTCATGTAAACTACTCTTCTTTGTCCCTTTCAGTGATTTTCATATCTTAAATTCTATTTTGTGTACTAGTAAGATTGATACCACGTGGCTTCCGATGCTAGGTCATAAAAGGTGGTGAGGTTTGCGCCTTGTTTCCTGGAACACTGTCCTTGGGGCTCTGAACCATCTGCGCTGAGGCTGCGATACCTCGAGTAGCCAGACCACAGGGAGAGGTCACGCACGAGCCCTCTGCTCAGCAAGTCCTGGTCTCCAAGTCACCCCAAGCCCAGACACTTGTGTGAGTACACCAGCACTCAGATGATTCCAGGCCCCACCTGTCAAGTCACCCCCACCTTTGAGTCTCTCTCTGTACCCTAAGGGGCTTCCCTGGTGGCTCAGACAGTAAAGAATCTGTCTCCAGTGTGGGAGACCGGGGTTCGATCCCTGGGTCAGGAGGATCCCCTGGAAAAGGCAATTGCTACCCACTCCACTATTCTTGCCTCGAGAATTGCATGGACAGAGGAGCCTGGTGGGCCACACTAGTCCATGGGGTTGCAAAGAGTTGGACACGACTGAACGACTATGACTATACCCTAAGTACTGGGGTAATTTGTTATGAAACTGATATCTTATCAGTTAAAAAAATATATTATGTAATAGACAAAAAAAAAAAAAAAAAAAGGGCCAAGTGCAGCCGTAAGTGGATAGTTCATACTTTTTTTTGGTCTAATATCTACCAATCTTCCACAGCGATTACGGCTTTATCAGTTTCATCATCTAGCTGTTTTGCTTTTATCAAACACTTCAAATCAACGGCTGTTAAATCTTTTTTAGTGTACTTGGTGAGTTGGTTCATGTAAACTACTCTTCTTTGTCCCTTTCAGTGATTTTCATATCTTAAATTCTATTTTGTGTACTAGTAAGATTGATATTTCTATTTCCTCGTTGTTACCTGCCTGGCATAACTTTTTCAAACCTTTATTTTCATTCTTCCTATACTATTGATATTTTAAACATCTTTACAGGTTGGACTTGATTAAAAAAATTTATCCCCTCTGATAATACTTTCTGATAAGTCAAAACAATTTATTTATATTGTTTGATCTCTTCTCACAATTTTATATCTTCAAAAAATGCTTTTTGTTGTTGTTGTTGTTGTTCTTTTCCCCCATTTCCCCCTTTTCGAAGACTGACTATGCTAATTTATTTTTTCCCTAATAGATTATAAATCCATTCTTCAGGAATAGAAGTTCTTAAACAGACCCCACACCACAAGTTTACTGAGGACCCCAAATAATGTTTATGTGGGTTATATCTATCAATATTTACCTTGTTAGAAGTTAATGGTAAAAAATTGAAAGATATCTGTTAATTCATCTGAAAATAATAAACCAGTTCTAGGTAAATATCACATTTTATAAAAATAAAAAATTAGTGAGAAGAGACGCAGAGTTGAACATTGCTCCAAGCTTTTACTGCCTGCCTTAATAGAAGACAGCCAGAGCGACACAGCTTGGCCACGCACACACCACATCTCACACATCCATGGCTTAGCTCTATGAGGAAAATGAAAAAAAGAAAAACAAGAATATTCTTGGATCTAAAAGCTTCACTGGGCAAATTCAGCAGGAATAATTTGAGAAACCTCAAGAAACACCGTATGCATAGACTGATTGCCACAATTAGTATTTAAAATATACTCTACTGCTATAAAGAATCTTTGGTGGGTTATATTGGTGACTCCAATAACAGATGCATCAAGGGGGAAAAACGCCACTTTGTTCTTGGGCTTGTAGTAACCCTGAGCACCACGTACTGTATGGGCAGGTCCTGGGATCAGGGATCCCCCGGGGGCAGCAGACTGAATAAAGCTCTAGTCCATGAGCCTAGAGTCTGAGCCACATTTTAGCTCTATTTCCGAGTCAAAACAGGATGAGATTACAAGGTAGAAGCAGGAGGCAAAGACTTACTGTATGTATTTCAGATGGCAAACCTAAGACTAGTGAGTAACTGTGACAAAATCCAATTTCAGTGAAACTTAAGATTCATACTTCCTGACCGCTAGCACTGTGGACAGAAGTGTCCCACAGTCCTTTAGGTAACAAATAGTGTCTAATGCGGGGATGCCAGCAAGGAATAAGATCCTGCCCTCCTGTTGCTTACACTAACTCCAGAGTCTCCTGAAAGGAAATGGGCTTTTGTGACTATGAGGCAGGGGTGGGTGTGAAACTTCTGCACAGAAGCTTCAGAAGAGTACTTCTGAGAAGGTGATGGATAAGCTGAGGGCCGAGCAACAGACTGAAGCAGTCTCTACAGAGAGGCAGGCCAACCTCAAGTGCAAATACTCCACGAGTGCAAAGTATTAACATTCTATGAACAATAAGGAAGTACTGTGACTGGACGGAGGGGTAATGAGAGAAAAAGGAGCTGAAGACAGTAAACATATGATGGTGAGCCATGGTTCATCAACTTTAACTGCATATTAGACAAGTGCACCAGGCTCTCCATGGCCCAAGCATCAGTACCTAATAGTTTGTTTTAATAATTTGAGTAGTTCTCCGAGAGATGCTCACATACTTCCTGAGATGAAGAGTAACTGAATAAATAGTCTGTTGAAAGTGAAAGCGAAGTCACTTAGTCGTGTCCGACTCTTTGTGACCCGTGGACTGTAGCCCACCAAGCTCCTGCGTCCATGGGATTCTCCAGGCAAGAATACTGGAGGGGATTGCCATTTCCTTCTCTAGGGGATCTTCCCGACCCAGGGATCGAACCCAGGTCTCCCACATTGCAGGCTGACGCTTTAACCTCTGCGCCACCAGGGAAGCCCTTAAATAGTCTGTTAGCCTATGGTAAGAAATCTGGTGTTTATTTTTAACCTAAGAGTTAAGCCCACTGAAGAGTTAAGAAGGAAACTAGTAGGTCTGATCTACTTCTTTAAAGATCACTCCCATTGTTAGGGGAAGCAGCAGATGGGCAGGAATAGAAAATTCAGTCTTGAAAGTTTTAAGAGATTGAATGAGCATTTATCAGGAAAGGCATGCTGAGTGGAGACTTAGCCACTAGATGGTAATAGGCAATGTCAAGAATCTGATTTTGAATTCTACTTTGTGTACTAACAAGATTGATACTTTATTTTCTTTTTCTTACCAGCCTGGCATATCTTTTTCAAGACTTTACTTTCTGAGTATTCTTCCTTATACTATTGATATTTTAAATAATTAAACAATCAATGAGTAACAATCAAGGAAAACCTATAAAAGAGGGGACATTCACAAGTATAAGTTGCTCCAAAATACATTTTATCAATCTATGAGACTCATTTGACCAAATAAGGGACTTACGTATGCCCTTCTATCAGGCCATGATAGGAATTTACATAATGTAAATTATGTAGCTGAAGATTTATTCTTTCAACTAACATTTCAAACAAATGAAGACAAGAGAGTCTTATTTGCAACTTAAAAACTTTATCTTCAATTGCCCTAAAACCTAATCTGCAAGCTCAATATTTTTAGTTTTATATTAACTAGTCAAAGATGAAGTTTGAGGTTGCTTTTTCTTCATCTGGAATATATATTGTTCCTTTCAAACTAAATAATGGGTATAAATAAATTGAGTCAGAAATACAGTAGTCAGGATTATCTTAGTTCTTAAATCCTTCTATCTTAAAAGTAACTAAAACTTGAATCATGCTATTTCATCAACTTGGTAATTATTTTCTAGTAATTCTCTCTAGCTTTAACTTAAAATCTGAATTGTCTCCTACAGTTTACTCTGAGCTCTCTTAATTTGCCAGCATTCATGCTACCTCCCCCTAAACTTGGTGCTCTTGCTTTCTTTCTTAAAGAAAGTGAAATATATCTTACACCCATGTCTCCATCAAACATAGGAAAACATCTGCCCCACTTCTTGCATTTATTTTATCTGGTCTCCAGGCATTTTGAGTTTCTAAGAATCACTGTGAAGTACTTTCTAGTCCCAGTTGATCAGTTTTGCAGTAACATAAATAATGATACTCTAGGTATCTTTCAATGAAATAATTTGGTTACATTATAATAATATATCCATGATCTCAAACAATAAAACACCCCCACTAGAAAAATCAAGGCAAATTCATAGCATTTAATATTTAAGCTCAATATAATATTAGGTTTAATATTTACATTCAATACACAGGACTTCCCTGGGGGTACAGTGGATAAGAATCCACCAGCCAATGCAGGCAATAGGGTTTCGATCCTTGGTCTGGGTGGATTCCACATGCCATGGCGTAACTAAGCCCATATACCACAACTGCTGAGCCCACGCACCTAGAACTGGTGCTCTGCAACGAGAAGCCACCAAAATAAGAAGCCTGTGCAACCCAGCTAGAGGGTAGCCCCTCCACTTGCCACAGCTAGAGTAAGACCATGCAGCCAAAATAAATTATAAAATAAACAAAGGCCCCATCTCCAGATGTAGTGATTTAAAAAATAAATTCCAAACACAGTGTTTAAAATTACCTTTTAAAAGATGATTCAGGTCCATTGTGTCATGTAAGACTTTTTGTTTATATTTGTGGTCTAAACTGGAATCCAACAGCGTTGACTTTGAGGTGACACTGGGTTCATGTTTTTCCTTCCCTTTCTTGGCTGATTTCAAAGATTTCGAGTTATTTTTCAAATCCTCAACATTTTCATACACTTCTTGTCTCACGTTTTCTTGCCTTTTAACTTTCATTTTTCGGCTGCTTGAGGCACCCAGTTCGAAAGACTGAACTGGGCTGATGTCCGGGGTCGATAAAGGAGTGACGTCTGTCACAGTGTCTTCCGATTCTTCAGTGTCATCACCAACCTTGGGTTTTGTACCTGAAGCATGGGCTCCTGGTGATTTTTCTCCTGGTTTATATTTCAGTTTGGGTGACAAGTGGGTGGTGCCAGGCAGACGCTTCTTCAGTGATGGAGACGAATCAGACAGGCCAACATCAGATCCGGTATCTGAACAGCCTGTATCCGAACTTGAAGATGAGAAGGACAAAGAGGAAGAGGAACTGCTTCTGGAATACTTTTTACTTAGGCTTTTCTTGAAGTTATTCGGCAGCTTAGCTGACTTGGATCTGACCTGATGCTTTTTCTCATCATCAGTGCTCTCCTCTCCATCTGTATAGTAGTCGTGTTCACCGTCTTTTACAGTTTGGGGAAGGCTATTTGGAGTAGGCAAGCGTATTTTATGTTCTACTCTAGCACCGCACAGTTTTGATCTTGAAGAAGTGGTCGAGGACGAGGAATTTCCAGCTTGTGCGTTATTATCTTCTATAGGGTGTTCCTCTGGAGGAGTTTTCCCATTGCTCTCCGTTCCCTTCTCAGTAAGATCATCTTCCTCTCTTTGTAGTCCAAGTTTCAAGTTTACATTTTCCGCATCTTTGTCTATTCTCTCTTCAGCGTCATCATCCTGCTTGTCAAAAACTGAGCTGCTGTCACCTTTCTTTGCTTCTTCGAAGTCACTGTCAAAGAAAGAATGGTCCACTTCACCTTCTGATATATCGTCAAACCGATCCATGCTGGCAAAAATATATCTGAAAAGGAGGAAAGTGTAACCATCAGACTAAGAGTAATTTCCAAATTACTCTTTTTATTTTTATACAGTAATTGCAAATTTTCCCAAACTGAGAAGTCTGGGTAAGATATAAAGAGAAATATGAAAAAGAAAAAACCTACCATAAAAACAGTAACTCACTGAAATGATAATGGGGGCTACAGGGGTAATAACAAGTTATACCAATGATTTGAACAATAATAAGAGATCATCAAGGCAAGTATATTACTAATGTGGATATGTAGGTGAACGCCAAAGAAAAACTGACTTCCATAAATTAAGTATAGCTAGAGCTTAGAATTGGAGAAGACAATGGCAACCCACTCCAGTACTCTTGCCTGGAAAATCCCATGGATGGAGGAGCCTGGTGGGCTGCAGTCCTTGGGGTCGCTAAGAGTCGGACAGGACTGAGCAACTTCACTTGCACTTTTTACTTTCATGCATTGGAGAAAGAAATGGCAACCCACTCCAGTGTTCTTGCCTGGAGAATCCCAGGGACGGGGGAGCCTGGCTGCTGTCTATGGGGTTGCACAGAATTGGACATGACTGAAACGACTTAGCAGCAGCAGCAGAGCTTAGAATGTTAAGCCAGCCCAAACAGATATCATTCTGGTAGACTGGCCGGTTAAAGATTCACATTTCTGGGGCANAGCCTGGCTGCTGTCTATGGGGTTGCACAGAATTGGACATGACTGAAACGACTTAGCAGCAGCAGCAGAGCTTAGAATGTTAAGCCAGCCCAAACAGATATCATTCTGGTAGACTGGCCGGTTAAAGATTCACATTTCTGGGGCAGGCTGAAGCTTCAAGGTTAGTTATGAAAGCCCCAGTTTGGTGGGGTTGCCCAGCAGTCAGGACTCCATTTGGAGCCTGCAGTTTTCAATCAGATTCAGTTTAAAAGATGAGAGATGTGATCAAAATCTAAGGCATTAGCAACAGTCTCAGCTACTGTTCTTAAGTTCTTAAACTTTGTGTTGTCCCTGTGTGGCATTCGTAGGTTATGACATTTTTGCTTAACCCATGTGACAGTCACAGGTCACAGCTTCAGGCTCACAGTCTTAAAGCCAGTCATTCCTTCTCCACTTTTCTGAGGTTCAGTCTTAGGGAGAACCCTTGATGGTCACTGGCTATGAATGTGCAATTACAGCATTACTTTTAATACTGAAAAAAAAAAACTTGAATAGAGGAATATTTTGAGCCCATTAAAATCATTATTTAAATCACAGGTCAGCAAACTACTGTGAATGGGCTAAATCTGGCCCACCACTTGTTTCATTTAAAAAAGTTTTATTGGGACACAGCCCCACTCACCTCTGACAGCTTTCCCACTGCCATCTGCAGAGTTAAGTAGCTGTGACAGATACCACAGGGCCCACACAGCCTAAAATATTTACCAATGGATCTTTTGTGGCCCCCTGATGTTGGTGCTATTATCAGCGTGAAAAATGCATTAATATAAAATTGTTGGCTATACTGGATTAATAATACAATTTAGGCATGTGGACAAAAAATGAAGAGTTGAAAAATCAACAATCCCACTACATTTTAATAGTTCCACTACTGTTATTGTGATAGTGTTCATGTAATAAACTAAGGAAGGAAGTGATGACAGGGAGTCTGCACAGTGAAAAAGAACCAACTGGGTCAGATACTCAGGCTCAAAACTTGGTGCTACTGCTTCTCAGCTGTGTGTTCCTGGGCAAATGGACAAGAAGGGGCATCACAGCCCTGTCTGCAACAGTGCTGACCGAGGGAAAAACTCAATGTCCAGTAGGAGGAAAACAGAGAAGAGAAATGTTGTGCGTTCTATACTGTGTATCAGTCAAAAATGATGAGCTGAGAGCCACATAAATCATGTCTACCAAGAGAGTGGAATTGAATGACAGTATAATCATGAAAAACTTAACACACATACACACACTCAAACAAAGCAGCACTAAACTCCTCAAGCGGACAAACATATACATTAAATTCCACCAGCCTGGCCTGGGAAGACATGCATTAAATATCTAAGAGTATAAGCCTATAAAGGGAGGGAGGAGGAATGAAGCTGGAAAAGGGGACAAAGGGGCAGAATTAAGAACCGGTTTTCTGTGATCATGAATCATCACAAATATAAAAAGGTATGACTGATCATTATCAATCTTATTCTGTCCACCTGAGTTCAAAGAGAAAAACAGCAAATAAGCTATTGAATGATAGACAGTGCTTATTAGTAGTCATTAAATTCTCCCCAAAGCTATCCTTTTTTGTAAGATAATTCACACTTTAAAACGTCAAGGAATAAAAGAGCTGTGGTAACCATTTTATCCCACTGTTTAATGCCTTTAAGGATTAAAACAATTTTAACAAGTTTCTTCAAATTCTAAAATCAAAGTTTCGTAGCACAGCCCAGAGAAAATTTTCTTAGCCAGTTTAAAACATAAATCTTTTCAAAAACAAATCATCCAAATTATTCCAACTTCCAACCCTCTGCAAAACTTGTTGACATTTTTTCAGGAAATAAAATTACTAACCTAAGTCTCATTTGTATTAGTGTTGTTATTCTACTACTACTAACAGTTAAAACATCAACTTAGTACTCATTAACTGAGTACTTATATGCTGTTGCTGTTCAGTCGCTAAGTCACATCCAACTCTTTGTGACCCCATGGACTGTAGCACACCAGGCTCCCCTGTGCTTTCTATTTCCCGGAGTTTGCTTAAACTCATGTGCATTGAGTCAGTGATGCCATCCCACCAATTCATCCTCTGTCGTCCACTTCTCCTCCTACCCTCATCTTTTCCAATGAATCTCTTCACATCAGGTGGCCAGAGTATTGGAGCTTCAGCATCAGTCCTTCTAATGAATATTCAGGTTTGATTGTTCTAAGTGCAAAGGTAAGGTAAGGTAAGTCGCTCAGTCGTGTTCGACTCTTTGCGATCCCATGGACTGTAGCCTACCAGGCTCCTCCCTCCATGGGATTCTCCAGGCAAGAATACTGGAGTGGGTTGCCATTGCCTTCTCCAGGGGATCTTCCCAACCCAGGGATCGAACCCGGGTCTCCCACATTCCAGGGAGACGCTTTGACCTCTGAGCCACCAGGGAAAAGAAGTACTAACTCACTGACTCTTGACAACAACTTTTAAGATCTTTTGTCACTCTCTGGAAAGTGGGAACATGCCTGAAGCCACACAGCTAGTTAAGTGGCCTACCAGGATTCTAAAGCGGGCAGCTTTGAGGATCATGTGACTAACCACTGTTCTACTCTGCTTTAGAAATATGGTCCTAGCCTTATGAAAAGAAAAAAACTAAGATCTTCCTTCTTTGAACTGTAAAACACATTGTTGTGTTATCTATGATTTATTTGACAGTAAACAGGGGCCAAGATAGTAAAATAATCCCTCCCGTGATAGGGAGTTTTAAGAGAAAGTGGGATTTGTTTAGCAATTCGGCTTTAGAAAAAGTTCTTTGCAAAATAATCCGGAACAAATCTCACTGGTATCACAAACTGAATAAACTAGTTCAGTTCAGTTTCTCAGTCGTGTCCGACTCTGCGACCCCATGAACCGCAGCACGCCAGGCCTCCCTGACCATCATCAAATCCCAGAGTCCACCCAAACCCATGTCCATTGAGTTGATGATGTCATCCAAGCATCTCATCCTCTGTCCATCCCCTTCTCCTCCTGCCCTCAATCTTTCCCAGCACCAGGGTCTTTTCAAATGAGTCAGCTCTTCGTATCAGGTGGCCAAAGTATTGGAGTTTCAGCTTCACCATCAGTCCTTCCAATGAATACCCAGGACTGATCTCCTTTAGGATGGACTGGTTGGATCTCCTTGCAGTCCAAGGGACTCTCAAGAGTCTTCTCCAACACCATAGTTCAAAAGCATCAATTCTTCCACACTCAGCTTTCTTTATAGTCCAACTCGCACATCCATACATGACCACTGGAAAAACCATAGCCTTGACTAGACGGACCTTTGTTGGCAAAGTAATGTCTCTGCTTTTTAATATGCTGTCTAGGTTGGTCATAACTTTCCTTCCAAATTTCATGGCTGCAATCACCATCTGCAGTGATTTTGGAGCTCAGAAAAATAAAGTGAGCCACTGTTTCCCCATCTATTTGCCATCCCCACTGGATGCCATGATCTTAGTTTTCTGAATGTTGAGCTTTAAGCCAACTTTTTCACTTTCTTCTTTCATTTTCATCAAGAGGCGCTTTAGTTCTTCTTCACTTTCTGCCATAAACCAGTAGCCTTAGGTAAATTTAAGTATTAACCTAGGTAATAAGAATTCAGAACTTTGAACTGATTTGTGACTCTCTATCCCAAACTGAGCTTGTGATCAAACCACCTTTCCAAAGACAGTAAAGATTTTCCCAGGTATTACTGGCAAGGAGGGTGACAAACCTGGGGTAGCATCGTACAACTTGCATCGTATTCTGCTTGCTCAAACCACCTTTTGGATAAAGCACTTAGCTTTGAGTGCTATGGCAAAGAGTCTAGAACCTGAGTTATGATTAATGGTTTACCAACCAAGGGCTCACAGAAATAAAAGAAATAACTAAGGGAAAGGGTGTGTTCAGATACTTGAAGAGTAGTGATATGAAACAGACGTGAGAGCTATTATTTGCAGCTCCAGAGGCATAACTTGCATCAACAAATAGAATGCATAAGAAAGCTGTTCTGAGTCTACCATTAGAATTGCTCAAAAATGGAATGAACTCCCTTCAAGGATTATGAGCCATAAGTCATCTAGCCACAAGTCACTAGATATTGTTGGAACAAAGACTAGATGGCTATTTGCTGGGGTGCTGCAGAGGAAATGAGCTATGTCTAAATCCCAAAGTCTATCCCTCAGCCAAATGACTACAGATACTTCTGTGAAATTCATTTTTCATAGCTGTTTCCTGCCTTCCCTGTCTTCTTGCCAAACTGGGAACTCCTGGTACCTTGCTCATCTTTATATCCTAGCACCTAAAGTCAGACCTGACAAATACTAGATATTCAAAGAATGTTTATCTGATGAAGGAGTTTGGAGTTAGGAAATTTAAGGTTGAGCCAGCTATGTAGGGCTTTCCAGGTGGCGTTAATAGTAAAGAATATGCCTACCAATGCAGGGGACACTGGAGACATGGGTTCAATCCCTGGGTCGGGAAGATCCCCTTAGAGGAGGAAATGGCAACCTGCTCCAGTATTTTTGTCTGGAAAATTCCATGGGGTGAGAAGCCTGGTAGGCTACAGTCCATGGGGTTGCAAAGTTGGACACGATTGAGCACAGCCAGCTATCTAAGCAGAAAAATCACCTATTTCACCTGAGTTTTTTTCCTAGATAGTTTTCCGTAGCTGTCCTTCATTCCCTTCCTACCCCACACACTAGAAGCAACTATCCCCTTATCTGCATTTACAAGATCCCTCTAAGTGTGAAAGTCACTCAGTCATGTCTGACTCTTTGCAACCCCTCGGACGGAAGTCTGTTAGGCTCCTCTGTCCATGGAATTCTCCAGGCAGGAATACTAGAGTGGGTAGACATTCCCTTCTGCAGGGGATCTTCTCAACCCAAGGATCAAACTCAGGTCTCCTGCATTGCAGGTGGATTATTTACCGTCTGAGCCACCAGGGAAGCCCCACAAGGTTCCTGTAGTCCCCAACAATTGTAAGCATCTGTCTCCCTACATGGTCACAGTTCATGAGAAGGGGTGTAGAGATCAGTGTCTGGGAGACTTTTTAGGTTTATAGATTTAGGTTCCTAACATCCAACAGATGGGTTATTGTAAAGACTTAAACATTCAGGTTTTTCCAGCAGTCATGTATGGATGTGATAGATGGACTATAAAGAAAGCTGAGTGCCAAAAAATTGATGCTTTTGAACTGTGGAGTTGGAGAAGACTCTTGGGAGTCCCTTGGACTGCAAGGAGATCCAACCAGTCCATCCTAAAGGAAATCAGTCCTGAATATTCATTGGAANCTAACGAGGAAAGCCGCTTTGATGGTCTTGTGATGTTGTACCCAAACAGCAACAGTAATAATAAATATGGAGGCAGCCGATATAAATATGCTTAAATCAACAGAGTTCTGTTTAAACAGCCCTGTGGGCCAGGGGCCGGTAAACACGTGAGAAAGCCCTCTGACTACTGGTAAATGAGATGGGTATTTCAAACAATCTGAGAAAAATTATCTCCGTCCACTATATTGAATGCAGCCCTTTTTCATGTTTGAACTCGCAAACACATAGTAGGTGCGACAGAGCAGTGGCACCCCACAGATGCCGGCCTGCTAATCCCAAACCTGTGCTGTGATTAAGGATCTTCAGATGGGAACATCAACCTAGGTTATCCCAGGTGAGCTCAATGTAATCCCAAGGGTCTTTATAAGAGGGGAGACAGGAGATCTGAGGTCAGTAATAAAAGCAAAACATGGCCATGGAAGCAAGAGCTTGTAATATACACCGTGGTGACTGCAGTTAATACGCTGCTGTATATTTGATAGAAGCTGGACATTCCCCATGGACAGAGGAGCCTGGTGGGCTACAGTCCATAGGGTTGCCAAGAGTCCGACACCACTGAGGCAACTTGTCATGCACTGGAAAGGGAAGAAAAAGGATTCTCCCCTTGAAGCCTCCAGAAGAAAGCAGCCCAGGTCACACCTTAATTTTACTTTTGACCTCCAAAACGTAAGATAAATTCATGTTTTAAACCACTAAGTTTGTAGTAATTTGTTGTAGCACCAACAGGAAATTAATACAATAGGTACCCAACATTTTTTACGTGAAAGTGTAGAGAAAGGAACGCCTGGTAAGCCGTATTATGCATGCCTAGTAACTTCAGTCGTGTTGGATTCTTTGCAACCCTATGGACTGCAGCCCGTGAACCTCCCCTGACCGTGGGATTCTCCAGGCAGGAATACTAGAGTGTTGCTATCCACTCCTCCAGGGAGTCTTCCCCACCCACAGACTGCACCTGAGTCTCCTGCATTGGAAGCAGATTTGTTACTGCTGCGCTGCCTGGGAGGGAGGACCTTCACATAGATTTAAACATGGAGAGATGTAATTCATTGGTTCAAAGACTGACAAAGCTGAGCACACGTGTATGTAGGCCCCCCTCTCATTTAATTCCTGACTGGGCCAATATGATTTGCTTTGGCCAATGGGATGTTAGCAAATGTAACACAAACAAAAGCTTAAAAAGAACTTGTATATCACATCTCTGGCTTGGTCATGTGAAGAGACTCAAGCAATCTCTTGAAGGATGAGAACTCTGGGAACAGAGACAAGCCCTGTTAATGGAGGCTCCTTAGCCAGAGTAGTCCCAGCTTGTGCACCAGGAGATCACAGCATCAGCAGCTCAGGCAAGAAGAGGAGAACTGACCCAACTGACCCCAGGCCATTGACTGACCTGCAAAATCATAAGCATATCCAGTGGTTGTTATTTGGTGGTAGTTTGTTATATGACAGTAGATAATTGACATACTCTGTTTCCCTAAATTTCAGGTCAAAACTTGGATAAGTTGAAATTATCCTCTTTTGGGGATCTACCCTTGTCAATTCTTTTTCTTGATACCAGCTAATTCAGTGTACACTATTTTCCTTTGTAATTCTCTTTCTCTTTGAAGATTAATACAAAGACACTTCTGCCTGAAAGTTTCCCAACATGAATATTTTTACTTGAAGAGGCCCACTCAGCATAATTTATATATCTGTGAAACTAATCAGTTTCACAGATTAATTTTCCTCTTCCAAATGCCATAGTATGTTTCTTTTAAGCTTTAGCAATCTACTATTTGTTTAAAAAGTGTTTTATAATTTTTTCACTTCTTTTGAAGTTTGGCCCCACTTACAACCATATTTTCTGTAAACTACACTCTGCTTGAAAGTTTACAAGAGAGAGAGTTAGGTTAACAGACCTGTTATGTTCTCGTGGTGAATCGAGATGTGTATAAGAGACAGGGGGAGACCTGAGCCAGGATGTCCCGGGACGGGGTGGGGGGCGATCACATCTTAATTCACGGTCGACCCCGACCCCATGCCACCCGCGAACGCGCCCCGAGGTCAGGCCCGGCCATCCCAGCGCGGCCGACGAGGGGCGCTGGCCCTGCGATCGCGCCGGCTCCGGACGCCTCCGTGTGGGTTACACCCGCCTACCGACAGGCTGCCCGGGCCGCAGAGGCGGCGGGGCCTGGAGGCCTGGGGCGGAGGAGGAGGGGGGGGGTGCGGCCTGGCCGGTCCGCCTTCCGCATACCGACCCTGTGCGCTCGCCGCGACCTCGGCCCCGGAGAGGGGAAACGGATCCCGAACGGGGGGCGGGGAGCGCGGAGGAAGGGTCGCCCGCGCGCAGCTCACCCACCGCCGCAGCCGCAGCCTCCTCGCGCCGCCGGCGTTCCGGCCGTGCGCCCGCGCGCGCGCTCCCGCAGCCCCTCCACGCGGCCCCGGCGGCCGCCCGAGCTTCCGGAGGCGGAGAGAGCGGAACGGGAAAGGAGGTCGCCTGGGCCCGCGCCGCTGGTCCCGCCGGAACCGGGCGGTGCCGGAGGCCCTTCGGGGCGGGCGTCACAGAGCGCGGCGGGCCCGCCCCGCTCCCGGGCGCGCGGGGCCTGGCCAGCGGGCGCCCTCGCGGATGGAAAGGGACGCGGGAAGAAAGTGACCTCCGGACCCTCGGCTGTGCGCTGCACCGCCCAGGTGTTAACTGCTGCCGCCTTCGCTGCTAACGAGGAAAGCCGCTTTGATGGTCTTGTGATGTTGTACCCAAACAGCAACAGTAATAATAAATATGGAGGCAGCCGATATAAATATGCTTAAATCAACAGAGTTCTGTTTAAACAGCCCTGTGGGCCAGGGGCCGGTAAACACGTGAGAAAGCCCTCTGACTACTGGTAAATGAGATGGGTATTTCAAACAATCTGAGAAAAATTATCTCCGTCCACTATATTGAATGCAGCCCTTTTTCATGTTTGAACTCGCAAACACATAGTAGGTGCGACAGAGCAGTGGCACCCCACAGATGCCGGCCTGCTAATCCCAAACCTGTGCTGTGATTAAGGATCTTCAGATGGGAACATCAACCTAGGTTATCCCAGGTGAGCTCAATGTAATCCCAAGGGTCTTTATAAGAGGGGAGACAGGAGATCTGAGGTCAGTAATAAAAGCAAAACATGGCCATGGAAGCAAGAGCTTGTAATATACACCGTGGTGACTGCAGTTAATACGCTGCTGTATATTTGATAGAAGCTGGACATTCCCCATGGACAGAGGAGCCTGGTGGGCTACAGTCCATAGGGTTGCCAAGAGTCCGACACCACTGAGGCAACTTGTCATGCACTGGAAAGGGAAGAAAAAGGATTCTCCCCTTGAAGCCTCCAGAAGAAAGCAGCCCAGGTCACACCTTAATTTTACTTTTGACCTCCAAAACGTAAGATAAATTCATGTTTTAAACCACTAAGTTTGTAGTAATTTGTTGTAGCACCAACAGGAAATTAATACAATAGGTACCCAACATTTTTTACGTGAAAGTGTAGAGAAAGGAACGCCTGGTAAGCCGTATTATGCATGCCTAGTAACTTCAGTCGTGTTGGATTCTTTGCAACCCTATGGACTGCAGCCCGTGAACCTCCCCTGACCGTGGGATTCTCCAGGCAGGAATACTAGAGTGTTGCTATCCACTCCTCCAGGGAGTCTTCCCCACCCACAGACTGCACCTGAGTCTCCTGCATTGGAAGCAGATTTGTTACTGCTGCGCTGCCTGGGAGGGAGGACCTTCACATAGATTTAAACATGGAGAGATGTAATTCATTGGTTCAAAGACTGACAAAGCTGAGCACACGTGTATGTAGGCCCCCCTCTCATTTAATTCCTGACTGGGCCAATATGATTTGCTTTGGCCAATGGGATGTTAGCAAATGTAACACAAACAAAAGCTTAAAAAGAACTTGTATATCACATCTCTGGCTTGGTCATGTGAAGAGACTCAAGCAATCTCTTGAAGGATGAGAACTCTGGGAACAGAGACAAGCCCTGTTAATGGAGGCTCCTTAGCCAGAGTAGTCCCAGCTTGTGCACCAGGAGATCACAGCATCAGCAGCTCAGGCAAGAAGAGGAGAACTGACCCAACTGACCCCAGGCCATTGACTGACCTGCAAAATCATAAGCATATCCAGTGGTTGTTATTTGGTGGTAGTTTGTTATATGACAGTAGATAATTGACATACTCTGTTTCCCTAAATTTCAGGTCAAAACTTGGATAAGTTGAAATTATCCTCTTTTGGGGATCTACCCTTGTCAATTCTTTTTCTTGATACCAGCTAATTCAGTGTACACTATTTTCCTTTGTAATTCTCTTTCTCTTTGAAGATTAATACAAAGACACTTCTGCCTGAAAGTTTCCCAACATGAATATTTTTACTTGAAGAGGCCCACTCAGCATAATTTATATATCTGTGAAACTAATCAGTTTCACAGATTAATTTTCCTCTTCCAAATGCCATAGTATGTTTCTTTTAAGCTTTAGCAATCTACTATTTGTTTAAAAAGTGTTTTATAATTTTTTCACTTCTTTTGAAGTTTGGCCCCACTTACAACCATATTTTCTGTAAACTACACTCTGCTTGAAAGTTTACAAGAGAGAGAGTTAGGTTAACAGACCTGTTATGTTCTCGTGGTGAATCGCAGAAGAAACTATAATGATAGATAGGTATTTTGATTCCTATTAATACCTATACAAAATTTTACCCAAGGTGGGCAAAGGCAAATACAGTGTTTTTCTTTCTAACCCTACGGCTACCTTTAAGGAGATCAGGGGCTTTAAGGAAAAGTATACTAATGGACTTCCCTAGTACCTCAGACGGTAAAGCATCTGCCTGCAATGCAGGAGACCGGGGTTCAATCCCTGGGTTGGAAAGATCCTCTGGAGAAGGCAATGGCAACCCACTCCAGTATTCTTGCCTGGAGAAGTCAATGGACAGAGGAGCCTGGCGGGCTACAGTTCATGGGGTTGCAGAGTTGGATATGACTGAGCAGCTAGCGCAATACTAAATAGTGAAGGGGAAGATTCATTACATACTATCGACAGAGATTTGGTGTTGTATACCTATTTACACTCTAGTACTTTAAATGTCAAGTTTTCACTTAATTTATCCTTATAGTATCCCAATGAATTCAGACAGACACCATTCCCAGCTTACCAAAAAGAATAATGAAGATAGCCCATGGAGTGTTTAATTACAAAGCTGTCAGAATGTGCTGGCCATAAGCAATATAATAAATAAGGCATCTCTACTTAATTTGGTCTTAAATTAGACCTGGAAGGACTCAGCACTGACTTCCAGGAAGGAACTGACTTCCTGGATTCTAATGCCTGACATCTCCCTCAATACCTCCTCATCTCAGGCACTCCCATGTATATCTTACCACCTCTCAGTGTTCCTCAAACCTTGCACAGGGTAGAAACCAAACTACTACTTTAAATGTTTGAATTGTCCGTGCTAACTTCGCAGCAATATGACATTTGCTTTAAGGCAGTTTCCTGACCACACGTGTACATTTCTCCAGATCTCATTCTTGGGAACAATATATAGTGTGCTGGAAAGATCATGAGTTATAGACCAGGGCTCTCAATAAATGTTAGACAGTTTCCTCTTTATTGATTATACGATTTTACCAACTTTAGTGATTACTATAAATCATTTTGCACTTGTCGGGTGGCTGGCTGTGATACCAGCCATACTCAAAAAGCAACAAAACTAAACACTTATAAAAGCACGGAATACAGGGACTAAGCTCATGGATTTAAACCCTGGTTTTTTCTCGTCTGTCATATGGGATGACTAAACGAGATAGAGTTTTTAGAAAGTACCATGAGTTAGTGTTTAAATGCACAAGCCTTAGAGCCAGAGCAGGTGGGTGATAAAATCAAAGTCTGATAACTCTGTAACAGTTGAGCAAGTTATTTTGCCTTCTGTGCCTCAGTTTCCTCACAGATAGGTGGAGATTACATTCACGGGTGATTGTGAAGATCAAATGAAGTATGTTTGGTGCTTAGAACAGTATCTGACACAGTTAGTGCTCAGTTAGTTACTGTTATTGTCAACTGCAGTAAACCCATATTTTGGAAAATTTTAAATATATATAAAGTATGTAAAGTGCTCAGCATGCTGTCCCCTGCATGTAAAGGATCACACACACACAAATGTATCTTATTGTCGGTAATATCCGATTACCATGCTTTATTTGAAATAATTTGGAATTGTAGGGTACACTTTGAGGACCCCCAGTGGGATGAACATTAACTATTTTAGGGGCAAAAGGGCTCCTTCAAGATCAGTTACACTGCTTAATTTAAAAATAAAAAAGAGAAGACAAGGAAGACAGGAAGGTAGTAACTACTTTTGAAGTCATCCGCTGTCATCACCTAGGCATGGCAAAGTCCCATCTGACCTAAGGCACTCATTACCTCCTTGTCCTTGACTTACAAGGAATAAGAATAAAGTGGTCCATGAATACTAATATTTAAAACAATCAGCTTTTTAAAAATGACAAATGTGAACATATTTGTTTTTATGTAGATACATAAAATAATTCATTTCTGTACTGTTTTATTAGAGCTTAATATTAGGGATAATTTTTTTTTTGGGCCTCCTACTTCATCNGGCGCGGGGCCGGGCACGGTCCTGCTCAGGCTCAGCCTGTACCTGGGCTGCGCCGCGGCCGCCTTCCTGCTGGGGACCGTGTTCTCCCTGGTCTGCCGGAGCCCGCGAGCCCCGCCGCCAGACTTCGCCGCCGCCTGGAGACGGCTGGCCGCACGCCGCCGGCCGGAGGTGAGTACTGGGCGCCCGCCCGCGGCCTTACCCGGCCCGCCCGCTCCGGGAGGGCCGGGGGTCGCGGCGGGCCGGTCCTCTCGGGGAAGCTGGAGCTGAGCTGGGCCGGGCCGGCGGGGCTGGGCGATAGACGCTCGCGTCCTCTCGGCCCCCGCGCGGGGCGGACCGAGATGCACGCTAGCAGGTGATGTACTTAGTTGCTCGACTCCATCCTCAGTCCCAGGCTCGGGAGCTGAATAATCCTTCCAGATCTTGGCTGTGGCCCTGCCGCTAGGGAGCGGGGCCGCCGCTGTACGCAGGCGCTGCGCCTGGGGCCGGTCATCACGCTGGGTTCTGGTAACCGTTCCCCGTGGGAGGTAACTTTTATGCCCTTTTACAGACCGGGAAACTTGGCGCAGAGGGGCTGACTTGGCTTAGGTCCCCTGCCTGGTATACCTCATACCGAAAGCCCGGGTACGCTTTTTTTTTTTTTAATCACGCTGTCCTGTCTTCCGCCGTGTGAATAAGTATCGCGGTTTCAGTGATTTAGGAAACGGATGCCCGAAATCACGGTAGTTTGCATCGAAAGGAACGTTATCATCAGTGGGGTGTGGCGATCTAGTGGAGAACGGTGGTTAAGAAATTCAGGGAAAGACAGTGTTTTAAATGAGCTCTCCGCTTCCTTAGTGCCAAACCGCTGCTTTTTTCTCTACCTCCCAGCAGCTTCACTTTCACAACCCTTGAAAAGAAACTCGGTTCTGTCGTAGCTTGACTTACCGCTTGACTGAATTCTACTGTCATTAACCTGAAATTGCTCACTCTGTAGTAAGAGAAGTGGCTCAACTTCGTAAAAGTATTTTGTTAGAAGCATTATCACTCCCTGGGTTTTCTGTTTGTTTATAATACGACCTACTGCTTCTTTTTTTAAATCTCACTCTTCGCCAAAAGGACCCTTTCCTCAGTGTTTCAGTTCAGAAAGCAGAGCTGAAATAATGAGTAAAGAGGTGTAGGTAAAGGGGCGCCCATCCCCACTAAGTTAAGCAGGTGTTCAGTATGTTGAGGAAAAGGAACTTCAGTTTTCATAAATAGCCCCAAACTAGCTGTGTTTATTTCTCTTAAAAACCTTCACCTAGCTATTATATCTAATTTAGCAAGAGTTGGTGAGGAGGTGTATTTTCCCTACAGTGATAAAAGACCCCAGAATTTCACTGTTGATGTGTGAATGACGTTAAAATTCTTTAGAGTATTTTAAGATGTTGTGATCTATTTCATGTGTATTTAATCGTATTTATTGAGTCTTTCAGAAACCAGGTATTATTTTGGAAGCTGGGGTTGAATCAGCAAGACAAACAAAAGCCCTGCTTTCTGGAGATTATATACGTATGGGGGAATCAGGCATTAAACAAAGAAATGCCTTAGTTTTGGATAGTGATAAATGCTTAAATCCTTATGAACCGAAAGTAATTAAGAGTTAAGTGATTAAGAGTGCCTGGTGTGTGGGGGCAGGAAGTTTTAGATGGTGGGCTCAGGGTCTAAGCCTTAGTCTCCTCACTCCTCTGTCCTGGAAGCCTCACGAGTGGTTTACCTCGTTTTTCCTGGAAAATACATTCTCCCAAAGCTCCCAGCTCACTTGTACCTCTGATAAAACTTAGGTTATCACCCAGAAAGATGCTTTAGTAGAGGAAGCAGAGAAAATACTACAACAGAGGTGACAGAAAAGGAAGTAGCTTATGTGATCTCTCATGTATACTACCTGAAAATTTCAGGCAGCGGAAGAGGTTTAAGTGTACATTAAGGATAGGCGATTATTGGTCATTCTTTTTGAATTCAGATTCCTACAGCATTAAGTAGGAAAATGTGTACATTGGGAGGTTTACTTTCTGTTACCTAGAATTAAAGTGTATGCACATATGCTATTCATATGTCTGTGCCTTCTCAGTTGTGTTCAGCTCTGTGCAACCCCATGAGCTGTAGCCTGCCAGGCTCCTCTGTCCATAGGATTTCCCAGGCAAGAACACTGGAGTGGGTTGCCATGCCCTCCTGCAGGGGATCTTCCCGACCCAGGGATCAAGCCCGTGTCTAAAATTATTTATATATATTTACAGTACCAGTGCAGTTTACTCAAGCCTTCCGTTGTGCTGTATTTCCAATAACTTACGCTTAAGGTTTTTTAAAAAATGCTCCTTATGAATGGAAGCATAAGCGTGTGGTGTAGTGTAAAATATCTGTCAGTTCTGTGGGGGTAGGAGCTGGACAACACAGGTCATCTAACATATGTGGAGGGGGAGGCTGTTTTGTAGTGAACCAAATGGTGTCTCTTAAGATACAGTGACTACTTTACTACAGAAATTGTGATTCAGCATTAAGAAAAGAATCCTCATTTGTTCTTGTATATTTCAGGTTCTTCTAGTATCTGCTGAGTGTGTCAGACACTAGGATCTATCTTATCTATCCATCCTTTTTTTTTCCCCCCCTTCTTGACTTTTTTCTCTAGAGGGAAAAAAAATGCATATACTATTAAAAGTAGGCAACCAGAGAAGACTAAACTAGAATGGAGAAGGCATTTTCATGTCTAGACGTGTTCAAATGCTCCTGCACGCTTTATAAGGTAGCTGTTGGCTGTCATAACTCTTTGTGGTTGAGATCCTTGACTGATATCTTTTGTTATCCCTTGTACCTTGCAGGAGCTCCAAAAAGTGTTTGCTGATGATAATGAAAAAAATTAGGTTAATTTGTGGTCACTAACTGAGGGTTTTCCCCCTTCAGTTAACCTAGTGTTTATTGAGCATCACTTATGTGCAAGGAATTTTATTTTACTTGGCTGGTAATTATTACTGATTAAAGTAGTAAAACTGATTTTTCAGCTTGGGTAGAAAGAACATCCAGTGGTATATTCAGGTGGCATAAAAAAAAAACAAGCTTTGTGTAAGGTCAGGAAGGTTGACGGTTAAGTCTTGACATTTGCTCTCTGGGCCCCACCTTAGAAAAACTTGAACTTTGTTGAAGGCCAGCTGGCTGGAGCTGTGATGCTCTGGGGCTGGCCTGCTTCTGGGGCAACAGTTGTTAGCCCTGCTTTGCTGACTAGGCTGCCGTAGAGTGGTGCTTCATAGTCCAAGGTTGTAGTTTGGTGTTGTGCCAGACCTGTCAGCTCACGTGGACCAAAGGCCTCAGATTCACTAGCTGCGGTTACCTGACCCTAGCACATGATCTACCCAAAGCAACAGCAAGAAAAACATGGGAATAATGAATCAATAGTTTAGAAACCTTACTTTCGTTACTAGACCAATGGTACAAAGTGTATCTTCATATAATGGAAAAAAGAAAAATAATTTCTTACATTTTGGTGATAAAAATAAGGAATAACTTTTTAAGAAATCAGTTATTCACATAGTTTATGAATTTTTCTCTTTTACTTGGTAATTTCTTAGATGTTTATTGATTTATACCATTAAGTTAAAAATAAGCAATGGACAAATGAAGACTGGGGCCCTGATACAAGAAAGTCCACAAAGGGGCTTAGTAGCATAATGGGAAAATAAAGTCCACTGCTATGTGAAGAAAGTATTAGTGAAAGACTTTTCCAAGTTTAGACAGAAAAGTTCAAGAAGTTCATCAAAGCTCATAAGCATTTACCGTATATCTGCTGCATATTGCTTTTCCGATCTTTGGAGATCATTTTGGCCTAGTTAGTTGCTAAATGTCAGTGCCAGGCACATAGTAGGTTCTCTATGGATGGATTTTTGTCCCTAATGAATGGATTATTGTTTGAGATGAAAACAGACTTGAGTATTCCGACTGACATTTTTAAATTTGAAATTTCAGCCACAGTTCCCTAGAGAAGGGATCATAGTCTCGCGGTGTGTAGTTGCTCAGCCTTGTCTGACTCTTTGGGACCCCGGGGGCTAGCCCTCCAGGTTCCTCTGTTCATGGGATTTCCCAGGCAAGAATATCTCAAGGTAGGTGTCACTGAGAACTTTGATAGTTGCTTTGCGTTAAGTGGATGGCAGTGTTTTCAGTGTTGGGGAGGATCCAGAGATGAACAAGATGCCCTTGTTGTGTCTCTGCCTTCTCAGGCTGAGTAGATTAGATTGATAGGGAGGACTGGAGGAGAGGGCAGATGTTTATAAAGACAGTAAAAACATTCACACAGCAATCCAAGGAGCCACTTGGCTTGGGTGAGACTTCTAGAATCCCTAAATGAGTTCTTTTATTGATACAAAAGTTCTTTTGAGTAAAACAAACTCGATTTAGTTACTCAAAGGAAAAAAGGAAAAGAACCGAGATGTAGGGAGATTATACACAGCCTCTTTGTGATGCTCCTTTATTATACTAATGTGATAAACTAATCCTCAATAATTTGATAGTGGATAGTGGGGTAATTCACTTACTGTCTTCAGATTATTAGGTTGTCTTTTGACTGAGGGATTTAAGTCAGGGTGGCTACTGGGAAAAATGTTTTTGAGCAAGATGGCTTTTGAAACCCCCTTAAATCTAACTGTAGTGTAAGAATTGTTTACCTTAAATTCATCTATTCATAAGTTTTAAATTTAACATTTTTTGCAGGTTATGGATTCACATGGCTTTAATAGAAAAAAGAAAAACATATAAAAGGATATGCATTGAAAAAAAAATCTCCCCTATAGGCATCCATTATTAACAGTTGATTGTTCTTCCAGATATGTATTATGTATGTACAAGCGAATACAATACATACTCAAAAACAATATAAACAGTGATTACACATAAAAGAAAATTATTTTCTGTATCTTTATTATGAAGGAACTATTTCTTAGGGTTAGTAGACATCAGAAGTTACATATGAAGAGTGATAACTTCAAAGTAGGAAGCTACAATTCATGATTAAACCTGGAACGTTAAAAAAATGGTCATCGAAACCAGCAAATGTATTCTAAGAAATGATGAACATGTATTTTTGAATTTAGCAAAGCTGTCTGAAGGAGACATATATAAATTTTCACAATTTGTACAAAACCAAAAGGATTTCCCTGGTGGCTCAGCTGGAAAAGAATCTGCCTGCAATGTAGGAGACCTGGGTTCAATCCCTGGGTTGGGAAGATCCCCTGGAGAAGGGAGAGTCTACTCACTCCAGTATTTTGGCTCGGAGAACTCTATGGACTGTATGGAATGGGGTCGCAAAGAATTGGACACAACTGAGCGACTTTCACTTCACTTCAAAACAAACCCAGAAAATTGTATTTTTTCATATTGTATCCTAAATTATTACAAGACTTTGAATGGGATCCCCTGTTGTTGTTTAGTCCCTAAGTCTTGTCTCTTTGCAACCCCATGGACTGTAGCCTGCCAGGCTCCTCTGTCCATGGGATTTCCCAGGCAAGAAAACTGGAGTGGGTTTCCAGTCCTTCTCCAGGGGATCTTCCCGACTCAGGGATTGAACCTGCTTCCCCTGCTTGGCAGGCAGATTCTTCACAACTGAGCCACCTGGGAAACACCCCTAGGAAATTGTTTTAGAGACAGAGTACATGTACTGTTTTGGGTTTGAGTTGCCGGTGAGTGTGATCAGATGAATCCTAGGAGGCGGGATTGCAGAGGTGGCTTGGGCCAGGTTGTGGAAGTCTGCAGCTGTCAGAGAGTAGGGCTGGGTTGTTGTCTGCTGTTTGGGAAGCTCCTCATACCTTTTGAACTCTGGAGTGTGACATCAAAGCTGGGTTATGGACATGCTAAATGGAAATGTGATTGAGGATACTGGAGGAGAAGCACTAATCAGTTGCAGTGATTCAAAGTGAGAGTTAATGAAGCTCTGTGAAGGGAGACCGGAAGCTGTGTGAATGGAGGCCGGAAGCTGTGTGAAGGGAGATCACAGCCGAGTGACTTTCATGTTAATGTCATGATGGGTGAAATTTCCGGTGACTTTGCTGTGAGAGGTTTCTTTCATGATGATTATCAGTAGTTATCATTACAGATGGGTTCAAGAATCTTCTCAAGAGCATCTTAACATTCTCTTTATATAATAAACTCAGCCCCAAACTTAAGGGTCCTACTATTTCTTGACAAATGTGAAGACCAAAGTCTCCAAGCTTGAGAGCGCTACTTGGAGCCTAAATTCTGATCATTCCCAAGAGATTTATTTCTAATTCCCTTGAATCATAAGCAGTTTTGTTTTGGACACATGCTACAATGTCAGCTTTCGTAATTAAATGTTGTCTTCTTAAAGATATCTTAGGTTTCATTTCCCAACCTTATCATTTTGAGGGTAGGAAGTGCCCTACTTTTCTTAGACTGTTTGAGCCCTTGTGCAGTCATAATAGTGCACACATTTGTACTAAAAAAAGTGACTCAGCAAGTTTGGTGCTGAGGGCTTAGGTTTTAGAAAACGAAATGTCTGTGGAAGCCTGTTAGTATTAAAATCATGACATACAAACTTGCCTCTGTTTTTTTTTTTTTTTTTTTTCCCTAATTGCAGCTTTGCTTTTGAAAGAAAAACTCGCAAACTTGGAGCTTGTATTTTTTACCAACTTCACTGTTAGGTGACTTTCTAAATGAGGGCTGCTCGTTTGCATGGAAATGACCGATGACGGGTGGATAGACAGCCCTTCCTGGGGACTCTGCTGGGCACCCTGGGGGTTGGGTTCAGTTAGTCATTCTCACACACGCCTTTAGTCCTGGCGTGTGTGCTTATTTAGTTTCTCCAAACACAGTGGAGCTTTCCAGAAAGCCCAGTGGGTTTGGGGTTGCATTCTGGTGGGCTCCTCAGCTTGAATAATGCTTTGTGAGAATGCAATTAGGAGGTGATGTGTGTGGGCTCTGTCCCCAGGGCTGGCCCATGCTTATTAGTGATGCTAGGCCATTTGTCAGCCAGCCTGGGGCTTCCATGTATGAACACCCGTGAGCTGGACGTAGAGAAAAATGAATATGGTAACTCCAAGTAAAATGGCTCCAAGGCCAAGGGGGAAGCCAGAAAGAATTGTGCACTTTTAGAATAAGACACTGGAACTTGTTTAGGTCGCTGGGATCTATTTAATAGTAAGCTTTCTGTTTTAGTGTAGACTACACCCCTTGGAAAGTTGGATGCATTTTTAACAAGTACTCATTTCTAAAATAACCTGCCTCGCTGTAGTTCTCACCCACCTTGTTGGTATGGGTGAGTTTACGTTAATAGTAATAACTCAGAGTGTACAGAGTTTGCTCCTGTCTGCTCACGCCGAGCTTCTTCCTGCAGTCCCCTTATTTCTGCCAGCCCACAGGCAGGATTTTGCACACACGAGTGTGTTCACTTATGTTTCTTCTGTACCTGGTGACTGCAGAACATTTGAGAGAAGCTCCTCTGTGTCACCAAGCCAGTCTGTGAAAAAGCATGTTTTTTCTTTGGCTCCTGCTCTCTCAGTTCCCTCAAACTGGAGATCAGGAGGGCTTGGTCCTTTTTTTTTTTTCCCCTGAGCCGAAGCCACGTTATGTGCTTTAAGGAAGTTGACAGTATAGCCTTGTTTCTCTCACTGAGTATAATTAAACTTAGTTTTTACCTTGTAATGGAAGCTGAGAGGAGCTTGCATCTCTGTTTGCATCTCCTGTGAAGATACTCCATCGCCTCTGTCTACCTCCTCTCTATCCCTGCAAAAGAGACAACTGAGTGGCTGGGCACATCCCGGGCTCAGAGCAGCCCCTGGGGTCAAAAGCTTTCTCGAGTCTCCAACCTTGAGCCACTACTCTAAAGGCCTCTCCTCATATGCAGATATAGTTGTGCAGATTGTGCCAACTCATTTGATGTGAAATTAACACCCTAAACATTCCAGAAATTGCAGTGGGTTTTTCCTGAGGTGTAGCTGTTAATCTTGCATTGTCCTTCTGATTTTCTTTTTCCCCCACCTCACTGAACCTTTCTGAGATTTCAACCCCTAGAGAAGCACAGGAAGTTGCTGTTTTCTTCCTTTGAATTTTGATCATTCTTGAGGTCCCCTTTTGTGGAAGTATCTGGCTCTTAGGCAGTTTTACCCTGGGCGCTCCCCTCCAAAATAACCATCTGCTCAGGCTCAGACTCACTCATTCAACTGCTTACCCTGGTCTTTTCACTTGGTGCTCTCAGTGGGGCCCGAAGCCATCAAGTCCAAGTTTCCATGTGTCCTGTGATTGGTCCCCATCCCTCTCCCACTGCTCCTGTCAAGAGTTTGGCACCTCCTGCAAGTCCTCCATCCGGAAGCCCGAGGCCTTCCTGACACCTCCTCCTTCCTTCCCACACGCAGTCCCATCCCCCAGACCTGTCTCCTTACCTCTGGAGTGTCTTACGTCCACCTGCTTCTTCCCATCTCTCCTGCTTGGTCCCAGCTATCATCGTGTGCTTCCCAGGTGACTGCAGTAGCCCCTCAGTTCATCTCTGTCTGCCTCCCTGTCCCTCCTCCAATTCATTCTCTTAAAGACGCAAGCCCAGTCCCATCCCTCTTCCTCACCATGTTTAATTAAAAGCCCTCAGCAGCTTCCTGGTCCTCATAGCTCTCCAGCCTGGTCTCCTGTCATAATTACCTTTACTCCTCATGCTCCATCCTCAGCCATCAGAGTGCTAAGCCCGCTCTGTCGACATCGACTCTGAGTATTGCTTGCTCTGTCTCTAGCCCTCGATGCCCGCTTGCCTAATTAACTTCTCCTTGGGCTTCAGCCGTCACTTCTGCAGAGCGGCTCTCCCTGTCTTCCAGCTGGATATATTCTCAGCACCAGGCACCTTTCCTTCACTGTACTCGGCTCAGTTGTAGATACTTGCACAGTTCCTTGTGTCTTTCTCACTAACCCCTGAACTCCATGAAGGCAGAAACTCCTCTCTGTCTCCTTAACATCTAGCATAATTAAGCAGGTGGGCAGTAAACATTTCTTGAGTGAATGAATAGCTGTGAATCAGCAGAGCGCAGGCATTCAGAGAATGGTCCTGGAGTCAGCCAGACATTTGAATTTCAATCTGACTCTGCTTTGATAATGGTGGGACAATGGGCAGCTTACTTAAGATTTCTAAGCCTCAGTCTGCCAATCTGAAACTTGGAAGTAGTAAATACCTTCAGAGGTTGTTTGGAACAATGAGGTGGTATTCGAAGATACAAATGCTGGTGTTTGTGAAAGTGCTTTGAATTAGAAGGTGTTAAATGGTGGATTTTACACTTTTACCTTTTTAATTTATTTTTTGGCCACATCATGCAGCTTATGGGATCTTAGTTCCTCAACTCAAGATTGAACCTAGGACCTGGCAGCAAAAGTGCCCAGCCCTAAACCACTGGACTGCCAGGGAATTACCCACTTTTACCTTTTTTAAAAAAAAAAAAAAAAAAAAAAAAAACCTTTTAAAATAAGATTGAAGATGCAGCTTCAGAAAAAATATACAAAATAAATGTATAGTTGGGTGAGTGATTATAAAGACAATACTCTTGTAACTTCCCGAAGCTCCCCTATATGTCCATCCCAATGGCAGCCCCTTCCCTTCCACCTGAGTAACGCCATCTTGATTCCATAATAATCACTTCTTTGTGTGTTGTTATAGTTTTATCAGTCAAATGGGTATTCCGTGGATGTTATAGTTTAGTCTTGCCCATTTGAAAAAAAATTGTCTTCCCTGTATCCTTTCTTTTCCCTGTGGGTTATCTATTGAAGAACCCAGAGCATTTGTCTTGTAGTATCCTGTAATCTGGATTTTGCTGGTTGCATATGAATGGCTCAGTGGTAAAGAATCTACCTGTCAAACAGGAGAGACACACAGCTTTGATCCCTGGGTTGAGAAGACCCCTTGGAGAAGGGAATGTCTACCCACTCCAGTATTCTTGCCTGGAGAATTCCATGGACAGAGGAGCCTGGTGGGCTACAGTCCATGGAGTCGCAAAAGAGTCGGACATGACTTAGCAACTAAAACAACAATATATGAATGATACAGCTCAGTTTGTTGTTTCTTCCTTTGTATGTCCTGCCTGTTGTCCAGATCAGACTTGTGTTTGACCCCTTTGGCAGGACTGTAGGTGGTGTGTGAATTTTGACCAGGAGGCGAATAATATCTGATTGTTTTTTTGTTTATTAGTAGCTGTTGATGCTCAGTTACTTAGATCTGTTAATTGGTTGGGGGTGACAAATAAGGGTGTTTTAATTCTGTCATTTCTCTTATTTATTGGTTTGAATTTTTTTGGAAAGAGACCTTTTCCAATCATCTACTCTTTGGTTGCACAGTGGTACAGTTCATATAAAAAAGCAGGATAAATACTAGATTCTTTCCTATTATCGGTTTTCCAAGATAATGAGTTGGTTCTCCCTCATCCTCTGAAGGTGGCCAGTTAGTTATGTGTTTAAAAAAATACTGTGAACTCATGAATTCGAATATATTTTATGGGTTCCAATTAGTTGTAATTATTATTACATAGTTTCTTTTTTGAAGCCAGTCTCATCTCTGGCCAGTGGAAGTCTTTTCAAGTTGGTTCCTTGGTCCTTTTGATATGACCCCACTAAGTCTGAGAGTTTTCTTGCTATCTGGTATAGCAAGATAGATTAGGTTCATTTTGAGTGTTTTCTGCTCACACCTGGAACTAGCCATTTCTCCACAAAGAGCCCTGGTATCTTTTAAGGGGAAATAGTATTTCAAGAACTCACTCTGTCTCACTTTGGAGCAGAACAGCCAGACTTAGACGTAGCTATTGGGACTTCAGCTGATCATTTGTTTGTGGGGTGACCAGCTGTCCCTGTTTGCTCAGGGCTGTCATGGTTCTTACACTGAAAACTCTGTGCCCCGAGGGGGTGGGGGATTCATTCCAGGTGTTAGGGAGGCTCATTGCTGTTGGTTTGGTCTTTGTGTCTTGGCCTTCTCTATGGAGAGGTTGGAAAAAATATGTAAGAGATCTTTTTTTTGCAAAGAATAACCACTCAGTAGTTAGATTNAGCTGTCCCTGTTTGCTCAGGGCTGTCATGGTTCTTACACTGAAAACTCTGTGCCCCGAGGGGGTGGGGGACTCATTCCAGGTGTTAGGGAGGCTCTTTGCTGTTGGTTTGGTCTTTGTGTCTTGGCCTTCTCTATGGAGAGGTTGGAAAAAATATGTAAGAAATCTTTTTTTTTGCAAAGAATAACCACTCAGTAGTTATATTTATATACTCTGTCTCCTTCAAGGCAGGTAACACTTACTTTGAATAGCGCTTTGCCATTTGCTTATTATAGCCTATCAATTGACATTGATAATGGGTTCTGGAAAATGGTTTCTATGGCTGACGTTTGAGTCATTTTACTGTAACCAATGGCTCTGAGTATAGTGGACAAACATGTACCCCAGGAGTCATAATGTGAATGTCATAAAGTGCATGCCTTAGTAATTGCTATAGCTAAACTTGATGTTTATTGCATTTACTGTATGTATGTATGTATATGCATTACCCAGTTAAATGTTTGTCTTCCATGTGAGGTAGGACCAGTTAATCTCATTTTACAAGTGGGAAAACTGAGGTTTGCCATTCTGCTGTTTAGTCGTTCAGTCATATCACTTTTTTCAACCCCATGGACTGTAGCCCGCCAGGCTCCTCTGTCCATGAGATATCTGAGGCAAGAATACTGGAGTGGGTTGCCGTTTCTTTCTCCAGGGGATCTTCCTGACTCAGGGAACAAACCCAGATCTCCTGCTTGGCAGGTGGATTCTTTACCACTGAGCCCCCTGGGAAGGCCAAACTGAAGTTTAGAGAGGCTAAAGCATGTGCCCAGAGCAAGCGGAAGAGCTAAATTAAACCCAAGTCTTTCTTATTTTGGAGCCTATACAGTTATTTTAATTAATTATTAAAGAAAGATTTTCATTATTAAAGATTAGTCTGGCCTGATTCAGGTTTTAGAAAACTTGAGCATCTTTGGGATGGTTCTAGGATCTGTTTAGGAATTAGTGTCACTTTAGAGGTCTCAGAATGACGTCACAACTGCCCCTTCAGTGCTCATGTCAGTCACTGCTGATCAGGTAAGACTGCTTCTCTCCCCTGCCCCCCGTCCGGATGAAGCCTCAGAATCCTTTTCAACATAGCATTCCAGGAGGCTACTAAGATTTTACTAGTTGGCATATAACGTGAGACCCATCTGCCATTCTGTGTGAGAACCTCGTGGAACGACAGTGAAGCCTCCGGGTTCCCACTCTGCCCTCTCTATACTGTATCAGTTAGTCATACGTTCTTTTTCTTCTGTTCTGGGAAAAATCAGAGTTCTCTAAACTGTGATCCGTAAACACTTAATTTTGGAGATGCTTTTAGTTATTATACACTGCAAAAACAGAAGAGGCAAGATGAGAGGCTTGTCGAGGGCACTGGGTCACATCAATTTGAAGACGTAAGTTCTTTGAAGCTTTTCACTGTGTATTGCTATACTAACGTTCTGAGAAATCCAAGTAAAGGAACCCATTTAACTTTTTTTAACCTGGTGTTTTCTAAATATGTTTTCTAAACATGACTTATACCTGTAAATCCCACCCCCCTTTTTTTAAACAATGAGATTTATTATCTTAGGATATGATACATTGGTTTACTCAACCAAGGTCTCAGTCGTCTCATCTATAAACATGGAGCTAGGGAGGACACTTACATCTTGGAGGTGGATTTAGGTGAGGTTGTGAAGCTTGAGTTCATCTGCAGGGGCTGCTCAGTTTCTTATATTTATTTCCTTATTCTGAATAAGCATCCATCTCTGTCTCTAACTTTGTGCTCATAATTGTGTATTTTTTTTCCTAAGAAAGCCTTCAATACTGTGTAAATTCCAATCTCTGTAAAACATGAATCCACCTTTCTCAATATCCCTAGAGTTATTTTGGTTATTAAATAATTTCTTGAAGCTCTTAAAAATTTTTAAAAAAGGATACATAACCCAGAGGTAGGAAAGTCGCGGAAGAGGCCAGGCTGCGTGTGGACACACCCCCTCAGGACCACCCCTCTCTGTCTGAGCTCTGCCCTCCCCGTGGGTGGGCCTGGCTCTCCCTGGCTAGTGGTCCAGAAAGAGGGGGGAAAGTGGCCCCAGATTTGACACTGGAGACCGTGTGGGTGGCGTCTGGGAGGGCAGGGTGGACACGGGGCAGACATGGTATTGATCCTCTTGGGTGAGGGGCAGGTGAGGAAGCAGAGATGGGGTGCACGGTGCCCCCTAGCAGCTTGGCTGAGAAGGAGAGCAGGCGGCCTTCACAGGTGTGTATGTGCTGGGTGTGCTCTGGGCAGTTTTGTAGTTGAGGAGAGACTTAAGCGCAGTTTTGAGTTAAAGAGAAATCTTGCAAAATAGAGAGGAAGAGCCTGAAGATGCCAGAGACCGGATGCTAACAGGCGAGGGCAGTGTCCGGCGGAGAGGGTCAGGGCACAGGTGGAGGATTCAGGCTCGAGACAACGGGAAGGAGGTAGAAACAGGAGCAGAGAGAGAAGCTCGGAGGCCATGAGGCTGGCAGGGAATTGAGATGTTTCAAACTGGGTCGCCTCGACTTTCTTGGTAAGTGGGAGGCAGATTGATCACTGATAGTGAGGAGGATGATGTGTCGGGGGTAATTTTATTGAGGTGGTAAGAGATCCCGTGAGTCTTTTGTGACTCTGTCCCAGTTGACGTAAAACGGTGGCTCTACTCCAGTACCCCTGCCTGGAAAATCCCGTGGGTGGAGGACTGTGGTAGACTATAGTGGCAAAGAGTCGGACACAACTGAGCGACTCTACTTTCTTTCACTTTCACTCTTGTATTAAAATAAATCTTCCAAGAAATAAAACTTCCTAGCTTTCTCTCAGGGGTCATAATCTTTTGTCATCACCACCATTTAGCAGTGTTTCGCTAAATGTGATCTAAAGATGCATAAATAATTTAGGAATTATTGCTAAAAATGCTGTGTTTTAAAGGCATGCCTTATAGTTGCTGAAATAGGATCTAGAAATCTGCATTAGAGCAAAATCCCCAAGTGAGTCTTAAAAATGTGTTAATGTGTTTCCTAGTGAGGGCTNTAAATAATTTAGGAATTATTGCTAAAAATGCTGTGTTTTAAAGGCATGCCTTATAGTTGCTGAATTAGGATCTAGAAATCTGCATTAGAGCAAAATCCCCAAGTGAGTCTTAAAAATGTGTTAATGTGTTTCCAAGTGAGGGCTGGGGGCTTCCTGAGGTCAGCAGGGACCAAGAAGACTGGGAGCTGCATCCCGTGGTCCTGTCCTGTGGACCCACACTCACCACCCATCCTCTCTGCTCAGAGGTGGAGTGGCTGCTGCCCTGAAGCTTATCTTTAACACCACGTTTCTCATAAGGAGAAGGTTTTATTCTTTGAATTTCTATACGTTTATTTTATATAGAAACGGAAGAATTTCTATGATCTAGGTCTAGGCTGGGGTAGATAATTTTTACTCTCCAGTTATAAGGGATGTGAAAGTCTGTCTCTTTGAGTAGATTCCATTGAATTGTATTTTCTTTTATTTTTGCAGCTAGTATTTTTATGGCAGTAATCCATCTCACGCATATCAGTATCTAGTACATGTATGTTATCAAAGCTGCTGCCTGTAGCTCAGCTTTTTGCTTCAAGGGAGCTATGAAAATATTAGAAATCTCACTGAATCAAATCACCGATGTGATGTTTTTCCAGCTAGATCCTGAATATTTTATCACCAGTTTTCATTTAAAAGCCAGTCAACAAATTTAATAAGAGTGGTATTATGGGTATTTGGGATAGTAATGAAGAAAAAAAAAGTGATTGCTTTCATTAAAGCATCTCTGTGAAAAAAAGCAGTTCTGTGTGACTCATCGAGTTGTTGAGTTACATGATAGCTCTGAGGCAGGGGCAACCACTCTGGCATCTTCTCCATTTCAATTCAGTGGTTTCAGTAAGAACTCTTATGAAAATAATTTTTATAATTTAGTTCACTGTGTCTGAACTTCAGAATTCTTATGAGATGATCTCTTGGGTTGATTGCATATTTGAGTAAATTTTCTTCCGTGACCTGGGCTGGAGAGTGAGATGTAGAAGAGAGACTAGAATAGGAAGAACGCTAGAATTCCTAAGCAGAGCCTCCCACAGTGTTCAAGCTCATCAGTTATTCGATTATGAGCTTCTATTCCATCAGGGATAGATTAAGCCCCTTTGAGCACAGAGAATGTATTTACCTTTGTCTCTGGAACCCAATTAAGTGGCAGACACACAGTCCTCATTACCTGTTAGATGATTGAATGAGTTGATGGAAATATGAAAACCTCTAATTTCCCTCATGAGCTCAAAATTACAGTGTGAGTCAGTGATAAAATGGCTGCAGAATTTTTCTTACACAAATCTTCGTAGGAATGCAAAAAGCTGCTGCCAGTCATCAGTGATCTTTCCTAAGCCAGTTTGCTTTTTCCTTCTTCTTCTCCCCAGCCCCAGCCTCTTGTTCTGTGCTTGCCAGTTTAGACATCCTGCTGTCTGCCTGTGTCCTATCAAGTGCATGTTATAATTTTAGTTTCTAAATCTGTGTCTGGTTTGAAATACACTGAAATTTCTCTTGTAATCAAGTGGAGTGTGTTTTCTCAGGCGCTTCAGATCTGAGTCCTTGACATTAGAAATGAAGCACATTTTTTTTCTTCCTATGAGCCTAGTTTGTCCAGCTGAATGGAAAAACAACCCTTAGTATGTTACCCTGTCTTAAAAAATACCTCTGTTGATCAGTTAATATAGATTTTTGCCTTTGCATTAATAATCATTTTTGGTAGATTAATAACCAAGAAACATTATGAAAGGAATTTGCTTGTGATAGTCAAATCTGAAAGTATGCTATGTCATAACACTAATCACATGTAATATAACAATAATCATTCTTTGATTAACATTGCAAAAAATTTGGACTATGACTTTTGGCACTGTAAAAATGATCTGTATTTGAATACTGCTTTGTAAATGCAACCCACTCCAGTATCCTTGCCTAGAGAATTCCATGGACTGAGGAGCCTAGTGGGCTAGAGCCTGTGGGTCTCAAAGAGTCTGACAACGATTGAGCGACTAAGAGTCTTACACTTTAAAAAACCCTTTCACGCACATTATCTTCTTGGGATGCATAACAATCCTTTCGTAAAAATAGGACAGACATTATTTAAACTGAATCTCAGAGAAATGGACATATTCATCATAACACAGCAAGAAAATGGCAAAGACTCGACTGCAACCAGCTTTTTTTGGGTCTTAAGTCTTGCCCTGACATGTGATGTCATATGCTTTTGCCCTAATAGTAATAATGGGATTGTGCCCTAGCCTGAAGCACACTTGAGTTTCATATTTGTTCAGAGAAAAGATCTAATTGATTTCATACCCAGTCTTAGGATCTGGTCTCAGGAGCTAACCTAACTGATTATCTTTCTTTATAGAAATAGAAACAGAACCTTGATTCCTACATTTGCATGCAGGCAGGATTGGCCTTTAGCCTGAACACAACAATACTTGTGATAACTGGTGTGTACTAAGCTATGGAAGCTGCTCACCATGTAATCTACCATTCATCTCTTGCCAAAGTTCATTTCAGGTGAAATCATGGTGGGGATTTATGCTTCTGAAAGACAGGTTGTTTCCTTCACTGCTCCCGGAGAGTATCCCCGAGGGTAGAGAAAGCCTGACTCTTGTGGCTGTTACTCCTTTTCCCACCTGGAAACACCCTGCAGTGTTGAACTCTCAAGGCATGTAGGTTACTTACTATCTGTTCAAAAGGCTGGACAGGGACTGTTCTTGTTAACCTTTGTGTAATTGGTGCTTCACAGCATCCTATACGTACCACGCCCTCTTGTTCGATCAATTTCTCCTTAGCTGGTAGAGGACTCTCCTTAAAGATAAGAACAACATTCTTGAGGCACACAGTTGTTTGAAGTCAGAGTTCAAATTCACTGTATGGTTCATAGACACTTCCAGTATTGTTTAGAACATTTTTGGTAATACTACACTTAGGTCGATAGCGTAGAAACGAATAGGTTTTTCATGGAAATTTGGAAAAACGTATTGAGGGCCAAGTAAATACAGAGTAATAAGAAAATAGTTAAAATGCAGTCTAAGTCATTCAAAACAAAACATTCCAAATCTTTATTACATAAAAGATGCTCAGTATAAAATACTGAGTGTGAAAAACCAGGTGCAGAAATGTGTGAATGCGACGGTTGTAATTTCTTCCAAAGTATATGAAAATAAAGTACCAATAGTAATTTATAATTAATAAGACATTGCCCAGCACAGTTTCAAACACTTCATGTGTATTAATTCAATGCTCATATCAATCCTAAGAGGTAGGTATTGTTGTTATCTTTGTTTTACGGATGAGGCCCTTGAGGCCCTTACGGAAAAGTAAGTTGTCCACAATCACATGGTAAGAAATGGACTCACCAACTAGGAGGAAACAGACCAAAATAGCAGTAGGGATTATCTGTGGATAATGGTGTGAATAGGCTGATTTAATTCTTTACATTTATAGAATGTGTCCCTCTCTACTAGTGATATATTAGGACTAGCAATTTAAAAAGAAATTGAAGCCTATGAGAACATTTGTAGGTTTGCATTTCAGAGAGTAGCTTTTCTTCTATCTAAAACAGAAATTATACTTGATTAAGAGGGGGGAAAAGACAAAAAAACAGTACTTTCTTTCAGTACAAGCTCCCTAAATGATAACCTTTCGGTATATATTGGATACAGATAAGGTGAACCAGACCTTAATTAGTTCACAGTTAAACATTATAAAGCACAATCCAAGAAACTGGTTCTGATCAAACCAGGTTTTGTTTGAACACTTGAATACTTCACCAGTGATAGAGAATGTAAAGGCCCATACACGATAGAACATCTCCAGGAAGCGGACACTTTCCTCTCTGGAAAGTACATCCTCAAAGGCAAAAATACTTCAGGAACAGTATGTTCTATTAACTTTGGTGTTTTACCTTTCAATCCATCTCTCTTGCTTTCATTTCCACGATTCTTTTCCCTTCAGAAAACCATCCAATCAGTTGTTAAAACCAACCAACCGATTAGCCTCAGTGTGTTGAAAGTGGATCGTGTTTTGAGTTTTATTAGTGATGATAATTGTACTTTGCCACTAGGTGCCAGGCCCTCTGCTAAATGCTTTCTGCAAGCCAGCAGTGACAGACTGGACGCCATTTTTGGAAGGGCTGTTGTCACTCACGTCACGCTCTTTCCTCAGAGTCTCAGTCAAGTCTGGTGGCATTTCCATACCTCAGTCCCTTCTTGTCTTCCTGAGAAGGGGTCTGAGTGGGTCGTTTGTTTCTTTGCTTTTGATTACATGATTTTTTGAGGATGAGGCAGAATACGGTTGGTTTGAAAGGAGCTATGGTTTTGAGAATAACATAGCTTAAGAATGAGAATATTAGTCACAAGATCCCAGTAGACTGTCTGATGCTGCAAATACTTGGGAAAACTGGGCCATGTGACAGCTCCGTGTGGACAATGATGGTTGGGGTTTTGTGTTTGTTTTCCTAAGATAAATCACCATTTCAGTAGCTTTACGGGAAATTATGCCCATCACGCCATCAACTCTGTACAGTTTTTTTCTTTTTAAACATAAACCAAAATACATAAAAAATTTTTTCTTTATTATAGAAGCATATAGTGAAGGAGAAAGATACTTGTTTATTTCAGTCGTCCAGGTAATAGGCATGAAAGGAATTACCAGCCCCGTCTCTGCTCCCACAGGAAGCAGCACGGTAAGCAGTGTCAACAATGGAAAATGAGGTGTGTGTCTCAGCTGGGTTCCAGGTTACCCCTGGCTGTCTCGTTGCTAATGGTGTCAGAGTACGCAGCTCTCTGCGTGGATTCTCTCTCCAGATGTTGTCCCCTCAGGAGAGGGTGTCTTACTTCTGACACGAAGACAGTTGGAGCGTATTATGGCTGTAGACTAAAAGCTGACATCCAGGAGTGAACAGAAAGCTGACACGTAGGTCCTCAGGACAGCATTTGTTGATACTCTCTGATGCTGAGACTCGTATATCGGAGCAAAGCCTTCAGGTTTTGCCCTGTCTTTGGAGAACATTTTCAGAATGAGCAATTATTTGTTGAGGCTTTTCACTTTCTCTCTCCAGAGAACTCACTGAGTGATTAAAATGACCTCAAGAAGTAGGGTCCAAGCTAGGTTTCAATCTTAAAATGAAGATAAGTTTCATTTATCTTAATGAAATGGAGAATAAGGTGTTATCTTTTTTACGTGGCAGGGATTCTGGTTCACCAGACCTTCCTCTATCTTAGTATTGGCACACGCTCAGTTGTGTCTAACTCTTTGTGATCCCGTGAACTGTAGCCTGTCAGACTCCTCCGTCCATGCGATTCTCCAGGCAAGGATCCTGGAGTGAGTTGCCATGCTCTCCTCCAGAGGATCTTCCCACCCCAGGGATCGAACCCAGGTCTCCCGCGTTGCAGGCGGATTCTTTACCGTCTGAGCCACCCGGCCAGACTTCAGGAGAGGGCTGACCGCTCAGACGACATTCGAAGTCCGCAGTTCTGGATGGAGTGGTGAAGCCTCCTGTCACTCACGCTTTGTGGTAGAGGGCTGACTGAGGACAGCACGCAGGTGTTTCTCTCACCCTCCCAGCACCAGCGTTATTGGGAAAGAGGCTGTCTGAGGCAGGCTTTCCCTGAGGAGGGGGAGGGACTGCGAGGCGCAGACCCGGGGGCAAGCATTCACTGGAACACGTCTCTTGCGGAAGTCTCTGCGGTGAGCGGTTCCTCTTTTCACACCTGTAAATGGAAGGAGAGAGAAGGCAGGTTTCCCCTCACCGCCCTCTGGGCCACAGCCGTGCTCACGTGCCTGAGTCTTCTCCCCACTTCCTCTCCTCTCTCTCCACCCTGGGATGATGACTGACTGTGAATCCCATCCCTCTGTGACCTGAAAGAAAAGGCGTGTGCAGTGACTAGTCTACCCTAGTGTTCTGTTTGGTCCTGAAGAGGTTCTGGCTCCAGAAATATTAAATCCTTAAAAAACAGGACTTTCCATGTGTGGTTACCCAGTTACTTTGGGCCCGTGATGTTTTCTTTGATCTTCCTGTTCTCCTTACTTCCAGGCTCTCAATCAGGCTATAGGGTGACAGGGCGGAAGAACTCTTTTTTTTTTTTGTATTTTCTTCCTAATAAGGGTCCTGGGAGACAAGAGTGCAGGGAAATCCAGAACCAGATTGAAAAACTGATAATGCTTTTAGAGAAAGAACCAACATAGAAAATGTTATTCTCACAAACTTTTTAAGTTAAAGCACATAAACGCCTAGTTCAAATACAGTGAGTAGGGACAAACATGTTTATTGTAGGTATTAACGTCTAAGTGGGAAGCAGAGAGAGAAAAGAAATGTACAGATAGATGGTAAGAATTGGGAAAGCTGTAACTAGGGAGAGAAAGGAAACGTAAAAAATAAGCACAAAATTGTTCTGAAGGAAGCTGTAAAGATAGACACTTAAGTACAAAATATGCTCAGATAGGCATGTGTTGTCATATTCACACCTGCTTCTCTCCCAGCCCTTAACCACAGTTTCCATTTTAAGAACCCGAATTCAGGAACTTCTCAATTAAGCGTCATTTGGCTGTGATTTCATCATCTGGTTAGTATTGTGCACGAAACTGCCGTACCTATATTTGGAAAACTATACCAGAGTGTTCACCAAAGGCTTGAGAAGTTGTGGTTAAAGTTATTTATCAGTATAATGCTCTAACAGTATTAAGTTGTTTAAATACCTGCCTGATGTTCTAAAAAGCACTAGAATTTAAAAATTCTTCGCATTTCTTCAGTCTTTTCCTTTCATGAACTAAAATTTAAAAAATTACAGTAAAATGTCCTGACCATGTAAGTTTATAACAAGTTACTCAGAAACTAGAAAGTAGTTTTTGATAGATGAGAGTGTATTTCTTTTAGAATAAGATGGCTTTTGTCTATATGATTATGATTAATGGTTTTGTCTTTTTAAAAAATGACTCCTTGAGAAAGTACTGAATGTTATGTATTAATTTGTAGTGATGTATATATGTGTTAGTCACTCAGTCATGTCCGACTCTTTGTAACCCCATGGACCGTAGCCCACCAGGCTTCTCTGTATATGGGATTCCCCAGGCAAGAATACTGGAGTGGGTTGCCATTCCCTCTTCCCGGGCATCTTCCCGACCCAGGTCACTTGCACTGCAGGCAAATGCTTTACCGTCTGAGCCACCAGGGAAGCCCAATTTGTAGCCTAAAGGGATTCTTTTCTGAGTATAACACATATATCTTAAGGCTTTTAAAAGTATTTCAACTAAGGAATCTTAACACTATGATTTTTTTTTTTTTTTTTTTAGTAACAGTGATCACAAAAGTGGATGATAGTCTTGGCGTTTGACCCACAGATAGTGTGAAACTAAGCTGAGCATTGGAAATTCTGCTTTCAGGGTTGGGTAGTCCAGGGCCAGGGGTTGGTTGCAGCTGTGTTGGGATGGCTGCCTGAGAACGGAAGGCTTTCCTCCCCCTCATTTATTGAATGAAGCTGATAGGGCCCTTAGCCATTTAGACCTCCTGAGTGACGGTGGCTGTGTAGTCAAGCACTTGTAATATTTCCCATGCACAAAAACGTTCTCTACATTCCACTAATAACTAGCTTCTTTTTATGCTCTGAAACCAGTGGTGGTGGTGGTTTAGTCAAAAAGTCATTGTAAGACTTGCAACCCCATGGACCGTAGCCTGCCAGGCTCCTCTGTCCATGAGATTTCCCAGGCAAAAAGGCTGGAGTGGGTTGCCATTTCCTTCTCCAGGGTATCTTCCCCACCCAGAGATCAAACCTGGGTATTCTGCACTGCAGGTGGATTCTTTATCAACTGAGCCACCAGGGAAGCCTCTGAAACCAATAAGTACACCCATTGCAGTATTTGTCATTCAGTTGCTCAGTTGTGTCCGACTGTTTGCGACTATGGACTCTAGTACGCCATGCTTCCTTGTCCTTCACCATCTCCCAGAGTTTGCTCAAACTCATGTCCATTAAGTCGGTGATGCCATCCTCTGTTGTCCCCTTCTCCTCCCACCTTCAATCTTTCCCAGTATCAGGGTCTTTTCTAATGAGTCAGTTCTTCACATCAGGTAGCCAAATTATTGGAGCTTCAGCTTCAGCACCAGTTCCTCCAGTGAATATTCAGGATTTATTTCCTTTAAGATTGACTGGTTGGATCTCCTTGCAGTCCAAGAGACTCTCAAGAGTCTTCTCCAACACCACAGTTCTATAGCATCAGTTCTTCGGCACTGAGCCTTCTTCATGGTCCAGCGTATGCTTACAATATACATATACTTTTGATCACTTTGGAATGTGATCAGTTAAGAAGCTTTTCTCTTTAAAGTACCCTTAGCTGTCTGATAGTGGGGTTTAAATCCTGCATGTTGCCTCTCTGTTTTTGCCAACTAGTACCTTTTTATAATTAAAATTTTAAATTGTGTTATACAGACATATATGGAGGAGGAAACCATTTTTAATTGTTTAGCATATGTGTTTCCAAACATTTTCCATCATGGAAAACTTTTCATGGAGGCATATGTATCCCTAATTCTTTTTTCATGGCTGAATTATATTCTAAAACATGAACCATCACAATTTAACTCTTTGATTATTGACATACACTTGATTCTGAGAATTGGTGATGGACAGGGAGGCCTGGCGTGCTGCAGTCCACGGGGTCACAAAGAGTTGGACATGATTGAGTGACTGAACTGAACTGATATACTTGATTTATTTCCAATTTCTTCCCTTAGAGTCAATATAGCAATGAAAGTCTTGGTATGTGTACTTTTTTTTTTAATGTGCAACTATTTTATCTTAGCTGGATTCCTAGAAGTAGAATTGCTGAATAAACAGAATGCTTTTAAATTTTGGTATGTGCTCAGTTGTTTTCTTAAAAGCTTTTAGAAATGGACGTTTCCCCTCCTGATGTATGAAAATGGCCATTTCCACATGTCTTTGCCAACATTAGGTTAGATGACACTTTGCCTCTACTTTGTTAGTCTGATGGTGTCTCATTGCACTTATTTGTATTTCTCTCATTGAAAAAGAGGTTGCAATTTGTTTTCATAAATTGATGTTTATCTTTTATGATTGCTCTTTTAATTTCTTTGCCTGGTTTTTTCTTTTGAGTTATTTTTCTTGTTTTGGGATCTCTGTATATATGAAATAATAGTCCTTTGTTATACATCTTGCAGACTTTGTCTGTCAGTTATATTTTATAGGTATCTTTTGTCAAACAGGAATTTCCTATTTTATGTAGTTATATTTGTCAGGTTTCTTTTCCTTTATAAATCTTTTTGTGTCTTATTTTGGAGAGGGCTTCTCCATCCCAGGATTAAATACAGCATCTCCTTTGTTTCCTTTAAATACATTTTTAGTTAAAAAATATTTAGCCCTTTGATCAGTTTGGAGTTATTAATATATGAAGTATGGCGTAAGACTCTAAACTTTCTTCCCACATGAATATCAAATTATGCCAGCACTACTTATTGAATAGTCTGTGTTTTCCTCACAGATTTCAAATTTTTCTCATTATGTTCTTAATTCTCATATATTTGCATTTCTGTATAGATGTTTTTGTACTTTCTACCATTCAGTTGTTTATTTCTACACTGGCATCACACTGTCTTGATATCTGCTAGGGAAAATCCTTAATTCTTTTTCAAAAATTTCTTAACCTTAAGCATGTATTTACTTTTCCAGAAGAACTTCATAATCTGTTAGGCAATATTTTAACATCTGTTTAAATGGTTTTTCATACTTTTGGTTTTATATTTATGTGATTTATTCAGTAATCTGTATCTTTTTTTCTTATATTTCAGAGTCCTGTGTATGGAGACTCAAATGAGTCAGTTCAGTCTAGAAGGGTAGTCATTTCTCATAATATGGACAAAGCTCTAAAAGAAGGTAAGGATTAAGTGAGGGTGTATAATTACCACGGGAAGCAATTCATTATATTCTAAAAGGAAGGTAGTTATTTCTAGCAAATTTGTCTATCCTCTCTCTGTTTGATGGCATTTGGATTTTTTTCATCATGAATTTTTACTTGAAGACATAGTAAATACATCCAGTTGTTGTTTTGTCAACCAACTGTGTCTGACTGTTTGTGACCCCATGGACTGTAGCCTGCCAGGCTCCTCTGTCCTTGGGATTCTCCAGGCAAGAGTACCAGAGTGGGCTGCCATGCCCTTCTCCTGGTGATCTTCCCAACCCTGGGAACAAACCTGTGTCTCCTGCATTGGCAGGCAGATTCTTTTACCACTGGGTCACCAGGGAAGCCCCCCAATACATCCATGTTTCAGTTAAATGAATGGGATCTAAACATTGATTAAGCAGGAATTTGCAGATTGCATGAAACTAGCCAGCTTAGTGGGGTGCTTCCACGATATGAAGCAAGAATCTGTTGTTCACTGTTACTTGAAGTGGGTGTCAGGAAGCCTTTTTTTTTTTTTTTCTTTTGTCAATAGATATATGTAGAGAAAGTGTGTTGGGAATAAATACACTCAGGCTTGCTCATGGACAAACCAGTTAACCAAATTAAGGGATCTTGGCCAACCTTGACAAAAGAATGGACAGAGGCGTGAAACTTGTATTAAAGATGATTGAAAAGGGACTGTGGCAGGTACAGTGTTATATGTCTGGAAATGGGGATGAGTAAGTGTAATTACAAATATTGAAGTTTAAAAGAGACTATATTTTGATCAAGTTAAAGTTTTAAAAATATGCTTTAAAAATCAAATTTCTAAAAACTGACAGTTTCAGTTATTATATACAAAAAAAAGTCTGAGGTTTTCCAGATGAAAATATACAGTGTTAAGTATGAAGTTAGGAGAGAACTGGCAACTACTCTTCTATATCAGATACCCTTAAAAGTTTTTCTCCTCAAGTTACATTTCCTGGAAAACTGGCAGAAGGTAGACTTTTAAAAGTCTCTTTGACTTAATATTAAATCTCACTAGATCTGCAGCCCAATTTTCACTGGACTGCCCTGAAATATCTCAGTAATGTGGGCAAGAAATGTAATTCAGCAATTATTAAGTACCTGCTGTTTGCTCAGCGGAACTCAGACTGTCCAAGGATTAGATGCTGACACAAAGGAAGCATAGCTGGTACCTCAGAGAGTGTGGCTTTCCCCCTTCTCTATAGGCTCAGCTTATCTAGTTCATGTCTCTTTACCCAGTGGTATGAAATACATGTTCATTTCTCTTGCATAAATCAATAGATCCACCAGTGACATAAGCTAAGAACCTCAGATCTTCCCAGAAGATGACTTTTCTTCTGCACACAGAGAGCAATTACTAATTGCATTTTTGAAAACTTTGCAAACCACAGAGGGACATCTATGCGATCAATGGAATTGCTGCTGTTGTCATCATCACTAGGGCGGTTCCTGGTTGAATGACTGTTTCTTTGTTCCAAGAGACTCGGGTCACGGACCCCACTTTTGACCTGTGGGGTTCTACCCTCTTGGGCATGGAAGACTGTGCCTGAGTTACTGTGGGGAGAAGGCAGAGGTGGAAAATGGCTCTCTCATACCGTTTACTTAGACAGAGTCATTCTTTGTCCTGAACATTTATAGATAGAGATTTACCTAACATCACATTTTCTAGACTAAATGGTAGCTTTTAAACTGGTCTCCTCCCCTCTAGTATTTCTCTCTTGTTACCCTAAATCGTCTTTTCAGATTAATCCAACTAAAACTGAAGTTCTAATCATGTTATTCCATTCTCTCTAATCTTCTGTGATCCCCTCTTACCTACTTATTTCTTGAAGAGCAGTCCTAGAAAATAGATGTATTTAAGTCATAACAGCATTGAATTTTTTATTGGCTGTTACGCCTTTAGAAGAAAAGCTGTTTGCTTGGCAGTGAGAATAAGTGTTCTTTCATTTCTTACTGTGGTTTGTTATATTACTCATGCATATTTATTAATGAAGAACATAAAGTGATTCTGCTATCATGAATTTCTCTGTCTCCTTGAATTGACACAGATGATATATTTTAAAATATTTTGGGTTTTTTTGTACTTGTATGAATGAGTGTCTGTAGTTATATAACACATACTTAGAGTCGTGTCTTTGTTTTGTACTTTTATATTTTTATGATACTTAGGGGTGCTGATGAACTACTGAAAGAAGATATACCTGTGACTACCACATATCTCTATTACTAAGTACAGATTTTTGCCAGTGTTCATTTTTATCCATTTCTCACCAAAATGTATTATCAGAGGAGTGTTTTAGAGTTACAGTAATCAGAATATGCAATGTGGTTAACAAATGTAATGAAACATTATATAGGTGAATATGGCCTTCACATAAATCCTTTAGCATGTTGAAAAGATCTTAGTTTTAAGTATTAAGTCTCTTATAATTGCTCTTAATTTCCTGCTTTAATTTGAAATTAAATTTTAATGAAAGAAAAAAGTGCTTCTATTTTCCAGACGCTTTGGTTTGCAGATTTATTTGCTATTAGCTAAAAATCCCATGGCGTGAAAACTTTTAGTTTAATAGAGTAAGAGAGAAGGAATTGCACATGAGGAGCTTAGCAGTGTTTTTATTGGCAAAGTGTGTGTCATCACGCTCTTGCTGCTTGGCACTGGGATGCCCAGATGGAAGATAAAAGGATGTGAAAGCCTGGAGGTCATGTAACCCAGCTTACCATCTCAGGAAGTACTTTTCTTCCATGTCATCCTTCTCCATTAAATGCTCCGCTTGTGTTGAAATTTCTTATGATGGCACATTCATCATCTAATATGGCAATCTCTTGAATAATTTTAATGTTTTTGTTCAGCTCTTCCTTGTGTTGAACAGAAAAAAGCAACTTCCTTGTGATTTCCACCCATCTAGAGCAATTTGAAATTAAACACACAATCAGGGAGTTGGGTACCAGGATAGACTATTTAAAGATTGGGCTATCCAAGAAAATCCAGTACCTCGGGTCTCCATACCCCCAAAATTCAAGTTAGATAAGAATCTCTCGTTTTGAAAGGTTTCAGGAAACAGTGTGTCTTCCCTTGTTTTGCTTTCCACTCTTTATATTTTAAAATGACTGTTAAATAGCAGCAGACAGCAGGGGCGCTCTCTCAGTGTCTGCGGCCCTCGCCTGTGTTTGACGCGCGGCCTTTCTCTTCCTGGTAGTGTTTGACTACAGCTACAGAGACTATATCCTGTCCTGGTATGGAAACCTCAGCAGAGACGAGGGGCGGCTCTACCACCTGCTGTCCGAGGATTTCTGGGAAGTCGCCAGACAGCTGCGCCACCGGCTGAGCCACATGGACGTGGTCAAAGTCGTCTGCAACGATGTCGTGCGAGCTTTGCTCACTCACTTCTGTGACCTGAAGGCGGCGAGTGCCAGGTAGCTGTTACAGTGGGAACAACCCCTCCCTTTACTCTTGTTAAAGTGTTTTCCTTGTTGAGAAAAGAGGTCAGAGTCAAGACAGAACTCTAGCATATTCATCCTCTTATTGGCTCTTGGCTGGAAATGTTGACATTGCGGGAATCATTATAATATTCTGATAGAGCAAATAAAAAAAATTTTTTTTTTACCAGAAAACCATGGTATAGACCTGTTTGGTTTTGTAAAAAGCTGAAGCAGTGAGATTAATTTTACAGAGCCAGCACTATCATGAATCTATTTAGTAGCATTAAAGGTGCCTAGAAACAGAACATTTAAATATAGTTGTTTTACACTCTGAAGAGTGTCAGTGAGTTTTCAGTTTTCGAGAAAGTTTAAATAAACTTAATGTTTCTTTTTGTGAGTCCTGTGTTAAGAGCTCTGTTGCATCGTAGTATCCTAAAACTTGATTTTTAAAAGGAACTCAGTATTGGAGCATGCAGGCTGTGATTAGAGAAGGTGTTTTCATGTGAAAATGGCCAGTACTCAGGCTTGTCAGCCCTTTGTACTATTAGCCGGGAAAGGCTTGTGCCCAAGAGGTGACTCTGCCTTTGGAAGACTTCAGCAAGACCTCGGGGCTCATAGCAAATCGTTATTCCCTTAGGTTTGCTGATGGGATCCTAAACGTCTGTCTTACTCTTGCCTGAGTGAGAGCATGACTCATAGCACCTCTAACCTGGACATGAAGAGCAGTCACTGCAGCGAGTAGCCTTCTGCCTACTGGATACAGACTCAGTTGGAGTAGGAGCAGGGTCCCAGCAGTTTCTGGGGCCTCTTCTCCCTGATATAGCGCTGCCTCTATTTTAGGGGAGAAGAGAAAGTATTTGCAAAATATATAAGGGGATGAGGAAGCAGAGGCATCCTCCTAGGGCAGGTGGTAGCTCTCCTCCTTCTAAGAAGCCCTGTCTTGTGGATTGGTCTGCGAGCACTTGCTACCCTGCCTATGAGGTTGTGGGGGCTCCTGGCTGTTAAGGGGGGTCGTGCAGCGGCAGCTGTCCAGGAGTCATCTCTCTCACCATGGTCACCCAGCTTAAGTTCACAAGGCCAGAATCCACAGGGCCACCGTATGCCTATTCTTTTCCAGCTCACTGCCCCCAGTGTTTTTTGCAAACTTTCTTTTTTTTTAAACTACTTATTTTGCATTGGAGTATAGCCGACTGACAATATTGTGATAGTTTCAAATGGACACAAAAGGGACTCAGCCATGCATATACATGTATCTGTTCTCCCGCAAACTCCCCTCCCATCCAGACTGCCACATAACATTGAGCAGGATTCCCTGTACTATACAGTAAGTCCTTGTTGGTTATCCATTTTAAATAGAGCAGTGTGTACATGTCCATGTTTTTTTTGCAGATTTTAAAAATAAAATGGGGGATACCTTTAAAAAATTTTGTTTTATTAAACTTTTTATTTTGTATTACAATATAGTGGGTTAACAGTGTTGTGAGAGTTGGGAATACTTTTTATATTGTGACCCAGTTGCATCAAATAATGCTCATTACCTATGATAACTTTGATTTTTTNGTCCTCTTGCTTACTTAAGGCACGAGAACCCAGAGGTAAGTCCTAGGAATTGCAGTAAGGACGATGATGGAAGGATGCTGTCAGGACCTGGTGACTTAGATTTTTTTTTTTTTTTAAAGGAAACTCTAGATGACATTTAAAAAGAGAGCTAGAAGATTTAAAAATATAATTAAAAAGGCACTCACCCCTTTCTGGATAGTTGTTGCTACGATTCGGGAGTTCTGTATAACCGTTCATGCTACTTAAGGTTAGAAATCCCAAAAGCCCATTTTTCCAGATTAATCTGTGGTTGAGACAATTATTGACTATTGATAGTCGAAGAGTGAACATAGTTGTTAAAACTGATGTGTTGCCCATTTGAAGTTTTTTTTTAAGCTAATGGCACATGACCAAATTGTTTTTAGAAATTTATTTCCCTCCTTTTCCCTCTGTTCATGTATGTATTTTTTCAGACATGAAGAGCAGCCGAGGCCTTTTGTGCTGCATTCTTGCTTGAGGAACTCAAATGATGAAGTAAGATTTCTGCAGACGTGTTCTCGGGTTCTGGTGCTCTGCCTCCTCCCTTCGAAGAATGTCCAGTCTCTCAGCTTACGCATAATGCTCGCGGAAATTCTGACAACAAAAGGTATACTTTCATAACTAGTTGATATTACTAATGCGATACTTAATGCAAACTAATGTGCTCCATACAAATGTGAGAACACTTTATATGATACCTGTACAGACCTTGTATACTGTAGGATGTATGGGACTTAAAATATTTTCAAAAGATGAAGTTTTAAATGTCACTTGAAGAAGACATCACTTGGCCCAATGTGATAAATTTTTTTATATAACATATTGCCAAATACATAGTCCATTTCATTTTTTAAAAAATAATAGATAACTAGTACTTAATGAAATTAAAAGACACTTACTCCTTGGAAGAAAAGTTATGACCAACCTAGATAGTATATTCAAAAGCAGAGACATTACTTTGCCAACAAGGGTCCGTCTAGTCAAGGCTTTGGTTTTTCCAGTGGTCATGTATGGATGTGAGAGTTGGACTGTGAAGAAAGCTGAGCGCCGAAGAATTGATGCTTTTGAACTGTGGTGTTGCAGAAGACTCTTGAGAGTCCCTTGGACTGCAAGGAGATCCAGCCAGTCCTTCTAAAGGAGATCAGTCCTGGATTTTCTTTGGAAGGACTGATGCTAAAGCTGAAACCCCAATACTTTGGCCACCTCGTGCAAAGAGTTGACTCATTGGAAAAGACTCTAATCTTGGGAGGGATTGGGGGCAGAAGGAAAAGGGGATGACAGAGGATGAGATGGCTGGATGGCATCACCAACTCAATGGACATGAGTTTGGGTGAACTCTGGGAGTTGGTGATGGATAGGGAGGCCTGGCATGCTGCAGTTCATGGGGTCGCAAGGAGTCGGATATGACTGAGTGACTGAACTGAACTGAACCAGTCCTTACGCCCTTCACAATGTAGTATCCATTATATGTGTAAACAAAAGAATGTCTTACTCAAGGTCTAGTATGCATTTACTTAAAATACCTTTGCTGCAGTATTCATTGGTAATACCTATATGTGACTTAGGTCTTCACAGGTAGAGCAGTGGTAAAGAACCTACCTGCCAATGCAGGAAATGCAAGAGATGCAGGTTCAGTCCCTAAATCAGGAAGATCCCCTGGAGTTGGAATGGCAACCCACTCCAGTGTTCTTGCCTGGAGAATTGCCGGGCTACAGTCCACGGGGTCACAAAAAGTCAGGCATGACTGAGCACAGCACCACCACCAACGTATGTGACTTAGAATACATAAAAAAGGAGCTGTACCACAATATAATGTGGTTATTAGGAAAAAAGTGTATCCAAGGAAATGCTTAGCTAGGATAAGAAAAATGGAAGAAAATATCATCTAAAGAGAAACTTTTCCTACCACAGAATCTCAAAGAAAGTTGTGTTTATATGCACTGATTTAATGTCTCATTTATTATCTTAGGATTAGCCAGCTCTGCCTATTAGCTGATACAGCCAACCATAGAGAGAAGGCGACCTTTTTAACCTGAAGTTTGTAGGATGACTCTTTCATGGTGTCATTGGCTTTCTCACAACTTCCTCCCTGAGGTCTATTTCACCAGTTGGGAGAATGTTAACTTTCAACCTTTTAGCAGACAAAGCATGTTGAGCCTTACAATGGAAATAAAAGGAAAAAAAATGAATGTACTTAATTTTGATAGCTTTGTTAACCGCTTGGGTTCCGAATGACTTCCTTTCATCATCCTTTTCCGTGTAACTCATTTGTTAAAATGACCGCTTGGTTGTAGCCTTAGCTGGTAGCAGACCCAGAGGGATGGGTCCGTATATGTGTGTTGCGTGTGTGTGCGTGCATGCACACTTGTGCAGCCCACTTGGGTAGTTTCACAGTGTTTGCCAGATGTAGTTTCAATTACAGAAGCATGAACACAGCTCCTCTGAAGGAGAAGGCTTTTTCAGTGTTGCTCTCTTCTCTGTCCCGCAGTCTTGAAGCCGGTGGTGGAGCTGCTCAGTAACCCAGATTACATTAACCAGATGCTGCTCGCCCAGCTAGAGCGCAGGGAGCACATGAACGAACATCACAAGAGAGCCTACACGTACGCGCCTTCCTATGAAGAGTTCATCAAGCTCATTAACAGCAACTCTGATGTTGAGTTCCTGAAGCAGCTCAGGTATTTGGTCTTTAATTATAACATGACAATGCTACTAATTATCCTTCTCTGCCTGGTTAGGTTAAAAAAAAAAGCGCTTGTCAGGAAAGCAGAAATAAAGGAAGTCCATTAATCTCACTAATCAGTAACAACAAAATTTATCGAGCTTCTCCCTTAGTAGTGGAGTTCGTTTGTTCAAAGTACCATGTTTTTCAAATGATTAGGTTATAATAGAAGGTTGATCAGTTGTTAGAACCTGTGTAGCTGCTCAGATGCTTCCTTGGGGAAAGCAGTGGAAGGAACTGATGTGTGTTTTTAAAATTACAGTGTAGAACATTTGTGTTGATTTTCTTTTTTCTTAGAAAACACAGGGGCCCAGTTTGGGGAATAAAGGGGTTCTTGACTGATTGTCTTGAGAAAACACATTGGAAATAACATCCCAGGAGTCTCTTTCATAGGAGAGTCCAGTCTCCTTCCCTGACCTGTGACTGGGAGAGTTCCGTGGGCTTTGCTGTATCGTAGCATCTCGGGCAGTTCTCTTTGAGGCGGCACTGTTGTATGTTTCATCCTCTGGGTGGTTGTCCCTGTTCACTGTATCTGAGGCACAGACCTGAGGACCAGTTCTTAGTCTCTGCTTCTTGTACTGGAGAGGCTACCAGGAACAACTCTATAATGACAGGGATTGATCTTTCTGCTCAAAGAGGAAGTGACACTGCATAAAGTATCTTGTTACTTAGCTACTTATTGTTCATCTGATAAAAAAAAAAATTGCCCTCTTATTTAAGGGTCAATTTTCCCCACTCGTATTGACAGACAGAATTGCTTTTGTCAGACTTCTGTCTGAAACCCACATCGATGAGGCTCATCAGCACAAATGGAGCTGCTTTCTTCAGTCATAATCTCAGCTGTCCCGTTGTTTTTCCTGTACAGTTAGAGGACTCTGCTCTCTGACTTTTATTAGCATTTTAGGTCCCTGTCTTCAAATGCCCTCAGTAAAATTTTGGGATAGGCTGTCTAAAGCAGGAATTGCATCTTATTTAGACTAAGTGAAACCATCTTTGTTTCATACATATTTGAAAAAAGATGCACGGGTGCGTGCTTAGTTGTTCAGTCGTGTCCGACTCTTTGCGACCCCTTGGACTGTAGCCCTCCAGGCTCTTCTGTCCATAGGATTTCCCAGGCAAGGATACTGGAATGAATTGCTATTTCTTCTGGGATCTTCGCGACCCAGGGATCAAACCTGCATCTCCTGCTTGGCAGGGGGATTCTTTACCACTGCATAACTTGAGAAGCCTGGAAGAAAGATGGGTATTTTCTAAAGGAAATAGTCACTCAGCTCTGCTAGACTAGAATGCATTAAAAATACACAAGCAACAGCAAAACCCCCTTGAATGTGCTATTTGCAGTTCTGCAATAGAACTACAAGAAAAACTTTGTTTTCTCTTTTTCTGAGTCAGCATGAGATGCTTTCGTGGTAGGGTTAAAGAGCTAGAAAAGCATCCGGCAGGCACACCCCCGACTGAATATTAGAATCAACTAGACTTTTAAAAATTACAGCTTGAGATCCCACTGTCTCTTTGAGGCTACTTCCTCGTTGTTCTTCTCTAGCTTCCAAGATGTCAAACTGAGGATATGGGAGCTAGACTGGGTTAATGTTTTGAATTTTCTGGGTCTTCTAGTAGGAGCAGTGAACAGCTCTGCTAACAAAATAGGAGCTCGTAATCTGAATGTTGATGGAGGATGTTAAAGGGCAACTGATTAGATTCCAGTGGTGGAGTGGCTGGTGGGGTGATGGCCACCGTCAAGGAAAGGCAGAGAGCCTCGTTCAGAGCTAAGATGCACCTACCTGTGAAATGCAGCAGTCACAGCCGGACTGGAGAAAAGACCGCATGTTCCTTTATTTTGAAGATAAAGCAGGCGTTGAAGTGAACATTAAGCAAAAGAGAAGTGAAAGGCCCCGATGGAACCTTTTGTAAACAAGTAGGCAGGTTGTGGTCCAGGAATCTGGCATATCCAGGGCTGTCTGCCTTCTGAAATTCTTAAGGTTATTTGTGAAAAGTTATTTGCTCCTCCATGGAAAGTTATTTGTGAAAATTATTTGCTCCTCCATGCAAAGTACAGATGCCTAGGCTTCACCCCTGGGAACTTTGTTATAACTGGTCTGGAGTGGAACTGGGGCATCAACTTCCCAGGGGATCATAACATGTGATTAAGACCCCAAGAATGTGGTATCTCTTTTAAATGTAATATCCTCTCATCTGCTGCCGGTCTGAAGTTTTTTCCAGTTGTATTGTCATGTAATTCATTCTATTCTGATTCTTTGAAAACGACTTACACTGTATGAGGTGCATGGACACTTTGATGGGGGAATACTAACTGATCCGGGCCCCTCATTCTTCTGCCAGGGTTACTGTCACGAGCAAAGGGCATCTTACCCCTGACCTTCCCGAGAGACATGTTTAACTCGAGGTTTCTCAGCCTTGGCAAAACTGACACGTGGAGCTGGATGATCCTTTGTTGTGGGGGTTGTTCAACTTAGTGTAGAACATAAGCAGCACCCCTGGCCTCCACCCGCTGAATGCCAGCAGCACCCCTAGAATTGTGACAGCCCAGAACGTCTCTGGACATTGCTGTGTGTCCTCTGGGGGACAAAAATGTTCCTGCTTAAGAGCCACTGGTATAACTGCAAGAACAGTTTGGAGATACTGTACTTACCTTGTACATGCTTGCTTGGTCTCTTCAGTCATGCCCGATTCTTTGCAACCCTGCCTGCCAGCCTCCTCTGTCAGTGGAATTCTCCAGACAAGAATACTGGAGTGGGTTGCCATGCCCTTCTCCAGGGGATCTTCCTGACCAAGGGGTCTATGTCTCTTGCATTGGAAGGCAGGTTCTTTACCACTAGTGCCACCTGAGAAACCCCATCTTATATTAGTTAAGTTTAGATTCAGCTGAAAATTAGAAAACCCACAGAATAATGATGACTTGTCAAAGAACAGAGAGTGTTTTCTTCCTTACACAGAAGTCTGGAGTACCCAGTGGGGTCCCAACCTTCTCAAGGACCCAGGCTCCTCCTAGCTCACTGCTCTGCCCTCCTGTATTCCAGAGGCCTCATGGTCAGGATGTTCTCTAGGATCCCATCCCAGGAAGTGGGAGGGAGGCCAGGAAAGATGGTGGCATAGGTCATGCATGCACTGCTTGTCTTTAAGGAAATTTCTAGAAGCTGCTACATGACATTTTTGTTTATGTTGTGTTGGTCAAAACAATTGAGAAAAAAACAAGTAGTCTTTTTCTGGGCACCCTTAGGCTTAATTATAAATGGAGCATTCTATTACTAAGGAAGACTAAAGAGTGGGTACGGAATAGGCAGGTAGGCGTGTTTACCCCGGTCCTATGTGCTGTGTAAGGCAGAGCGGCACTGCTTCCCACACAGGCAGTGGGAAGGTGCTTTCCTGGCCTGGACATTCGCCAGGGTTAAGGAGATGCCAAGCAGTTACTCAAGAAAGGAAAGCTCTTTTTGTTTTAGGCTACCGTTTGTTGACAATCTAATGTGTATCTAGCGCAATGCAAGGTTCTTTGGAATAATCATCTGATCCTTTAACCCCCGCATACAATAGGTGTGTGCTGCTCATGGCTTTGTAGAGGAGAGCAGAGTGACTTGCCCTGGATCAAAGCTAATCAGTAACAGAGCTGGGACTTGAACCCGGGTCTGTCGGCTTCACGCCCATTTGTAGAGCTGGGTGACGTGCCAGCCAGGCAAGCAGAGAATAGCAGTGAGACACGGCCCCAGTCTTGTGGGATTGCCTGCTGGCGTGGAGACAACTCTACTGCTGGTGGGGCTGGGCAGGCATCAACCCTGGCGTGGGTATAACCCATGCAATAACCATCAGAAATGCCATCATCTTTTATTAAGACAGTGACAGACCGCCACAGAAACGAGTAGTAATAAAGTGAGTCAGAGCAGCCTGTCACTGCTATAATCTCATTTACTGCCAGCCTGATCTTTATTAGATTTTTCAGTTCTGTATTTGTTTATTTCTGAGTGTGGAAAACCTAAAAATAGAGAAGAAATTCTAATAATAAATGAAAGGTTAAAATTAAAGACTATTTAGCTTGGAGAAGAGAAGGAAACCTTTTATCTAGCACATACTGAAATTGGTGTGGTGTTTTCAGTTTTACTAAAGCAAGAGGCAGCGGGCCTAACTGGATTAACTGAAGAGATCGTGACTAACATTAGCATGGGTTACTGAGAGGGCTTCTAATTATTTTTTCTTTGGCTATCATAATGCATTGGATTTTTCAGCTCTGAATCAGTTTAGGTACAGCTGCACATGAGGATAAGATATTAAAAATAATAACATTCTTAAAATCTCATGCTGCTGCGTAGAAAAATTCAAATTATTTGAATGTTTAGTGTTTTGAACAGGATTCTGAAAATGTGAATCTTGAGCAGTAAATAGGGTCATGTTATAGAGGAACAAGAAAAAAAGTCAAGCATACTTAAGACAACCCATTGCAGTGTGTCAGAAATCAGTGAGCATGTGTAAACCGCTAGGGGAAGGCTTGTGTGGGCGGACAGGGAGATGGAAACGCAAACTGTAAAACAGAGCCCTGGCAAATCTTTATGAAAAGAATAAATGAATATAAATTTAGTTTTAAAACACACATTAAAATGCGAGACTGCCTATGAAAAGTGTCTAAAAGATCTTTCAGTTTATAAAAAAATAAAAGTACACTGACTTGAGAATATAATTCCTTCCAATGTCTGGGAAATAGCAGAGGGCACTGAGGCAGGGGTTAAACATATCCCAGGGCACAAGTTATTTTTATTTAGGAGGCAAGATGAAGTGTTGGCAGCAATTAAAATGTGACTTGAGAAGGGGGATTTTGGTGTGAAGTTGATGCTGTCGCTGAAAGTAAAGGATCTGTTATGTGCTTGTGTTTGGAGCAGCTCTGGCGCTGGGTTAGGTGCTAGTAAGTGTTCCCTGCTTTACGAATGACAGAACCCCAAGTCACTTTATGTAAAGCACTTGGCCCAAGACCTGCGTATTTCTAATTGTTAGCTGGTACTAGTATTGTTACTGTTTGTAATCACTAGACCAAGGCTTGCAGATGGACTTAATATGATTGTGAAGACTGGGCAGCTCCTCAAGCCCTGTGAGGATGCCGCGTTTCATCTTAGGGTTTGAGGAGCTCTCATGATCAGGCGCATCTAGTCAACGCTTTGGTTTTTCCGGTAATCATTTTCGGATGTGACAGTTGGACCATAAAGAAGGCTAAGCACTGAAGAATTGATGCTTTCAAACTGTGGTGCTGGAGAAGACTCTTGAGAGTCCCTTAGACAGCACGGAAGTCAAACCAGTCCATCCTAAAGGAAATCAACCCTGAATGTTCATTGGAAGGACAGATGTTGAAGCTGAAGCTCCAATACTTTGGCCACCTGATGTGAAGAGCTGATTCACTGGAAAAGACCTTGATGCTGGGAAAGATTGAAGGTGGGAGGAGAAGAGGACAACAGAGGATGAGATGGTTGGATGATACAGCTGACTCGATGGACGTGAGTTTGAGCAAACTCCGGGAGATAGGGAAGGATAGGGAAGCCTGGTGTGCTGCAGTCCGTGGCGTTGCAGAGTCAGACATGACTGAGCAACTGAACAACAACATCAATAGCAATGGTCTTGTCTATCCTGAAATCTGATCCATCTTCGGGTAAAGGCATAGGGCAAATGAAGACCTCAGTGTCACTTTTATTACTGATGGATCATGGAGAACATGGTTTACATATGCGGGCAGCACACTGGCTAAAACTGAGTTTCAGCATTAGACGTTCTTTCCTGCCCGGCACTGCCGGACTGGAATCCCTCTCCTTGTGCCTGCTCATCCCTGGTGGGCGTGGTCCACTTGCCTCAGGGATGTGGTTCCCGGAGGCAGGAACACATGCCCCTGAGAGGAAAGGGCACGGGGTCGGGGGGGAGCATGGCGCTTGCCCAGTTCCTCCTCTGTGATCACACGAAAAGCCTCTTCGTCTCGGGAGGAGAGAGGACTGAGAGACAAATGGAGAGAGGCCAGGGGTGGAGCTTCTCAGACTTTAAACATGAAGGGTTTGACAGTACGGTGAGGTCTGTGGGTACTGCCTGTCTCGTTAAAAAAAAGACAAAACAGAGACAAACATCGTGGTGCTCACAGACCTTCCCTGCCATCCAGTGGTTAAGACGCCACCCTTCCACTGCAGGGGGTTCAACCCCTGGTCAGAGGAGCTAGGATCCCACATGCCATGCAGTGTGGCGCAAAAAACAAAAACAAGAATTTTTCTACAGATGATTGGGGGAACAAAAGAACTTGTGATTTACGAGTAGTGAAGAGTGGTGAAGGCTGGTGGAGGTGGTTTGCTGGTCCTTGTGAGTAGCTGGTTTCTGTGGTGGGAGGGTTTTTCTTACCCCTGACTTGCAGCATCTGGCAGTTTCTCGAGGGTCCACACTGCCAGCATGGCCGGTGGAAAGCCACCAGCGTGACATCAGCACACGCGGAGCTGGGAGGAGACCCACAGAATATGTGTTCATGCAGCATTTCCAGTACATTGACCCAGTGGGTGTAAAGAACCTCCTGCAGAGATAAGAAATCAATGAAATCATTAGGAACCAGTGAGGTTTGAGTCCTTTTAATCCTAAAAAAAATGGTCAGTTCAGTCATTGCAGTCGCTCAGTCGTGTCTGACTCTTTGCGACCCCATGGACTGCAGCACACCAGGCTTGCCTGTCTATCACCAACGTCCGGAGTTTACCCAAACTCATGTCCCTCGAGTTGGTGATGCCATCCAGCCATCTCATCCTCTGTCTTCCCCTTCTTCTCCCACCTTCAATCTTTCCCAGCATCAGGGTCTTTTNTTGCTGGCAGCTGGTTCCCAAGCCAGAGCCGGAGGCAGGAACACATGCCCCTGAGAGGAAAGGGCACGGGGTCGGGGGGGAGCATGGCGCTTGCCCAGTTCCTCCTCTGTGATCACACGAAAAGCCTCTTCGTCTCGGGAGGAGAGAGGACTGAGAGACAAATGGAGAGAGGCCAGGGGTGGAGCTTCTCAGACTTTAAACATGAAGGGTTTGACAGTACGGTGAGGTCTGTGAGTACTGCCTGTCTCGTTAAAAAAAAGACAAAACAGAGACAAACATCGTGGTGCTCACAGACCTTCCCTGCCATCCAGTGGTTGAGACGCCACCCTTCCACTGCAGGGGGTTCAACCCCTGGTCAGAGGAGCTAGGATCCCACATGCCATGCAGTGTGGCGCAAAAAATGAAAAGAAAAATTTTTCTACAGATGATTGGGGGAACAAAAGAACTTGTGATTAATGAGTAGTGAAGAGTGGTGAAGGCTGGTGGAGGTGGTTTGCTGGTCCTTGTGAGCAGCTGGTTTCTGTGGTGGGAGGGTTTTTCTTACCCCTGACTTGCAGCATCTGGCAGTTTCTCGAGGGTCCACACTGCCAGCACGGCCGGTGGAAAGCCACCAGCGTGACATCAGCACACGCGGAGCTGGGAGGAGACCCACAGAATATGTGTTCATGCAGCATTTCCAGTACATTGACCCAGTGGGTGTAAAGAACCTCCTGCAGAGATAAGAAATCAATGAAATCATTAGGAACCAGTGAGGTTTGAGTCCTTTTAATCCTAAAAAAAATGGTCAGTTCAGTCATTGCAGTCGCTCAGTCGTGTCTGACTCTTTGCGACCCCATGGACTGCAGCACACCAGGTTTGCCTGTCTATCACCAACGTCCGGAGTTTACCCAAACTCATGTCCCTCGAGTTGGTGATGCCATCCAGCCATCTCATCCTCTGTCTTCCCCTTCTTCTCCCACCTTCAATCTTTCCCAGCATCAGGGTCTTTTCAAATGAGTTAGCTCTGTGCGTCAGGTGGCCAAAGTATTGGAGCTTCAGCTTCAGCATCAGTCCTTCCAATGAATATTCAGGACTGATCTCCTTTAGGATGGACTGGTTGGATCTCCTTGCAGTCCAAGGGACTTCTCAAGAGTCTTCTCCGGCACCGCAGTTCCAAAGCATCAATTCTTCAGTGCTTGGCTTTCCTTATAGTCCAGCTTTTATATCTGTGCATGACTTTGTGTAATTTAATTTCAATAACAGTTGGCTTAATTCCTGAAACACAGCAGCCGGCTCTCCGGAGCCTGCCCAAGATTGGTGGGCTGACTCCAGCCCTGCAACGAGTAAATTGTGGCCACACGTGTCCTGTCTTTAGATGTCCTGCACTTAACGCAGTTCTTCTAAAGGCAGATGAGCATTAACAATGTAAGAGGTCAATGTCTCGTGAAGCATCGAGCGTCAAGGCAGACCTGGCCACCCGCACCGGCTCAAGGGTCCGACAGGCCTGGATTTCACTGACCTGGCTTCACTGCTTGCCGAGTGCATGGCCGGAGGCAAGTCACTTCCACGCTGAGCCTCAGTCTTAACTGTGAAACAGAGAAAATAATTCCTATTGCCTATTCCTATTCCTATTGTCATGATAATTAAATGAGATAACGCATGTAAGGTAGGGCATGATAGGCTCCCGGTAACAGCTGAAAAAATAACAATTGTCAAGAGGAGGAGGGATACTGTCAGGCCTGACTTAAACACGATTAATGGAGGCGACGACATGACACAGTATATCTTAGTGCAGAAAAACTTGGTTTAAAACATATGAAAAGTCACTAGGACATTTTTGGTATAGAAGATAAAACTAGGCAACTGAAGGTGATATGTGGAAGACATTCTCAATGAAAATGCTTTATGTAAAAATTGGGAATGGAACATATAGCAGTGGTGCTATAAATACATCTGTAAATAGTTTATAACAATATTAATGTCATAAAAATAGAAGGAACACAGGTAGAAATGAGATACTGGCGGCAGAGGAAAACTTGGCATTCTTGAGGTTAACTCCAGGGCAGCTGGCCAGTGTGACAGAGCTTTGGCTGCTTCTGTGACATGCAATTTCTGTAGACTCTGGAAACTAGCAAATGAATATACAGTCATTATTTTAGGAAGATTAAAAGATACAAACAAGATTAAGAAAATAGAAATTACTTATTGCAGACAGATAAAAACTATGACTACTTGACATGTACATTTCCAGATTATTTTCTGTATATATAACATGAAGTGTGTGTGTGTGTGTGTGTGTTTACATACACTCTGGATTCCTCAGGCTGCTTTGGTGCAGAACTTTCTAGCTAGTGTGACTAAAGCACAGTGTGTGGGTGTGCAGGGATGAGGGTGTCCTAAGCGCACGAGATGGCCAGGGTGGTGGTCACCCCATGTCCTGATCAGATACTGTCACTCGCTGTGTGTGCTGTGAGTGGGAAAAGGCTGGGAAACGTGCCTTAGACTCTCGGTGAAATCAGCTGCCTTCTGCACACTGGAAAAGTGGGGGGAAAAAGTGCCTCTTTCTCCTGAATCTTAACTGAAAATTTCCCCTGTTTGTGCCATAGCTCTGGGTACTTCCTGCTTAAGACCATTAACTATACCTCCTGAAAAGATAGCTCAGGAGCTTGTTGTCATCCTCAGTAGTACTCAGACCAAAAAGCTAAAATCAGATACTTCTCTTTGTTCATAATATTAGTGAAGATTAAAAATTTGATACCTAGTGTGTTATCAAGAGTGTCCTGCAGGTTGAAATTATGTCTTTTCTGTTACAGCTTTTATAATCTGAACAACAGGGCACAAAATATCCATTCTTTCAGATAGATTCATTATTCATAAGAATTTATATTAAGAAAATAATCAGGAATATAAGGAAAGATTTCTCCAAAAGTGTTTCTTATAATTTTATTTAAAATAGAGAAATGCTTGAGATAATTAAAAACATCTAACAATAAGGGTCGGTTTGGCTCACCTGTACAGTGGATTGCCATGTAATAATAATGTGGAAACAGAATATTTAATACTATTGGGAGACAGTAACTATTGTACTGTAAAGAGATCAAACCAGTCAGTCCTAAAGGAAATCATTCCTGAATATTCATTGGAAGGACTGATGCTAAAGCTGAAACTCCAATACTTTGGCCACATGATGCAAAGAAAAGATTGAATGGAAGAGACCCTGATGCTGGGAAAAATTGAAGGCGGGAGGAGAACGCGATGACAGAGGATGAGATGGTTGGATGGCATCACTACTCAATGGACATGAGTTTGAGTAAACTCCAAGAGTTGGTGATGGACAGGGAAGCCTGGCGTGCTGCAGTCCATGGGGTTGCAAAGAGTCTGACATGACTGAGCGTCTGAACTGAACTGAACTATAGATTTATAAATTATAAAGAACTTCCCTGGTGGTCCAATAGCTTAGACTCCCAGCTCCCAATGCAAGGGACCTGAGTTTGATCCCAGGTCAGGGAAATTGATCCCATTCGCTGCAAATAAGACCTGCGCAGCCCAATAAATAAATAAATAATAAATAAAATTTAAAAAGAGGTTTGAAGCCAGTGTTTATAGCAAAAATTCCATCTTATAAAACAGAAAGAAAATCATGTTTGCATAGAAAAAATCTTGTAAAGAAACCGCATGTTAATAGCGGTTAACTTTGAATTCGGTAGTTTGTGTATTTTCTCATTTTCTTGAAAGAGTGTTATGTTACTTCAGAGAAAGTAAAAATTGGCTCAGACTTAGAAAGTAAAATCTGCCTGTCCATTTATCAGGCTGGTGGGAGCAGACACTAAAACCAGCTACCAAGTTAACAGGAAATAGTATTTCTTCCAAATACACCTGTAATATGTCATGATGATACTCCCTTCTGAGCAACTCCTGCTTTTTTATTCACTGAAAAGCACGCCTCTCTAAATTTTATCAGAAATTTTGCTGCGTGAAATTATATCAGTAGGAATGACACATCCTATTCTTGCCTGGAGGGTATCAGTCACTTTGACACAGAGCAGCAGCCCCATTTTAACCCAGAGTTGCAGATAGGGGTTTCTGGACTCAGCATCCTACACTGACCTTAACTTTGTAGTTTCCAAGGCAGGAGGGCCCTGGGTTCATCTGAAATTGACCCTTTTACAAGCCCTGCTTTGAGCCTGTCACAGCACCACTTCATTTACATTTCATCCACACCTTGCCTTTCCCCAGAATCCTATGGTAACTTTTATCTTTTTCTTTGGGGAGATGCCCCATGGTTCCTCTTGTTCATGGCAGTGGGTCAGGAAGCCTGATGTTCTGGGACTATAATGACCCTGGTGGTCTTTGATTAATCAGGCTGAGACTCTCATGGGGAAAAAAAAAAGTGAGGTTACTTATTATAAAATGGCTTCTATATATATTTTATAAGCACACACATACCATTCCCCTAAACAACACACATCTAAGGGATCAGCAGCAGTGTTAAAGGACAATAATTGTAATAATTGTTAAACTCTCACTGTGAGGCAGATGCAGTTCCAGATATTTTAAGTTCTCTCGTGTAACTTCATAAAAATCCTATGAGGAAAAATGCTGCTATTCCTCTTTTTACAGATGAGGACTCTTGAGTTTTAAAAGCTTGAAACATTTTCCCAGGGTGACAGTGTAAACATTGAAAGCAGCATTTGAACAAAGCCCAGCTGGTGCCAGAGCTCACATTCTTTATATTTTATATTTATATATTAATATTTGGCTGTGCTGGGTCTTAGTTGCAGCATTGTGGGATCTAGTTCCCTGACCGGGAATTGAACCCAGGTCCCAGCATTGGGAGCACAGACTCTTAGCCATTGGACCACCAGAGAAGTCCCCAAAGCTCACATTCGTAACTACTCTGATACACTTTCTAAGTTACCCAGCAGACCTTGGTAGTGTGATGGACGTGGGAGACGGCGCCAGCTTAGCTAGCAGAAATCACCATGGCTTCATCTTTTAAACACTTGACATGAAGTCTCTTTAATGGAAACGTTGTCCCTAGCCTGGTACAGAGTAGCCTGTGGCAGTTCTGAAACACTATTTTTAAATTTCTGATTTTCTTCTTAAACATTTGTATGTATATGATATTCTGTTCCATGGTAGATCCTTGCTCATTTTAATAAAAGATGGTATTTTAAACCATTTAACATGTTGTGCACCTGGATTTATCCACAGTCTTTGACTCTCCTAAGGTGTTCCAGCATGTAAACTCCCAAGATAGCTCTAAAATCATATTTCAAGGATGTGCCTAATGAAGTGGAGAGACTAATTTTTTTGGTTTGGCTTCTAAATAATTTTGAAATCAAGTCTGATAGGATCCCAAAGCTGTTCTGAACATTTGATGATAGAAAGTGTTGATGTCCAAGGTAATTATTTTGAAGACTGGTGCTTCCCAGGTGGCACAAGTGGTAAAGAGTCCGCCTGCCAGTGCAGGAGACGCAAGAGACACAGGTTCAGTTCCTGGGTGGGGAAGATCCCTTGAAGCAGGAAATGGCAACCCACTCCAGTATTCTTGCCTGGGAAATCCCATGGACAGAGGAGCTGGAGGGCTACAGGCCACAGGGCCACGGAGTCAGACATGAATGAGTGACCGAGCACGCGTTTTGAAGGACTGTGTAGCATTCAGGCGAGATTAAGGCCGTTGGGGAGAGTTCATAAAAATAATCTTGGTCTAAGTCTTTATTAATTTAGCTAAGTGTAAAAAAGTGAAGGGAGGTGAGGTGGCGACTCAGTGGCAGGTGCCAGCAAGCTTTGGGTGACTTTTTCATTATCCTTGAGACAAAGATGCTCTGGGTAGGACCTTGCGCGGATTGTAAAGAGCTGAATTCTTACTATACTCCTTCCTCCTAAGACTTGAGTTTACATCATCATTTCGGAAAAAGAGAAACTAACAATCTGCTCTTCTGATCAAGAGGAAGCCTACAAATAATAGTCCTCCCAGTGGTTTAACTGAACTTGGCACCAGCAAGGCTGTGTCGTTCTCTAGAGGGGAAGAGCCAGGTGAGTGCCAGGTACCCCCCGATAGCTCCTCAGACAACCAGCAAAGCCGTGCCATCAGCTTTGGCCAGCATTCGGAATGAAAAGTCCTTCCTTTCCTGCTTTGCCTTTTGGTATCAAGTGAAAGTGAGTTCCGCAGATTCAGTCAGGACCTTCAGATGCCTCCTGTGTGCTGGGCACCATGTGAGGAGGGTCTGGTATCTGTAAAGATGGAATTGACTCTGGACCCTCAGTTCTTTCCCCTGTCATCAGGATGTTTGCTGTTCAAAACAGGAGACCCCTGTGGATGTAAATCACTCAATNGACTGGAAAAGGTCAGTTTTCATTCCAATCCCAAAGAAAGGCAATGCCAAAGAATGCTCAAACTACCACACAATTGCACCCATCCCACATGCTAGTAAAGTAATGCTCAAAATTCTCCAAGCCAGGCTTCAGCAATACGTGAACCATGAGCTTCCAGATGTTCAAGCTGCTTTTAGAAAAGGCAGAGGAACCAGAGTTCAAGTTGCCAACATCCACTGGATCATGGAAAAACGAAGAGAGTTCCAGAGAAACATCGATTTCTGCTTTATTGACTATGCCAAAGCCTCTGACTGTGTGGATCACAATAAACTATGGCAAATTCTGAAAGAAATGGGACTACCATACCACCTGACCTACCTCTTGAGAAACCTACATGCAGGTCAGGAAACAAGAGTTAGAACTGAACATGGAACAACAGACTGGTTTCAAATAGGAAAAGGAGTACGTCAAGGCTGTATACTGTCACCCTGCTTTTTTAACTTATATGCAGGGCACATCATGAGAAACATTTGGCTGGAAGAAGCACAAGCTGGAATCAAGATTGCTGGGAGAAATAAACTCAGATATGCAGATGACAGCACCGAAGCCTCTTGATGAAAGGGAAAGAGGAGAGTGAAGAAGTTGGCTTAAAGCTCAACATTCAGAAAACTAAGATCATGACATCTGGTCCCATCACTTCATGGGAAAGAGATGGGGAAACAGTGGAAACAGTGTTACACTTTATTTTGGGGGGCTTCAAAATCACTGCAGATGGTGATTGAAGCCATAAAATTAAAACACTTACTGCTTGGATGGAAACTTATGACCAACCTAGTGAAGTTGCTCNAAAGAGATGGGGAAACAGTGGAAACAGTGTTACACTTTATTTTGGGGGGCTTCAAAATCACTGCAGATGGTGATTGAAGCCATAAAATTAAAACACTTACTGCTTGGATGGAAACTTATGACCAACCTAGTGAAGTTGCTCAGTCATGTCTGACTCTTTGAAACCCCATGGACTGTAGACTGCTAGGCTCCTTTGACCATAGGATTTTCCAGGCAAAGATACTGCAGTGAATTGCCATTTCCTTCTCCAGGGGGTCTTCCAGACCCAGGGATTGAACCCAGGTCTCCCACATTGCAGGTAGTTTCTTTACCATCTGAGCCACCAGGGAAGCCCATGACCAACCTAGATAGCATATTCAAAAGCAGAGACATTACTTTGCCAACTAAGGTCTGTCTAGTCAANGACCCAGGGATTGAACCCAGGTCTCCCACATTGCAGGTAGTTTCTTTACCATCTGAGCCACCAGGGAAGCCCATGACCAACCTAGATAGCATATTCAAAAGCAGAGACATTACTTTGCCAACTAAGGTCTGTCTAGTCAAAGCTATGGTTTTTCCTGTGGTCATGCATGGATGTGAGAGTTGGACTGTGAAGAAAGCTGAGTGCCAAAGAATTGATGCTTTTGAACTGTGGTGTTGGAGAAGACTCTTGACAGTCCTTTGGACGGCAAGGAGATCCAACCAGTCCATTCTAAAGATCAGTCCTGGGTGTTCTTTGGAAGGAATGATCCTAAAGAAACTCCAGTACTTTGGCCACCTCATGCGAAGAGCTGACTCATTGAAAAAGACTTTGATGCTGGGAGGGATTGGGGGCAGGAGGAGAAGGGGACGACCGAGGATGAGATAGCTGGATGGCATCACCAACTCAATGGACGTGAGTTTGAGTGAACTCCAGGAGCTGGTGATGGACAGAGAGGCCTGGTGTGCTGCAGTTCATGGGGTCGCAAAGAGTCGGACACGACTGAGCAACTGAACTGAACTGAGATTGTGCCTTAGTGCAACCAAGGTACAACCCCCTAGGTGGCATGAGAAGAGGACTAAGGCACCAGATTATTATACCCAGACCAGCTTCCACTCATGTTCACCTAGTTAGTGTGATAGATTAGTATGTCCACTGTGACTGGTCAAAATCAGTAACTACAGCCAAACTCACACTGACACTCAGGTTTGCCTTACAAGAATGGGTCAAGGCAGAGTAGGAAATTCACCCCCATGTGTTGCCAACACTCTACAAATAGCAAAAGGACACTGAAGCCAAGATGATATTGGGGGGAGTGAGATGTATCAGGGCATAGTACTGGGATCAGCAACCACTATGGAGAGGCAGAAAGGTGACTAAGTCTGGTATATAGACTAGGCACTGGAAAAGCAGTCAGTGTGCGGGCATCTACTCTTCCACATATCAGAAGTAATCCCAGTGCTAATCAGCTGCCAAAGAAAGACACCTGGTTAGTGAGGGAACAGATAAGTTGAAAATGAGCATTCTCCCTTAGGACACAACCTGGGAACCACACATATATCCATGCTTGTGCCAGTCACCAGGCTGGAGGGACCCTCCCTGACTCATTGGAGGAAAGCACAGACTATAGTAATCAGAAGGAGGCGGTGGTCAGCTGCACCAAGCAGTCATCACAGGGAAAGTTAGCAAGCTTTGCTCACCGGCAGTGGCACCTCACCAATGAGTACTACACATTTTGAAAGTGCAGCACCTTAAGGGTTCAGTACCCTCCCCCCCTCCAAATAGTGCTCAGATCACTACAGAGGTCTTTTTCCACTAAGGGACACATTCTCCGATAATTACCACTTCCCAGTGAGACCCTCAGAGGCACTTCAACAGGTGCCAGGGCGTAGTTGGGTCTGGAGTAATTCATAGAAGTAATCAATGGACCAACCTGAGACTTCATAGTGAAGGTCGGGAAGCACTGCCTCTGACTCATGTGGGTCTCACTTGAAGTCTAAGACCTCTTTGCATTGCCTGCCCTGCACCATTGTTCATGTGTCCGTATATAACCCTGGCACCCATCCAGCCAAGTCCATTGCCCTTGCCGCACAGTAGGGATGACCATAATGAAGCACCTGCCCCACAAGTGGGGAAGGTGTGTCCCATTATCTTGATCTCTAAGAAAGAAACTCAAAGAGTGCCCCACTACATTTCAAACAGGAGAGGATCAATGAGAAGAGAAAATAATACCACCATCCGGTCTTAAGTATCTGAGGGAAGACCTGGAACCCTTCAGGAAAATCACAAGCAGGTCAGTAAAACACACTTGCGGGCTGATGGGGCACACAACACTGGGGCGGGCCTAGCCCTCTTCATGGTAGGAAGAACCACCCAAGAAACACAAACCAAGAAAGTGAAGTGTGAGGCATCAGAGGACCTCAGCCTTGTCAATGCCATCAGACAGATATCGGAAGGCTGAAATCACACCAGATTCCACACTCCTGCTTTCTACACACCAGGAGGTAGAAAGGCAAGATGAGGGACCATGGGCAAGGACAGAGTCTGCTTCAGCCTTACCAGTCACCTTTTCTCAGGTGAGCATGCCCAACAACCCCAGGAAGATTATACCTAATGCATGGCATGGAATCTCTGTGATAGAGCTGTCTAAGTCACTACCAGGTGCCTCTGGTAGGGAGCACACAGGATAGAAAACCCACCACGCATGGTTTTACTTCCCTTGCATTGCTATCAACGGCACTGCAGGTTATCAGATCCACCCTCAAGAACCAGCACTCAAGCTCAGGGGGAGTCAAGAAAGTGAAAATAGAGCTGGTATAAACTGATAGTGAAGTCTAGAGCCCAGTGCATGCCCAGAAATCAAAGTTGCTTGCCAACAGACACCTAAAAAGACCAAGCCAACACCTACCTGGAAGCAAAAAAAATGCTCACCTTGGGTGAAAAAATTACTGTGCCCAGCAATACGGTCTATCCACAAATTGCAAGGGGCCCCTGGGGCCTCACTCTGACAACAAGTTCCCAGTATTACCCCATTAACAACAGCCCCAGAGCTTTCAGAGCCATATGGTGGACCCAGGTATTGTGGAGATGAGAGGGTAACAGGCAGGAAGGCCAGGGGTCTCTAAAGGGACGAAATAGGGTGCAAGTGTCAGACATTTTTGTTTATCTCTCCCTTAAGTGGCAGGAGGAAACAAATGCTGTGTGGAAATGTTTTCCTTAAGCTGTGTTAATAAACTTATGTATTTCCTTTGGAATTTACCTTTTTTCAAAATGGCTCCACCTAAGACTAACGTTTTTTCTTTTCTCAAACCCTGGGCTGATAATAGCTCAAAAAACTAGTATTCATATCAATTGTTTCATGGCTGGGGGATGACATACCTCATGCCATCCTATCTCAAAAATGCATATTGTGGGAGGGGGGCCTGGTGAAACTCCATCAACCTTGAGGTGTCTCTCTTATCTGATTAATAGCTTTCTAACAGACATGAAACAGCTTGCTAACACTAGCAAGGGGAGTACTCTCCGCCCCCTTCTGATGTCTATGTCAGAAGATTTGTCTGTCTCTTTTCACTTTAATACAACTCTGCTATTCAAAAAGTCTTGAGTGATCAAGCCTGGTCCCTGGTCCTGAAGTTAACTCTTCTTCAGAGATCACGAATCTGACATCATTCACCATAAGCTATCAGTGGCAGAGTCAAGCACTAAGAACATAGGGTGAGTGAACCAGGCAAATCCCCTCTCAATTCATCCAAAGAAGAACTGGTTTATCCAAGTCTCTGAATGGGGAAATGGTGAAAAACACAGAGAGGGAGCTCTGAGGCTGGGCCCCATGAGGAACTGTGCCCATGCCATGCTATCCATTTCACTTTTCACAGCCCATGCTGGTCCGCACCTCCAGAGTGGAACTTTGAAAAATCAAAGTCAATGACCAAGACTCAAGCCCGCCTGCCACTCATGCCCTCCACAGGCTTCACCTCACACCTGTCCTTATCTCTGGAGTGGGAAGCAGAGAGAAAATGGGAAAATTAATAAGGTTAACACAAAATGATCAGGTCACATACATGATAGCTAGGACACTTTCCCTTTCCCCTTCAGCAGCCTGACCAGAGTCAGGTCAGGTCACAGATATAGGAGCACTGTGAATGCTGGTTAGACCAGGCCAGGCAGCCTAACCCCTGGGCTCTGGAGTGCAGTGCTGATCATCCTCCCACCACACCACCGCCCTCCCCCCCCCAAAAAACCCCCCTATATCCTCCATCTTCAGCGAGAGCATAAGATGCCCATGCTCCCCATGCAACCACAATGGTCGCCAACAGAGCCGCTGGTCTCTCAAAACTACCTCAGGCCCAGAGATCAAATTCTGTGCCCTGAGAAAGTTGCCAGTCGCCAGAGAAAGAGATAACATAAAAGCACCCGCCAGATGGCGCCAGACAACAGGCGCCAACGTCCGCGGGTTTTCCACAGATTGCCTATTCTTGTCGGAGGACCAGAGGAGCCTGGCAGGCTACAGTACATTGGATCCCAAAGAGTTGGACCCCACTGAGCACACATGCACGCAGCCTGTGGGTGTGTACTTGTTGCAGAGAACTCTTCCTGGCCGGCTGAAGGCCTCAGTTTCAGACTAGAGGCATGGCCTTGGAGCTAGCTCCCAGCTGGGCAACACTTGACTCCGGAAGACTCGGGTGCGTTCCCCCAGATTGAGGGGGTCGGGGGCGGGAACTAGGAAAACATTGGCAGGAGGGTGCCTAAAGAAGAAACAATCCCCAAGCGATCCCTGGGTGGAGAAAAGTCCAGGCAGACTCCGGGGAATGGGACAGCAGGCACCGGCTGCCCAGAGCTGCATGAGCAAGGCCCTTGGCTTCCCTAGGCTCTTGGGAGGGAGGTAGCAAGGGAGTGAGGCAGGAAGGGCGGGAGCGAGGGACAGGGACAGAAAGGGAGCGAGGGAAGGCGGGAGGCCGGGAGGCTGGGAGGGAGGGAAGGTCTGCTGCTGCTGCTCAGACACTCAGTTGTGTCCCACTCTGCAGCCCCATGGGCTGTAGCCCACCAGGCTCCTCTGTCCATGGAATTCTTCTCTCAAGAATACTGGAGTAGGGTGCCATTTCCTCTTCCAGGAGATATTCCCCACCCAGGGATCAAACTTGTGTTTCTTGGATTTGCAAGTGAATTCTTTACTACTGGCACCACTTGGCAACCCAGGAGGGAAGATGAGGTCTGAAAAATGAAAATCAGTCAAGCTACTCAGAGAACAATGCAGGAATTTCTGTAACTGTCGTTCTTTTGAATGGAGGTCTTTTGAAAGCAGACTGAAAAAGTCCATCAGTGAGAAAGGATGATACACTTGAACCTATACAAGTGGAAATAAGAATTTATCTCTTCATAAATCATGACAAAGTCTAAAGACAACAAGTGGGTGTGTGCAGGACACTGGGGAAAATGCTTTTGTGGTCAAGAGAACATGGATTTCAGCATGACTTCTCACAATAACAGGAAAAAAGTTTTCTGTGAGAATCAATATCTATCTATTAAATAAATCAAGTTCTGAGGCAATCTTTGCAATGCTACACAATAAATGTGCTTTTGAAATATGTTAAATGTTGATGATCCGTTGTAGTCCACTTAAAATAGAAGAACAAAAACACCATCAAAACTCAGTTTGTAGAACTTCCTCCTTCTGATTTTTTAAAAAGTAAATAAAAACAGAGAACAAAACACTCATTTGATAAGGAATTCTATCCAAGAAAACCAAGAACATACTGAAATCAACCTCTGAAAAACAAGCAGTCTAATGAAAACACCGGGCAGGAGACTCGAACAGACTTACACCTCACAGTTCAGACAAACAGGAACCCCAGATGAATCACACATTCCACTTCATGATGATTCCTCATTCATCACATCATCCATAAAAATAAACTCAACAGGGATCAAAGACTTCAACCTACTGAAACTGTAAAATTTGAGAGGGTAACAGGCAGGAAGGCCAGAGGTCTCCAAACGGAGGAAATAGCCTGCAAGTGTCAGACATTTTTATCTCTTAAGCGGCAGGAGGAAACAAACTAGCGATATTTTTTCCTTCTCTATACAAATTTAAAAGGAGGTTTCTCTTAAAATAATGTGTTGCCATAATGACACGTGGTTTCACCTGAAGTTAACTATTCTCAAACCTAGAGATAACCAATGCTTTTTTCTTATGGAAATGTTTGTCTTAAGCTGTGCTAATATACTATGCATTTACCCCAAACTTTGTCTTCAATTCAGTTCTGCCTTTTGGCTCAGAATCTACTTGACAAACCAGTATGTTATACTCAGATATTGTTTCTCTAATCTATGTAAATGAAACTATTTGTATGTCGATTTGCCCTTCTTCAAAATTCAAGTTAATCATTTTATGGCCCAGGATGAACCATTTGGTGCCAAGATTATCCNAGAATTTTCCACAGTTTATTGTGATCCACACAGTCAAAGGCTTTGGCATAGTCAATAAAGCAGAAAAGAAGTGGGTAGGAGCACATATTTCCTGCTGTAGGTGAGCAGGATCTAGGAAGCTTCAGAGAGGAGTTGGCTGAGGCTTGAATGTTTTGGAGTGAATAGGATTTCAGCAGGTGAAGAGGCAAGGTGAGGTGTAGGAGAGGGAAGAAACGAAGCAGAGCCCGGCTGGTAGAAAAGAGCTGGAGTGTGTTTGGAGTGTTGCATGTGGCCTGGTTTGCCCAGAACATGGTATCTGAGAGGGATGTGGACTGCAGTTTGGCTGAAAAGATGGTCTGGCCTTGGCTATGCTGATCAGCTGTGAAGGGCCTTAGACATGCTAAACACTAACCTGTTGAATTTTAGGGAAGCTGGAAAATGGCTAAGAGCTTGAGCTTGATCTTTAGCATCATCAAGCCCTAGGTTGTCATGCTTGTTCTTCTCCTTAAAAGCAGTGAAACCTTGTATAGATTTCTTAATCCCCCTGAACTCCAGTCTCTCCCTCTGTAGTGTGGGGATCATTACAGTACCTTGTGAGGATTAAATGAGGTAATGTACAGTATTTAATTAGGTACCTGGTACCTGATGAAAGGAGTCAGTTAGCTGATGTTACTTTAGAATTCTGTGGACTTGTTTGAACATGCCTCTTCCTCAGATGGCATGTATTATCTCAGTACCACTGATGACTTATTTGTTCCGGAGTGTGAATCACTGAGAACACCCGGAGAACAAATTGTTCAGGATGTTATGTGCACCTGTTAACTGTTACAGATGTTAACACTTAGGAATTTAGCTCTTTGGTTTGGACCACTATCACAAATAAACCATAGAATGGGTGGCTCAAAGAACAAATGTTTCTTTCTCCCGGTTCTGGAGTTTGGAAGGTCTGAGATCAAGCCGCTGGTAGTCAGACTGGGTGTCTGGTGAGGGTCTTGCTTCCTGGTTCAACAGTGTTCTTCTCGCTCTGTCCTCACGAGGTGGAGAGAGCTCTCTGGGGTCTCTTTAATATGAGCATGGACCACCCTTGAGACCTAATGACCTTTCAGAGGTCCTGCCTCCAAACACCATGACATTGGGGTTTAGGCTTCACCTGTGACTTTTGCAGGGGACACACACACTCCGTCCCTGGCACTCTGAAATATTTACTGCCAAGTTAGGCTCGGTTAAAGAATTCAAGACTCAATCCCTATTTTCAAAAGGCTCCTGATCTAGTTGGAGATAAAAACAGCATATCTTTTTTCAGAGACAAACCTAACAATTTTGTTTTAGGCTCCGACATTTTTATTTTAGGCTTTACTTGTACTTCAAAGCAGCGAGACCTTGTATAGATTTTTTTTGGTTAATTTATTTATTTTAATTGGAGGCTAATTACTTTACAATATTGTAGTGGTTTTTGCCATACATTGACATGAATCAGCCATGGGTGTACATGTGTTCCCCGTGCTGAACCCCCTTCCCGCCTCCCTCCCCGTCCCATCCCTCAGGATCATCCCAGTGCACCAGCCCTGAGCACCCTCCCTTGTGTTGAACATGGACTGGCTATCTATTTCACACATGGTAATATACGTGTTTCAGTGCTATTCTCTCAAATCATCCCACCCACGCCTTCTCCTACAGGGTCCAAAAGTCTGTTCTTTTTGCTATCTCACATATAGGGTCATTATTACCATCTTTCTAAATTCCATAAATATGCATTAATATTATATAGATTTCTTAATCCCCCTCAACTCCAGTTTCTCCCTGTGTAGTGTGGGGTTCATTATAGTATCTTATGAGAATTAAATGAGATAATGTAAAATAAAGTATTTAGTTAGGTACCTGGTACCTGATGAAAGGAGTCTGTTAGCTGGTATTACTTTAGAATTCTGTGGATTCGTTTGAACATACTTCTTCCTCAGATGGCATTAAGCTCACTGCTTACATTTAAGTACAAGACTTGTTACCATGTTAAAAAGAAGGGCAAGGCCTCGAAAGGTCCAAACACACCGTTTTCTTCATTCACAACATTCTTTGTGGAAAATAGTAGATAAATGGGTGATATTATAGAGCAGAAGTAATTTAGGGTTTCAGAGAGGAGAAATGTTGATGTGAATGAGAGGGATTGAGGATAACCTGAGGGAAGAAATAATACATGCAAGATCTGATTAGGTGGCCAAAAAAGGGAGGTTGTTTTCAGAAGGAAACAGCATAAGCCGAAGCCTGGCAAGTGGCTACAGTTTGAGGAGAGCTGTGTGGAAGCCATCCTGACTTCACTTCGGGTTTCTGTGGGGCTTGAGTGAGGGGGCCAGAGCCGGTTGCTGAGGGACCCACAGGCTGGAGCAGAGGCGCCCTCCTCTGGGGAGGAGGCTCAAAACCTCTGGGGACCTCCCCGGAGGAGGAGGCGCTGAGAGTGGTCCTTGAGGAAGGGGCTTTGACAGTGCTACACAGCGTGGGTTGGGTGGGAGGTAGGTTGACATGAAGGAAACAGGCCATCCAGCTAATGCAGCTGACCCACGGGTAAGAAGGGTGGTGTCTAGAGGAAGAGGATGAGAGGAACTTGTTTATAAGATTCAGGACTTGTAGATTCATATTTATGGGAGGGCGGATATCAAAGATGGTATTTCGAGCCTAAAGGATAGAAATGATGGGGCTCGTGCGGAAATGGAGAGGGGAGGAAAGCTTCCTGTGCAGAAAGAAAGGTAAGTCTAGTGTGAACTGGCTCAGATAGGGAAGTAGTTTGGGAACAGTTTTAAGATGACTTATAATTCTACCACTTTAATGCAGTTGTTCCTTCCTTTATATCTCTGTTTTGCATTGTAGCCCTGGTTCATAGACCCACATATTTAGATACCTGCAATGGAGAAGGCAATGGCACCCCACTCCAGTACTCTTGCCTGGAAAATCCCATGGACGGAGGAGCCTGGTAGGCTGCAGTCCATGGGGTCACTAAGGATCAGACACGACTGAGCGACTTCACTTTCACTTTTCACTTTCATGCATTGGAGAAGGAAATGGCAGCCCACTCCAGTGTTCTTGCCTGGAGAATCCCAAGGACGGGGGAGCCTGGTGGGCTTCCATCTATGGGGTCAGACACAGAGTCAGACATGACTGATGTGACTTAGCAGCAATTATAAATATACCTACCATTTTGCATTTTAGAATCATTAAAATCTATTATGTAGTCTTCATAATTACAGATATTATAGGCTGTTTTCTCTGTCTGATATATACCTGGAGCTTTCTGAAAGCAGACACCATACTGGTGTTACTTCTGTGTGTCTAGAACCTAGGAAACGATTAACAAGTGTTTGTTTAATGAAAGCATATTGACCACATAAATCATTCTTGTGCTTTTTCTTTGTAGAAGTTGCTACAACAAGCCTATGGAGTTTGGTGACATGCATTTGAGTTGCCTGGAAAAAGTCAGTGCTTTCTGCTTGTAGAACCTAAGTCCAAGATTAAAATAAAGACTTGGTTAGGGAGTGTTAGACTTTGATGATTCCAGNCCTGGTTCATAGACCCACATATTTAGATACCTGCAATGGAGAAGGCAATGGCACCCCACTCCAGTACTCTTGCCTGGAAAATCCCATGGACGGAGGAGCCTGGTAGGCTGCAGTCCATGGGGTCACTAAGGATCAGACACGACTGAGCGACTTCACTTTCACTTTTCACTTTCATGCATTGGAGAAGGAAATGGCAGCCCACTCCAGTGTTCTTGCCTGGAGAATCCCAAGGACGGGGGAGCCTGGTGGGCTTCCATCTATGGGGTCAGACACAGAGTCAGACACGACTGATGTGACTTAGCAGCAATTATAAATATACCTACCATTTTGCATTTTAGAATCATTAAAATCTATTATGTAGTCTTCATAATTACAGATATTATAGGCTGTTTTCTCTGTCTGATATATACCTGGAGCTTTCTGAAAGCAGACACCATACTGGTGTTACTTCTGTGTGTCTAGAACCTAGGAAACGATTAACAAGTGTTTGTTTAATGAAAGCATATTGAGCACATAAATCATTCTTGTGCTTTTTGTTTGTAGAAGTTGCTACAACAAGCCTATGGAGTTTGGTGACATGCATTTGAGTTGCCTGGAAAAAGTCAGTGCTTTCTGCTTGTAGAACCTAAGTCCAAGATTAAAATAAAGACTTGGTTAGGGAGTGTTAGACTTTGATGATTCCAGGTTTGTGTTTGCTTCTTATAATCTGTTTCCTCGTCTGTTCAGTAACTGGTGGGAAAAACCACATGAAAACTACCTTTGTGTTTCACCATTAATGAAGGAATGAAGGTGGCTCTGTCACACAACCGTAATGGTCATTAATGTCCTAGCAACGCTTCCTTTTGCAGAACATCACCCAGGTGTGTGTTCAGCCTGGAGATACCTTCTCCATGTATGGAGACTTCAGAAAGTTCTCTGCCAGTCAGGTGGCCTTTGGCCACAAGACGCACTGATGCACGGTTACTTGAACAAGTCAGGGCTTTATGACCCTTAACACCAGAAAGCCCTGAGATGGCCAGACTGGGGCTGCAGTCACGGCCTAGTGGTGTCTCTGGGCACCTGAGCTCCTCCCATCTTCTCCCATCACCACGTGGCTTTCGTCCTTGGGGGTGCTGCACCTCCATCCTGCTGCATCCTTGTCCCAGGCAGGACAACTAAGGAAACTCAGGGACTAAAGACGAAGGGGCCTTCCCGTGGAGTCCGCCCCTGTAGGAAGCCTTCCTGGAACCCCCGCCCGGCCAGTTCTGCTCGTGTCTCGTCGGCTAGAATTATTTCAGATGGCTGTCCCTAACTGCCTGGGAGAAGGTTAGCATTTTTGTCTGGGGCCTCACTTGCCCCGATCAGTGTGGTCCCGTTAGTGGGGAAGAAGGAAATGAAGGGAGTTGGCATCCGGCAGTCTGCCACAGGCGACTACCGGCCAGCGCTCCCGACAGCCTGTTCTCTGAGGGGTGGGGTAGCATCGATATTCATATGACGCAAAGGAAGAAATAAAAAGATGTGAATCTGAACCCATGAAGAGCTATGGCTGATGAATTCGAGTCATCCATGTATTAGCTGAAAAGCAGAAGAATGTATTTTGTGCTCTAAAAGCCAGTCAAGGGAACTCCCTGGCAGTCCAGGGGTTAAGGACTCGGGGCTTTCACTCCCCTGTGCCTGAGTTCAACCTCTGGTTGGGGGATGCGGATCCAGCAAGCCAGGTGGTAAGGTTAAAAAAAAAAGAAAGCCAGCCAGATGTAGCATTAAATCTTAAAATGCTGCTAAGATTGTGTTCTGATTGATAAAAAGTTAATGTTACATAATTTTATTACAAGCAAGTTCTTAGTATAATTAAGGGCTGAGAAACACTCAGGATCAGTGAGTTTCATTAGGGAAATACTTAATAATAATTGAATAGCCCCTGAGAACTTGGGTTTATAACCTACCTGACATGAACGTGCTCAAAATAGCCATCATTCTAGGATTAATACTTGGTCTAAAAATGTCAGGTTTTCTTTTTCCTGAAGCAGAGGTGTTCTCAGTCACACATACATATTCCTGGAGCCATCTGTCACCCATAGCTTACTCACATTGACACAATCCCAGGTCCTGGGGGAAACATCCCGTGAACCACCATATCTTATAATGAAGGAATATTCCCTAAGTGTTACCTCTAGTAAAGGTTATAGATGGAAGTGTTCTATCTGCATAGTCCACTGTGGTTTATGAGGTCTGTGAGGCGGCTTAGCACTTCAAGTGTGGATGGTGCAACGAGGAAATAAAGCTGGGATTTAAGTAGCCCACGTGGCTCATGGTCACCTTCCTGGACAGTGCAGGTCTAGGAGGTAGAATCAGTAGGGTTCTGGTTACCAGTGTCGGGGAGGGCTCTGGTGGGGGGTGAAAGAGGGGGAGGAGTCGCTCATGACCTCAGGGTCTCCCTCTTTAGTCGGGAGGCAGGTGGGAATGCTTCTGTACAGGGAATGGAGGTGGGGGTATGTTCACGACTCTTGCATTCCGGCCTCAGGAATGAGTAGCCTGTGGTGCGGTACCCAGCCCGCTGACTTCATCCGTGTTGGACGGGTTTCATGATTCTTACGCAGGATTCACCGTGTTACAGTTGATCACTACAAATATAGAGTCTGAAATTCTCCCTGAAAATAGTCTTTCCTTCCTGTTCCGTCTTTAAGTGTTCTCTCTTTACAATACTCAGGTATCAAATTGTAGTGGAGATAATCCAGGCAACAACAATCAGCAGCTTCCCGCAGCTGAAGAGGCACAAAGGTAAGAACCAGTTCATTTTCTTTGCTTTTACGTCCTGAAGGTCCTGGGTCTAGTTCCTCATCTTCTCTCTCCTGTCAGTTTTGACATGTATACACTTAAGTATTTCAAACTTGTTAAAGTATTGCTATATCAGCGAAAGAGAAAGTAAGTATGATTTCATCCTAACAAAAACCTTTGTAGTTCTGTGTTCCCTGATAAACTTTGTGTTCATAATTTTTAGAATATTGAAGTCAGCGGGTAGGATCATGCTGCTGTTCTATTTACATACTAAACGTAGTTTCATAGTTTTTTCTCATATTAAAAGGCTCCCCCCAAATAGAATTGTTTTGTTAGTTTTTGGAGAGCTCTGTTTTAGAGAGAGTGCAATCTGGTCAGCATCTGGGAAGCGCCTCATCTGGATGGTAACCTCTCCCCACCGCCCCACCTGCCCGCACTGTGTCCTTAAAGCTGGACAGTTGGGCTGTGCTCGAAGTGACCGTGGAGCGGTGCTGCCAGGCTGTGTGCGCAGCTCTAAGCAATCTCATGTCCAGGGCTGTTTCTCCTTAGCCTTAGTTTTGTGTTCTCTTTGTGAACAGTAAACTGAAGCAGTGTTAAAAAAAAAAAAAAGACAGATGGAAGATCCTAAGAATACTTGGGATTCAAACTAGAGATGAGAACTTTTTTTTTTTTAATGAAGGTAGAATGAATATGCTGAAATATAATTTTGTTGCTACATATAAATATGTTTGTTTCAGGCAAGTCTTTTTCAATTATAATTGTTCATTGATTAGGAATTGGTATGTAATTGTGAAAGTATTTTGAGGATTTAAAGGGAGAAAATACCCGATTATGTGCCCTCTAAAACCTTAAGGAATCAACTAACTGACTCTGCATTGACTTTTCTCAGGATAACACAGGAGGGCTGGGAGGACCTCTTTACTTTGTATATTCAGGAATGTTCAAATAAGGCTTCTGAGGCTTCAATAAACTCCAGCAAATCCACACAACAGTGAGAATGTTTCAGGTTCATAGTAGAAGACCTAAAAATTACTCTCTTTAATTTTAGAAATTGTAGAAATTTTAATTTGATTTTTGGTGGCTTTTTTCTTTCAGAATTTTGATGTTTTTAAGAAATAAAGTATCAAGTGGTTTTTGAATTCTTTACAATGTCTTAACTAGTGTAGTTGCTGGTGCTGTTCTAGGAAAACTAAGTAATCATAGAAATTAGGGAAAAAAATTTGAGACCATTTAACCCAGATCTTTGTCCTCTGAGAAAGAAAAATTAGGAATATTTGGAGAAACAGGTTCTTAGAGCAAATTTATAAATACTGCACAATTTATAAATTTTTTGAAGCACTTGGTCTCAGAAGTTTTAAGTACGCTCACAAAATTTCCTTGCCTCTGACCTTGTTTTATCATTCATTCTGGCCAAACATATTGACTGAGGCGTGACTTTTACCCACTGATCCCATCAGCTGCTTGATGGTCACGGAACTTGGGAAGTTTGCTTCGGTCGTGAGGGTGGGGCCTTCATGGATGGGCTTGGTGTCTTATGAGAGAGGCTGCAGAGAGATCCCCAACCTACCCTGTCGAGAGGACACAGCAGGAAGCTGGCAGTCTGCAGCCACATGAGGGGCTTCACCAAGGACCGCGCTGGCGCCCTAGTCTGCAGCCTGTGAGAAACACGTTTGTGTTGTTCACAGCCGGCCAGTCTGTGGTGTTTGGTTATAGCTGCCCAAACTAAGACGCCGGCCAGGTGCCGGCATTCTGGTAGTAACGGAACATATGCTACGACTTCTTTGTTTTTGAAGGCAAATAAGCCCAGTATTTCAGCTCCCTCTTTTTTTTTTTATAGTTTTTAATTGACTGGCAACTTTATTTTAAATTATATGGGCTTCTCCTAGGTGTGTAAGCCAGCCGAGTTATCACCATACAGTTCCTTAAGCAAACCCTGGGATTTACTGTCCTGATGTCTAGTCTGATGTCGCTTACCCTGCAAGGCAGTGGAGGGGGCAGGGAGTCTCCCTGCCCCAGACCTGGCCCCTGGGTCAGTTGTTTTGAAGGGTGGATCCTGTCAGCACACGTAACAACGGATGAATCAGAATCCTGCTTTGGAAATTCAGACATGTCATTAAGAGAGTGGACATTTAGGCTTTAACTACTAGAACAGCTGCTTGAGAAACCATAGCTCCCCAAAGCCTGGACCCCTTTTTATCCGTAGTTTATTTTTCCCTGTTCCCGTCACATCTGCAGTGAGCAAAACCTGTCAGACCGTTAAGAGGGGTATGAGGTCAATTTAGTGGGAAACTTAAAAGAAAAATCCCAGAACATCTGATTGTATCCTGTGTGTTACCCTAAATTATTATTTTCTATTTCAGCTCCCTTTAAGGCTTTTTCTTTCCCTCACTGCTGTTCTGGGTTCTGAAATGTTAGCAAGAATAAAGTGATTCAAGAGTAATATTTATTTAGCTGACTGCAACTAAGGACAGGATGTTGATCTGAGTCTAATAGAAACTGCTCTGTATAAATACTGCGCACGTGGGGGTGCCGTGCCCATCGTGTGCCTTGTACAGAGTATAAGTAGAGAGTTTTGGAATTGAGTATAGCAAGCAGAACTGTGGAAGAACTTCAGAATATACTGAATATGTATACACACATGCACAGTTACTTGTTGATAAAAACCATAACGATTTCCATTAGGAATAATTTTTGAATCATATTTCTTATCTGATTTTGGATTTAAAAGTGTCCCTGCCTAAAGGAAGGAGCTATTCTGAAGACCCTAGAGGACTTTTCAGAGTCCTTGCTAATGCTCTGATTTCATAGTATTGCAGTAATTTGACCCAATTTCTAATTTATGAGTGACCTAAACTTACACCGCAGGCCATTGCTGCAGGGCCTTTGCTAGGGTTTCCCTCTGCCCGGCCCTCCCACGCTGAGCACGGCGGTGCCCGGAGCCTGCGGTCCCTCCCCCAGCACCCAGCGCAGCCCTGTCCCGTTGCTCACCTGTGGCCAAGGGCCAGCCGCTCCCATTACGCACCTTCTGGTGGTGGCGGCTTAGTGACTAAGTCACGTCCAGCTCTTTTGTGACCCCATGGCCTGCAGCCCGTCAGGCTCCTCTGTCCATGGGATTCCCCAGGCAAGAATACTGGAGTGGGTTGCCATGCCCTCCTCCAGGGGATCTTTCAAACCCAGGTCTTCCTCCTTCAGGAGGATCCTTTACCGTCTGAGCCACCAGGGAAGCCCTGTGCTCTCTGTGAAACTGAAAGTGGCTCAGTTGTGTCCGCATGGCTCTTTGTGACCGCATGGACTACATAGTCCATGGAATTCTCCAGGCCAGATTACTGGAGTGGGTTGCCATGCCCTCCTCCAGGGGATCTTCCCAACCCAGGGGTCAAACCCAGGTCTCCCACACTGTGGCTGAGCCACTAGGGAATAATCTCTAGTCTCATAATTTATATATCCAATTCTGCTCCCAGCTTCCCCCGACAGAAAACTTGAGTCATCGTACGTCCTAAGAACCTGTATTTATTCAAATAAATTTCAGGTCCAGAGGCTTTCAGCAAGTGTGTGGTCAGTCATGTGCTGCTCTGGGGCATGAACCCGCGTGTCCTGCACTCTTCGCACTGTCCTGCTCACTCACGCAGGCGGGTGCTCTGAGGGTCGCGCTCGGGACTCAGAGGCTGCATGCGCCAGACCTGTGTCTTCGATTTCTGACTCCTTTCTGCTCAAGTCACGTTCTCATCTGGGAGCAGGCCTCTCCTGGTAATCTGGCATGTGGATTTAACTGATGGGGCCTTACTACCTTAAAAATTTGTTGCAAGCGTGTTGGAGCGCCTTCAACCAAGCAAAATGCTGGAAGTTTCAGCACTTGATGTAGTTAAGGAAGGAAACATGAATAAAAGGTGTGCTGCAGGCCCCTGGCCGAGGCCTCGCCTGGCCCTCGAGGTCTCCGTCGTCTTCTCCGCCGTAACAGGAGAGGCTCCGCCGGGAGCTCCTGCTGGGGCCTCTGCTCATTCCTCAAGTATCCTTCCTGCTGAAGGGGAGCGGCACACTCGACTCTGAAACTTCAGGTGTTTGCTGTGATAAGAGAATCCCACTTGTTCTTTTTTTTTTTTTTTTTAAGCATACTGGCCCTAAGTTGGAAAGTAAGGTAAATATTGCATTAGTTCCTGGGCAACTTTTGAGATGATCTTCAGATAACTTTGAGGAAGTCTGTGATGATCAGTAACTGCCAAGAACTGCCGTCAGCTCTGCATTCAGAAGGAAACAGCATTTCTCCTGCTGAAACGTCACTGCTGCTGCTGCTAAGCTGCTTCAGTCGTGTCCAACTCTGTGCGACCCCATAGACGGCAGCCCACCAGGCTCCCCTGTCCCTGAGATTCTCCAGGAAAGAACACTGGAGTGGGTTGCTGTTTCTTTCTCCAATGCGTGAAAGTGAAGTCGCTCAGTCGTGTCTGACTCTTAGCGACCCCATGGACTGCAGCCTTCCAGGCTCCTCCATCCATGGGACTTTCCAGGCAAGAGTACTGGAGTGGAGTGCCATTGCCTTCTCCGCTGAAACTTCACTAGTCCCTAAATAAATACACACCCGTTTTTTGAACCCCCTTCTCAGGACCTTTTACTGAAACATTTGTTTCAGTGTACAGGAGAGATTTCAAAGACTTATCAGCCTGTCAGTGTAGATGGAGGCCTTACCTCTGCCAGCGAGGAGCCCCGATAATCCCTTGCCTCCACTGCCTGGGGGGCCTGAGGAGACCTGTGCATCGTGGGGGGCGGAACCACATGCTGGGGAGCCCCGTGGGGGTGGGCAAGCGCAGCCTTGCCTCCTGCATCCCGTTCGGTGCTATACCCCTGTAGTAATCCTCCCAATGTGGGGGGGGGTACAGTTTTGCCTTCCGAGGGACAGGGGCCATTTAATAAGGTCTGCAGACATTTCTGGCTGTCGCCTAGGGGGAAGGCATGCCTCTAGCAGCTAGTGGTAAAGGCCAGGGATGCTGCGAGACACCCCGCGACACGTGGGACAGCCCCACAGGGAAGGTTTCGCCGCCCGGAAGGTCACTGGTTCTGAGACCGTGTGTCCTCCGTGGGATTTCTCAGGCAGCCTGCCAAGGCCGCCGCAGTTAGGCTGCGCCTTGGAGTCTGACGTGAGAAAAGAAACACTCTGCTGTGGGTGCTTCTCAGTGCTTGACAGATGCAGGGGTGCCGTTTTCATCCAGCCGCACTGGTGCCGCTTTGGGGCCCTTGGTTTGCGCTGTAAGTCACTTCACTGCCCTTTGCCACGTTGGAGGGAGCACCCAGCGGTTGTCCCCGGTGTTTCTGCTTTGCAGCAAGTCACTTTACTCGCTCAAGGAGGACCTGTATCGTGGGCGGAAGGCTTGCGGACCAAAGGGCTCTGTGACGTACTTCACCGGTCCCCTGCAGTGCCCGCAGAGGGTTCCTCCGAGGTCTGACCCAGCTCCCTCTTCCTGCAAATGTCCCCCTTCCCTTTTGCTCTCACTGCAGCAGAATCTGGACTCGCTGAGGGGGAAGCCAGTAAACACTGATGAAGAATTGTTTTAGACAATTACGGCACTCACGTGTTCTTGGCGCCCATGTAAAGAGCCGCTGCACCCACTGTGGTGCCTGCCACCGTTCGTGGTCGCGGCCTTCTTCCTTAACCTAGATAAACATTGTGTGGTTCATCCGGCTCATCAGCACACGGCGTCACCTGGGGCTCAGCAGACGCGGCCACAGAAGGCTGGCATGAACCGGGCAGTGTGTGGTCCACCCGCTGGCCCGCGCTTCTCGTGCTGAGAGGGTTTCTTGGCTGGACGAGTCCTCAGGTCACAAAGAAGTGTATTCATCTCTCTTGCTGGATTTCCTAGGATTTTTGCACAACAGTCACACACACTGCAGCAGTGCCCTGTTAGGCATTAAGCCCTGAATGTGGCTTTAGTTTTCCGAGGCAAAAAAAATAGACAGAATTGTCTAAGCAACAAACTGCCGTTGCAAGCTTTGTGATCAGACAATGACTTTGGCCCTCAACAAACAGAAGGCATTCACGCGAGCAGGGAGATGTGTATAAGAGACAGAATAAATTTCAGGTCCAGAGGCTTTCAGCAAGTGTGTGGTCAGTCATGTGCTGCTCTGGGGCATGAACCCGCGTGTCCTGCACTCTTCGCACTGTCCTGCTCACTCACGCAGGCGGGTGCTCTGAGGGTCGCGCTCGGGACTCAGAGGCTGCATGCGCCAGACCTGTGTCTTCGATTTCTGACTCCTNCAGCGAGGAGCCCCGATAATCCCTTGCCTCCACTGCCTGGGGGGCCTGAGGAGACCTGTGCATCGTGGGGGGCGGAACCACATGCTGGGGAGCCCCGTGGGGGTGGGCAAGCGCAGCCTTGCCTCCTGCATCCCGTTCGGTGCTATACCCCTGTAGTAATCCTCCCAATGTGGGGGGGGGTACAGTTTTGCCTTCCGAGGGACAGGGGCCATTTAACAAGGTCTGCAGACATTTCTGGCTGTCGCCTAGGGGGAAGGCATGCCTCTAGCAGCTAGTGGTAAAGGCCAGGGATGCTGCGAGACACCCCGCGACACGTGGGACAGCCCCACAGGGAAGGTTTCGCCGCCCGGAAGGTCACTGGTTCTGAGACCGTGTGTCCTCCGTGGGATTTCTTAGGCAGCCTGCCAAGGCCGCTGCAGTTAGGCTGCGCCTTGGAGTCTGGCGTGAGAAAAGAAACACTCTGCTGTGGGTGCTTCTCAGTGCTTGACAGATGCAGGGGTGCCGTTTTCATCCAGCCGCACTGGTGCCGCTTTGGGGCCCTTGGTTTGCGCTGTAAGTCACTTCACTGCCCTTTGCCACGTTGGAGGGAGCACCCAGCGGTTGTCCCCGGTGTTTCTGCTTTGCAGCAAGTCACTTTACTCGCTCAAGGAGGACCTGTATCGTGGGTGGAAGGCTTGCGGACCAAAGGGCTCTGTGACGTACTTCACCGGTCCCCTGCAGTGCCCGCAGAGGGTTCCTCCGAGGTCTGACCCAGCTCCCTCTTCCTGCAAATGTCCCCCTTCCCTTTTGCTCTCACTGCAGCAGAATCTGGACTCGCTGAGGGGGAAGCCAGTAAACACTGATGAAGAATTGTTTTAGACAATTACGGCACTCACGTGTTCTTGGCGCCCATGTAAAGAGCTGCTGCACCCACTGTGGTGCCTGCCACCGTTCGTGGTCGCGGCCTTCTTCCTTAACCTAGATAAACATTGTGTGGTTCATCCGGCTCATCAGCACACGGCGTCACCTGGGGCTCAGCAGACGCGGCCACAGAAGGCTGGCATGAACCGGGCAGTGTGTGGTCCACCCGCTGGCCCGCGCTTCTCGTGCTGAGAGGGTTTCTTGGCTGGACGAGTCCTCAGGTCACAAAGAAGTGTATTCATCTCTCTTGCTGGATTTCCTAGGATTTTTGCACAACAGTCACACACACTGCAGCAGTGCCCTGTTAGGCATTAAGCCCTGAATGTGGCTTTAGTTTTCCGAGGCAAAAAAAATAGACAGAATTGTCTAAGCAACAAACTGCCGTTGCAAGCTTTGTGATCAGACAATGACTTTGGCCCTCAACAAACAGAAGGCATTCACGCGAGCAGGGACACTCCAGCAGGACTCTGGGATGTTTTCTCAGCTCTGCAGCTGGGTTTTAGGGGAAGGTTTATTCTCTTTCTCCCTTCCCTTTGGAATTTGCCTGTTTTTGTCCTTTTAGAAAGACTTTTAAGCCTTCTCAGGAGAAGAATGTGTTTGTTGTTAATTGTGTATCAGTTTCTTCCACTGTGTCTCTCTTGATTAGCCTGTTTTAACCCAAAGTTAAAATTGTAGTCTAGGTTTATTTTATAAAAGGCAACTTTTTGTCCTCGCATTTTAAAGTAGTTTAAAGATTATGCACTGAATTTAGAGTTTAAGAATATATGTGTAGCATGTTTAAAATAAATGTAACCAATGCAAACTAGTTTAAGGATATATGCTTTAAATCTTTTTAAAATAAATGTAATCAGTGCAGAATCGTGGAATGCAACTGTGGGAGTTTAAGCGCCTTGGAATCTAAGTGTAATGGAAATAACGTGAGTTTTGGAAGCAGAAAAAAACAAATGAAAGGTTTTCTGAAAAAGTCACAGTTCCAAGCAAGTATTTCTTAAGGTACACCCACAAATAATTTCAGTTTGCAGTATTCTAATTTGGAGACATTTTAAAATTTTTAATTGGAGGATAATTGCTTTACAATATTTTGTTGGTTTCTGCCATACATCAAACATTTATCTTCCCACAAAAAGGGCTCTGAAATACTACTTTTCCTCTCGAGATGCTGAGTTCGGTTCTTCGAGCAGGGCCTCCCTGTCAGCCAAGCACAGGACACACTGAGAACCCATCATTGCCGTCAGATGAAAATGCCTCCTCAGTTCAGTTCAGTTCAGTCGGTCAGTCATGTCCGACTCTTTGTGACCCCATGGACTGCAGCGCGCCAGGCCTCCCTGTCCATCAAAACTCATGTCCATTGAGTCAGTGATGCCATGCAACCATCTCATTCTCTTTCGTCCCCTTCTCCTCAGTTACACGTTTGAAAGCACCCTGGGACACGACAGACCCCCTTGAACAGGGCCGACTGTTGACCCGAAGTCTGCGCGTGACCGTTGGTGGTGCGTGTCGGAAGAGGCAGCTCTGATAGATGCCGTGCCTGGTGGTCCTTGCCTGAGCGTCTCCTGCTGGACGTGTGCAGCCTGTCCAGGCGTGGTTGTCAGCATCTGCACAGGCTGACGCGGTGACCTGAGGGTGGTGACGCCCACCCTGGGGAACTGCAGGCCTCCCTCGGCGTGCGAGGGCTTCCCTGGTGGCTCCACGGGAAAGAATCTGCCTGCCGAGCTTGAGACACAGGTTCGATTCCTGGGTCTAAAGAGCCCCTGGAGAAGGAAATGGCTACCCACTCCAGTGTTCTTGTCTAAAAATTTCCATGGAGAGAGGAGCCCGGTGGGCTACAGTCCATGACATCAGAGAGTCAGACACGACTGAGCAGCTAACACCTCTCTGAGTGGATAACCTTCCGCCCACGATACAGGTCCTCCTTGAGGGAGTAAAGTGACTTGCTGCAAAGCAGATAACCCTGCTTCCAGACAGCAGACCCCTTGGAAGGGAACTGCTGCAGCTCCCGACACCAGGTCCAGACTGGCTGGTGTCCCCATCCATCCCTCTGCTTTCCTGTCACCACAGGGCGGGGTGGCCTCCCCCAAAGCTAGCCTCCTTTCTCACTGTCTACTGGGTACCACCCTCCCAACCTGTAGCCTGTTTCCTTCTTAAGTGCTTCCTTCCACCAGCATTAAAACCAACTCATTTCTCACCCATTTAACAGAAAAAAGCCTGCCCTCAACCCCTGCCCCTCCCTGCCTGCAGGTTATGTGTGCAGAGCTAGTCCCTTCTCCACAAGGAGGTGCTCGATGCTTAGTCATTTTAAAAAATTAATTTTGTGTGGATTTTTTGCTTTTGCTTTAAATTACATAATGTCAGCTTAAGGGAGCAAACCATTGTAAATATTTTTAAGTTAAATTAAAAAAAAAATTTCTCCCCAAGATCACAGAGCTTGGGGTGGCAGAGACCAGCTTCTGGTCTGATTCCAGACTCTACTGACAGCCGTCCACAGGACTTGTCTGCTCGAGGTCCTGGCCACAGCTGATTGGTGGCAGGGAGGGCTAGATGCCGTGTTGGAGTAAGGTGAGGAGCAAGAGGTCCGGAGTCTCAGCCTGGTTCTCTCTCACAGCCAGGGCTCGAGAGGGAGCAGAATACCTGATGCATAGTGAGGACTCAGCAGAACATTAGCTCTGTTATATTGAACCCTCGGTAACATCTGACACAGATCACACATCCACTCAGCGCGTTCCCTGAGTCCCGACGGTATTGCCGGGCACGGTTGTGGGTGCTGGTGGCTTAGCCGTGTATAAACAGACAAAATGCTACTTTTATGAGGACATACTTGGAGGATGAGTAAGTCAGATAGGTGGTATGGCAATTGTGCTATAGAGAAGGTATAAGGCCGTGCGGGAGAAGACTGGTGTTTTAGGGTAGAGGTTGCAGGGGGAAAGAGGGTGACCAAAGATGTCTTTGCTGAGCTCTGAACTAGGGACCTGAAGGGGACAGGGAACGGAGCCAGGCAGATTCTTGGGGGATCTGCTGAGATAATGGATATTGCAGCCCCACAGGAAGCTACGCAGTGTGTTCAGGAAGCTGGTCACCAGAGACCATGTAGTGTCCAGGAGAGGCAGATCCAAAGACAGCCCTATAGCCTAGTGAGGCACTGTTTTTGTAGATTATACGCCATATAGTTACTATAAACCATTGGCTCTATTTCCTGTGCGGTGTGTTCTATCCTTGTAACTTACCTATTTTATACCTGGCAGTTTGTACCTCTTCATCCCCTTCACCTGTGTTGACCCTCCCCACACTCCTCTTCGCTCTGGTAACCACTAGTTTATTACTTGTGAGTCTGTTTCTTTTCTGTTAAATTCATTCGTTTCTTTTTTTTTAGATTCCATATATAAGTGAAAGCATACAGTATTTATTTTTTTTCTCTCTGACTGACTTCACTAAATATAATGACCCCCAGGTCTATCCGTGTCACAAATGGCAAATTTTCAGCCCCACGTTTTTACAGATGTGGCCCAGCGTGACCATGTTCCCTGCGTCTTAGGCACCCTGTCCTCTGACTGCCTGCCGCCCATCTGTCTCATTCAAGGTAAAGAAACCGCCGCCATGAAGGCTGATCTGCTGAGGGCCAGGAACATGAAAAGGTACATTAACCAGCTGACCGTGGCGAAGAAGCAGTGTGAGAAGCGGATCAGGGTCCTGGGAGGCCCTGCCTATGACCAGCAGGAGGACGGGGCCTTCGACGAGGGGGAAGGGCCTCAGAGCCAGAAGGTAGAACTTGGCTGTTTCTTGTTTGGCCATTTCGTGTTTGTCGTGAACGCTGATGTCCCCATGTAGCCAGTGCTTTCACTTCTTGGTGTTTAACCTAAAACATGGATTCCCTAACACAAACTCACAGGTTGACTTTTAGGAGTCAAGAATCCACATTCCTTGGTGTCCTTGACTTCCGCGAATGGTGATCGCTGTGATCGGGAGGTGTGAGGTGAGGTGTGTGTGTGTGTGTGTGTACACGCCTGTGTGTATTTTCCTCTCTCTCTTTTGTTCTCCTGTCATCCCAGAGGAGCATATTTATATTTTAAGGGCCCAATCAAATTACTCACTACGAATTGGATAGAAATTACCAGCAGCGAAGCAGAAGGTCTCGTAGAGGTTATTTTACTTAGCTCTTGCCACAGGGCTATGGATATGTACTCCGTGTCTCCATTTTACAAAAGATGAAGAAACAGTTACTGTAAGTAAATTACCTAATAAGGCCATGTGGATAGGAAGAGACAGAACTATATAAAAACCCGGATCTGCTTGGTTCACAAGTCTGAGTGTAGCTGAGGACCCTGCACTTGAATGTGAGAAGACTCCCTGGCTCTGTCTCCCCTGAAGTTCTTACAGAGCTCTCAATCCACCTTTCTTTCTTGACTTCCGTACTGTTTTTAGTTTGCTAAATCTCTTGGCCTGAATACACATCGGGTAATTTCTTAAGAAGAGTAAGTCTTTTATTATGGGATGGGGGGAACGGATAGTTTGGGATGGACATGTGCACACTGCTCTGTTTAAAATGGGTCACCAACAAGGACCTGCTGTGGAGCACAGGGAACTCTGCTCAGCGTCATGTGGTGCCTGGATGGGAGGGATGGATGCATGTGTATGTATGGCTGAGTCCCTCTGCTGTCCACCTGAAAAATATCATAACGTTGTTAATCAGCTATAGTCCAGTAATAAATAAAAAGTTTCAACAACAACAAAAACATTATGCTACAGAGTCAGAAAGCCTGACTCTTAAATCCCAGGTTCACTGGGGATTCACTTTGGGCAAGTCAGTTAGCCTCTCTGTACTCTGTTTCTAAAGTAACAATAATTGTACAGACCGTACAGGGCATGATAATTATGGAATTAAATAATACACATAAAATGATAAGCACAGTAGTCGGTATATAATGCGCACTCAATAAACATCTGTTATAACTGGCATTAATTATTCGGGGGTATGTTGTAGTGATGTCATAAATGTAAGAGGAATCCAATTGTGAACTCTCCTTTCAGGATAAAACATCGTTCCCAGGATCCTAGTTCTCCACACTCTCTTTAGTCTGCTATAGACAATTTGATGAGTATATTGTGGATATTCCACGGCCAGAGAATCTTGGGCCTGGGTCCCTCTTGGTAACAGGTTGGGTATTTTAGGAGAATGTTTATTTACTATTCTAGGCCTTGTGGTCCTTTTGAGTGCTATAGGGATGTATTTCCTATAGAAAAATTAGCCTGTGGGTTAAGAGACAACACACACAAAACATAAAACTAAGTTAACAGCATACGCATCATGAAACCAGATCCAGTGGGACTGGGACATAGTGAAAAGAAGTAAATAAAAATCCCTGATGGGGAATAAAGAATGATCACAGGGCACCTTCCAGCCTGAAACACTCCATGGCCTTTGGCACATGAAACATCCACCAGGATAGTTTTTTGTCTTCTGCCCAGAGACTATTTGTGGCAGCACCCCTCCCAGAATTACCAGAGGTTTTAGGACAGAAAGAAATATGTTAATCCAATAGGAAATTAACACAAGAGCAGTATGGAAGCCCTTAGTAAATGGTAATTGGTATTATGTTGTGTATATATACTTGTATTTTTAAATCATCTATTGAGCAATAGTGTCCACTTTGGCCTACCCAGTGTTCTCTTTCCCACTTCTGCACTAAGTCTCAGAATTTCTGAGAATAGCTCATCTCAGATTAATGCAGTGAGGTTGAGTTCATCTCATGTTAACATATTTGACTCACAAGTGTGCCATCTGTTCATCCTGGTCACCCAGACCCGCACCGTTAGTGTGCGTTACTCAGTGAAAGGTTTATGCAGGCTTCAAGAGGAAATTAAAAGCAAAAACAAAAAACTTGGAGTAGAGAACTTAAGGTTAATTCACCAGCTAAGATATGAGATGTATCAGATGTTAAATTAGTCATTTATTTGTTTATGTGTGCGCTTTTAGAACTAAACATAAGAGTGTACATAAGACACAATAAGAGAATAAAAGCGGCTGATGTTTTAGAAGATTTGGGGGGCTTAATTTTGCAAATACAAGAATTTGTACCTAACTTGGAATTTATTTCAGTCTATGAGATTAGACTGGGAAGGAATTCCTTAGAACTGTTGGATGTCTCTCCTGCTCAGCTCCTCCCTGTGTTGAAAATGGGTTGTTCTCCGAGTAATCTGTCATTCCTATCAGAGTTGATATGGGAGCCTTCAGACTTCTTTGGAGCCTGTACAGTTAGGATTTATACTTTAAAATGCTTCACTGGTAGGTTTACCTGAAGTGAGGATACATTCTATGACTTCCCATAATTAGTATACTACATCCTAAGTATTACTGATCTGTAGCAAGGGATGTTCATTCCTTTAATTAGTTACCAAAAGCTGCTAGAAAAATGCCTGCCCGTTTCTGCCACAAAACAGATTGAAGACTTACTATGCATGGCAGAAGAGGTGAACATGCATTGATCATATGCACTTGATTTTAGAAAAATCTTACTGATAACATTTCTGAAATTTTTCCATCTGCTACAATATTAGTTTTATGAATCTTAAATATAAGTTTTCCTTTTATTGCATTATACTTGCTGCTGCTGCTAAGTCACCTCAGTCATGTCCTACTCTGTGCAACCCCATAGACGGCAGCCCACCAGGCTCCCCCATCCCTGGGATTCTCCAGGCAAGAACACTGGAGTGGGTTGCCATTTCCTTCTCCAGTGCATGAAAGTGAAAGGTGAAAGTGAAGTCGCTCAGTCATGTCCAACTCTTAGCGACCCCACGGACTGCAGTCCACCAGGCTCCTTTGTCCATGGGATCCTCCAGGCGAGAGTACTGGAGTGGGGTGCCATTGCCCTCTCTGCATTATACTTAGACATCATTTTTATTACTAAATAGATAACTA
>SJYV01016857.1:2376514-2449481 GCA_006410875.1 Neotragus pygmaeus | reverse complement strand
ACTCTGTGCAACCCCATAGACGGCAGCCCACCAGGCTCCCCCATCCCTGGGATTCTCCAGGCAAGAACACTGGAGTGGGTTGCCATTTCCTTCTCCAGTGCATGAAAGTGAAAGGTGAAAGTGAAGTCGCTCAGTCATGTCCAACTCTTAGCGACCCCACGGACTGCAGTCCACCAGGCTCCTTTGTCCATGGGATCCTCCAGGCGAGAGTACTGGAGTGGGGTGCCATTGCCCTCTCTGCATTATACTTAGACATCATTTTTATTACTAAATAGATAACTAAGGATACAGGAGTTAAATTCCATCTGAACGAATTTGCAGCATTTTTCCTTGTTAAGCCCTGAATCACTACACAGGTCATCCACTGTTTCTTTAGTGGCCCATGCTCAAGACTGATCTCGCTGTGTCTTCAGGTAGTGGTGTTTCTTATGATGTGAGCACTCAAAATAGTAAACGAAAGGGTAATTTTGAAACTTCCATACATTGGACTTTTTTTTTTTTAATTTCAAAAAGTAGAATTTTTGTGTGTGATTCAGTAATACATATACACATATATTATTCTTAAAATTATTTTCCATTATAAATTATTATTGGATATTGACCATAGGTCCCAGCGCTTCACAGTAAACCTTTGTTGCTTATTGCATATCTGTTTTTTAAAATTAGAAATCTCAAGACTTTTCAAGCATAGTAGAGAAGTTTTTGTTACATATAAATAATGTGTACAATATATATGTTTTAGAAAACTTAAGAATTTTTGCCTAACTAAAGAATTTATGACATTTTGATTCCACTTGTTTGACCTAGTGTGAACAGAATGCTAAACATACAATGGGCTTTTTATGGGTCAATTAAAATGATATGATACATATAAGAGATTTTTTTTTTAATGAATGTGATATTATACCCAAAAAGACAAGGTATGAAATCATTCGTAGATTTCCTTACCTATATGAAAATAGGATGGAAAACAAAAATACCAATTTATTAGAGTCCAGCTACCTGGTCTTTTAAACATCTCTCTTGACTTTCTACTATGAGCATGGTTGCTTTCAGCAGTTCATCACACAAGGCAGGGATTTTTATCTGTTTCCTAGAAATGCGCCTGATACAGAGTAGAAGCCAAATAAGTCCTTTGCTGAATGAGCTAATGGTTAATAGAAAATTGGTATTTTTTGAATATGTGCACTTTGAATATTCAGTAAGCTTTTTCAATTTAAAGTTTAGGAAGGTGAAACAGGCACTCTGTGACCTTAGAAAATGAGGCATTTTTTTTCCTGAATGTGAAAATGAATCCTTTGGAAGTCAAAGTGAACTGATACTTAAAATTAGATTTTTTAAAACTCCTAATTATATTCGCTTCATAGATTCTTCAGTTCGAAGATATCTTGGCCAACACTGTCTACCGAGAGCAGTTTCGAACATACATGGAGAGGATGGACAAGAGAGCTCTAATTAGTTTCTGGGAGTCTGTGGAGTACTTAAAGAATGCTAACAAGGTAGGATGTATAGGTCCAAAGGAATGTTAGTCACTGGCTGATGAAAGCTTGTGTTTTAGGCAGTGTATCTATGTTTTTCAATAAAGCTGTAAGATAAGCTATACGTTAAAAGAATATTTTAAGCCAGGCATATTATTGGCATTATGTTCTAGCCCATAATGGTAAATAAAATTAGATTTTATTTTTATAGAAAGTGCTTTTAAATGTGTAGTCAAGGAGAAAAGATTTACAAATGTACCCAGTTACTGAATTTAATTTCAGGTAGTTATCTTGTAATTCCTTATAAAAAGGCACGTCTTACCCACTTTGCTATTATAAGTTTGGTCTTATCACCTGTACCTCATTCTCATAACCTTGTTATTTTTAATATTGTAATGTGCACACTTAACTGTCAACTTATTTAAAATGATTGTGTTAAGGAAGACAAAAAATAATTTTTGATTACGGACGCCTGTTACAGTGGAAAGCCCAATAATGAGCATTGTGTTTTGTGCTCAGCAAGTTCTCAATATATATTTAAGAATTAAGTTGAAAAATGTGAAATACATATCTGTGAATATATGTCAACAAACATATATAGCAATATATACAGTATATATAATGCATACATTCTGAGAGGCTTATTAAAATAAGCCCAAAGAGCACTATGTACTCATTTACACTTAATATGAATGTTGCTAGAGCTTAACACCAATTTGGAATACATCATAAATCACAGACTGTATTGGTTAAGGAACTAAATCCAGTCTCGTAGTATTTTGAAATCTTAGGAATTTCTTTCGGTGTTAATTTATAAGCCACCGATGACCTCATTTTACTCAATATTGTACTAGCCAGCTTTATTACATATTTTATCTACCAGACTTGGCTACAGACTTGGCTTTGGCTGCTATCAGAGGACTACTGTAAAGAGCAATCTAAAGAAATTTCCTAAGCTATTAAAAACAAGTTGAAAAATATCAGTACAGCAAGAAGGNTGTACTAGCCAGCTTTCTTACATATTTTATCTACCAGACTTGGCTACAGACTTGGCTTTGGCTGCTATCAGAGGACTACTGTAAAGAGCAATCTAAAGAAATTTCCTAAGCTATTAAAAACAAGTTGAAAAATATCAGTACAGCAAGAAGGTATAGCTTCCTCAAATAAGTATACTTTGATCTAGCAACACTGATTAGGATGTAAAAGTTCCATGATGTTGTTTATGTTCCTAGTATTCATTAAGGCATTTGTCTTCATTTTATTGCTACTGTAAAAGACTTTGCGTCATTCCTAGAGTTGTCTCTAGCAGAAATGCATAGGTTCTGTTAATCAGATGTAAGAGATGTTTGCACATTCAAAGTAGAGTGGCTGTGACCTAAGTGTAGTGTTTAAGACCAAGCTTGATTACAGTGTAATAAGTCATCATTCTGAAAAATGTGTCTCTTACTTCCACAATTATTATATTGACTTTCTTCTGGAGTAGGAAGTTGGCACTTCTATTTATATTAGATGGAAAAGTCAAATTGAATTTAGCTGATGAATTATATTCCTGTGAAACTGAGATTTATGAGAAGGGCATCCAGTGCAAGAAGAGAACTGTTCTCATTCTTTGTTTTTTCCTTCCAGCATTAAAAAGAATTTATATTTGTTAACTATTCAATGTAGTGTTCCTTTTAAGGACTCAACTGGTTTTTTTTCAGGGTCTGATACTCACACCTCGGCCCTGAATGTGCCCACAAAACTGCACACTCACCCCGCATTCCAGGTGTCTTCCTTTCACCTTTAAAATGCAGACAATTCGGAAGAAAATAGTTTTTCTCACAGACGGTATTTCATACTTTCTCTTTCCTTATCTTCCCATCTTTTCAGAATGAAATCCCACAATTAGTTGGTGAAATTTACCAGAATTTCTTCGTGGAGAGCAAAGAAATATCAGTGGAAAAATCACTTTACAAAGAAATCCAGCAGTGTCTTGTGGGCAATAAAGGGATCGAAGTGTTCTGCAAAATCCAGGGAGACGTTTATGAGACCCTGAAGGATAGGTATTACCCTTCATTCATTGTCAGCGACCTGTATGAGAAACTGATGATGAAAGACGAAGAAAAACATGTTTCACAGTCGGTTGCCAACAAGGATGAAGTGGTGGGTCTCATTTACCTTTCCGCTGCCTTTCGAGTGCTTACGCGTTGGACGTGACTAGGTGGGCGCAGACTGTGGGAGTCAGATAGGGTGTGGGCCTTCATCTTGTAACATACAGGACTTCGAAGCGCCTCACTGCTTCTGGTCGGTGCTTCTGTCTTTGTCCTTCTGACCGGCTACCCGGCACTGAGTCAGAGACCTCCTTGCCTTGCCTGGGACACATGTGAGTTTGATGCCTGACAAGTGAGGGCAGGACTCTTGGGGGGTTGGGGAGACATTTGCGACTTAGGCCAGGTAAGAGAATCAGTAGCTGGACGGTCTAGCCCGAGACCAGACAAAAACGATGGGGAAAGATGAGAGGCAGAGAATGTAGGAAGACCTGCAGGAAACATTTCGGAGTTTAAACACAATCAGGTGAAATTAAGATGTTTTGAAACAAGCCTTGTCCAACCATACCTGAAGTCTCATTTTCTTACAGTGTATTAGATCATTTTGGGCAGCCCAGTGGCCATCTCCCTTTCGCTATTAATGATTTATATGAGTTTGAAGGTTTTGAAAGTACGAAGAAAAAGTGTTTTAGACTCACTTTACATAGGAAGATTGTAATTTATCTTGGATTCTCTCTCTCTCACTTCACTATGTCTCAAGCCCTGAGGAATCAGGTGCTTCTTCATGATAATTTTAGAAGTGGATGTCTCTGAACTTCATTCAGACTTTTTTAAAAAAGTTCTATTATGGATCTTTACATTTTTCGTGAACTGAACCACTAAACTAATTGGTCGTTACTCATTGCATTTTATTTTTAGAATCGCACAGCTAACACAAACTGATCTTTATCTCTGGCTCAAAAATTAAAATGGTTGATGTGTAAATGTTGTGAACAGTTTATTCAGATTAGTAAAAGCATGAATATCCAACACATAAATTGAATAAAGACTTGAACTGCCCGTTGATACGATAGGTAATAAATCGTAAACAAACATGAAAAATGTCCAGCGTCACCTAGGACTCAAAGAAGGGTGACATGTATCACTGACCTTTTGAAAGTTCCTATTCTTTGTTTTAGTACAGTCACTTTTAGAAATTTATCCTATGAAAATAATTAAAATGTAGGGGGAAAAGGTTTATGCACTGTGGAGTTTATTTTAACACATCTGGGATGGAAAAAAAGCAGAAATCAACCCACAGCAGGAGTAGCAATAGGAATATGCCTCAGTTTATTATCAATTCATAGAATACTCTGCAGCCATTGCAATTATAATTTTGAAGANGAAAAGGTTTATGCACTGTGGAGTTTATTTTAACACATCTGGGATGGAAAAAAAGCAGAAATCAACCCACAGCAGGAGTAGCAATAGGAATATGCCTCAGTTTATTATCAATTCATAGAATACTCTGCAGCCATTGCAATTATAATTTTGAAGATTACAGTACCCTCAAATATGCAGCGTTGTAGTAATATATTTTATAAGAAAGGCAGAATACCCTCTTGAATGTATAAAGGCATAGAATAATGTCATAATAAATATACTCATGGACAAGAATTAGGAAGAATATATAAAAATGAAAACAGCCTGGTATTCTATGATTATTAATATTTTCCTTTGACATTTTTTCTCTTTACTGTTTGTTATAAGTAAGAAAAAGTAGAAGAAAAAAATCTGGAAGAAAGTTGAGTATACGAGCCAGAAGACAGTTCTGAGCAGTTCTTTCATGCTCTTGTTGCTCATGAATCTAATTACTAACATGCTTTTTGTTGGTAATCTATTCAGGTTTTTCCCGAATTANGGGAGGCCCAAAGGCACCTCCCTCAGCAATCCTGTTTCATCCCAGAGAGCTGTGGTCCAACAACCAGTTGCACAAGTTCAGGCTTATGGTGACTAGCCTGAGGCTGGGAGCGCTGCACCAATCCTCACAGAAGCAGTGGACTGGAGAGGATGTCTCAGGCCCAGACGTGGTTAAGGAGTACAACTTTGGCATCACTGGTACTCTGCATCTTGGTACTCCCACTTGCCCAGCCGCCATATTGACATCCCCAGCCCCTGCCATACCATCCAATGAGCTCATCCCTCTGGGTTCTCCACGGTCCTCTTTGGCCCTTGTTCTCACCCCATAAGGGAGGATTTGTTTCTGAGACTTCAGACCTGATNGGTACTCTGCATCTTGGTACTCCCACTTGCCCAGCCGCCATATTGACATCCCCAGCCCCTGCCATACCATCCAATGAGCTCATCCCTCTGGGTTCTCCACGGTCCTCTTTGGCCCTTGTTCTCACCCCATAAGGGAGGATTTGTTTCTGACCACTCCTGATGTATGCCTGTCTTGTGTGTCCTAGGGATTGGCATGTAACTGGCCTGAAACTACAGGATATATTTCTATGGGAGAAGAGAAGAGGACTTGGTGTTTCTCTGTGTGAGTGTAGAGATGGAAATTTAGCTGGGTAGGCCGTATCATGTGTGGGGTGGCAGTGCCATTTGCTAAAAGGCCTAGAAAGAAGGTACCCCATAAAAAGAATGGAATATTGACATTTGCAGCAACATGGAAGTATACTATTAAGTAAAATAACACAGACAGAGTTAGACAAATACTCTATGACATCACTTGTAGAATCTAACAACACCACAAAATAGAGAATATAACAAAAATGGAGGCTCNATAGTTGCAAAGAGTCGGACACGACCGAGCAACTGAACTGATTTTAAAGAGACTCGCATGAATTTTTTGTAATATCCTAGGAGACCAAAAGCAAGCAAGCCAGGTCTCAGCATTTTAGGGGCAGTTTAGGCACAGAACATCTGGGTTTAGTTGGAAAGATAACTCAGTTGCCTTCCCTTGTTCTGGCAGGTTACCATTTGGGAGACAGCAATATTAAATTTTTTTTATCCTTTCTTTAGGCTATTAAATATTTCTTTTTTTCACTGCAATTCCAAATACCAGTTACTTTGGTTCTAAATACTGTGATTTTTCACTTTGCTGAGGAAAAGCAGGCTGCTTCTGGGCTTTCTACTGTGGTTCTTTCCTTAGTGGAATCCAGTGATTTGGAGCGGTGTGTTGTCACACCCTAGAGCCTGGAGTGTAGGTAATACTGAGGGAAAATTCCATCTTTATGAGATACGGTGTGGTTCATGTGGTGTTCTCCCCCAGGACTCGGGAGGTGAGGTCGGTGAGGAAGCTGTGGATGAAGGCTCCAGTCGGGTTAATGAACAAGCCAGCTTTGCTGTAAACAAGCTACGAGAACTCAATGAGAAACTTGAGTATAAAAGGCAAGCTCTAAATTCTATTCAAAATGCGCCAAAACCCGACAAAAAGGTAACTCTTCCATTTTCAAGGTTGTCTGTAAAAGTTGCCATTTTTTAATTTGATAGATAGAAATTCTGTAAGTTCCACTTTTTTGTTTTTATGGGTTTTGGGGATTTTTGCTTATAGTATAGAATTAGGGGGCGTTTGTCTTTCACCTGTTACGGTCTGGTTTGTGTTTTCCATCCTCGGCTATAACTGTCTTTTATCTGACTTGTCTGCAGTGCCTTTGGGAAAGGGGCTGAACTGCCCCTTGTGCCGTAGTTGTTTCTGGAAGTGAGTTAACTAAGCAGGGACCATCTTAATTTTTTTTTTTTTCTTTCAAACACTCCAAGCACAACTTAGATCATCTCATACATAGAATTATATAAGAAATAGATTGTTTGGGGACTTCCCTGGCGGTCTAGTGGTTAAGATTTTGCTTTTGACGCAGGTTTGATCCCTGGTCAGGGAACTAAGATCCCATATGCCATGCTGTGTGGCAAAAAAATAGAAAAAAAAAAAAAAAAAAGGATTGTTTTGCTAGAAACCAACAGAATTTGAAAGTTAAAAAAAAAAATGTAAACAGCATCTCACCCAGGCAGTGGTGCGGCCTCTTGCTTTGTGTTCCTGCTTCGTGGGTCCAACAAGAAGGTTTCCCTTAATGTAGCTACAGCTGGCGCTCTTTGCTTTGCCAACCTGATCTCCTCTGGCACGTTCTGTATGTGTGTTCAGAAACCTCAGTGATGAGTAAGTGCAGGGCAGGATGAAGAACCAGAGTAAACAGAGAAACCTGCCCTGGCGGGGCGCGGGGCCCAAACATGCTGACGGTGGAATCAAAGATGAAACAATTACAGCCTGTGCTGATGACAGCGTGCAGGACAAGCTTGCTGCAGGCTCTCTCGAGAAGGAACAGGTCCTTGTAGACTGCATGATCAGGAGAGTTTTGAGGCAAAGCTACTGGCTTCAAATGATAGAGTTGCGTAAATTGTGGGGTGTCTTTCCCTTGATCTGTGTCTTCCGTAACGTCTTTCTTTCTTTCTTTCTTTGTAGTTTTCATCGTAGGAATCTTTCACCTCCTTGTTAAACTTAATTTCCTAAGTATTTTGTGATTTTTTTTTTTATGCTATTGTAAATGGAACTGTTTTCTTAATTTCCTTTTTGGAGTATGCCATGTCAGTATATAGAAACAAAGCTGACTTGTGTGTGTTGATTTGGTAACGTGCTACTTTCGTGAACTGCACAGCGTTTTAGATGGTTTTGTAACTCCCAGGGTGTTTCCCCCTGTGACAGATTGTTTCTAAATTGAAAGAGGAGATAATTCTAATAGAGAAAGAACGCACAGACCTCCAGTTGCACATGGCTCGAACAGACTGGTGGTGTGAGAACCTGGGCTTGTGGAAAGCCTCCATCACCAATGGAGAGGTAGGCCTGACTGCTTCCCTTCCCCGTTGATTACATATTTGTTCCCAGAGTGTTAAATTTGACTTTATCAGATTAGATATTGTCCCACAGAATTAGGGTTGGGAATCAAAAGCTTATATTCATCCTTTTAGACTGCCCTGCTGCTGCTGCTGCTGCCGCCAAGTCGCTTCAGTCGTGTCCGACTCTCTGCGACCCCATAGATGGCAGCCCACCAGGCTCCCCTGTCCCTGGGATTNAACTGGTTTGATCTTCTTACAGTCCAAGGGACTCTCAAGAATCTTCTCCAACACCACAGTTCAAAAGCATCAAATTTATTGTTACCAAAGGGGAAAGGTGTGGGGTGATGGGGGTATAAATAGGAGGTTACAATTCACACACACAGACACACACACACACACACACACATAGAGACACACACAGACACACACACAGACACACACACACACACACAGACACACACACACACACACAGACACAGACACACAGACACAGACACAGACACACAGACACACACACACACACTACTGATGATCCTCAGTGTGACTGTTGGTCTCCATCATTGTTTCATATGTCTGGATCCGTACTCAACTCCTGAGATTTTCAAGGGCCCATCTGCCCAACTTCTGAGATTTTCAAGGGCCCATCTGCCCAACTTATCTGTGTCCATCCCTGGTTTTCCTATCATCAGTGGCCTGACACTCTTTCTTGGGGAAAGGCTTAGAATTCACAATCTGAAATTCCCTTCTAGTTTAGGAAGCAAAACCGTGCACGTTCTCCAGGTGCCGGCCTGAAAGCCCCGCCCTGGGAGCGCTTACCGAGTGCCCTCCGTGTGCCTTGGGTGCCTGCTGTCCTCCCGTTACGGGGCAGGGCCAGGTGCCTTTGTTGAGGGGAGGGCAGGCAGCGGGTCAGGCGAAGTTGCCCAGGGCCTGGAACGCCATGAGAAACGCTTACTCACTGCTGATGGAATCACCTTTGGTGTAGAAGTCTAGGAAGGGGCACTCAGGGCACGTGGTGTCGAAAGGTCTAAAAGAGGAGTCCCTGGGGATGGCGTACAAACAGATTCTGTTGCCTCCTCAGCTTTGCCCAGAGCTGCCTCTGGCATTTCACAGTTGCTTATAATTGTCTTCCAAAGACAGATGCTGAGGAGGGAGGGAAGGAGGAAAAACCCTCCCAAGGCCCTTTGCCCTGGTCATCAGTTGTTACTCAGGAGCTTGCTGTGACCTTGGTCTCTGAAAAGATAACGGCAGTGGACACAGAGGGGTCGTCTGACCGCCCAGCATCCACGAAGCAGCCCCCCGGTGGGAACGGTGGAGGGGGTGTTCCCCTCCGGATTTCTGAGGCTGGCGAGAGTCCGTGAGCTGTGTGCTCCCGGGACAGCCGTGGGCTGTCTGTGCTCCACCTCCTGCCTCCCACGAGGGACAGTGGTCCTCCTACCCGGTGGGGCTCAGCTGGTGCTCAGCAGAATTGCGTCCCTTTGCTTTGCTTTTCTGTTTACTCTTTGTCTCTAATTCGGTTCATGACACTAATTCAAGCTTCAATTCAGCATATTTTCTTTTTGTTTCTCCTCTTATCCATTTACATTAGGCGCAATGGTGGCCTTTTCTGAATTATGACAGGGTGTGTGTGTGAGTGCCTAAGAGCTGTCTTCAGTTGGGAGGTAGAGGAAATCATGTCTCCCAACGTGAAATCTCATGAAGACAGAAACCACGGTGTGTGGAATTCTGTATTAAACTGGGGAAGCCCCCCATCCTTCTCTGAGAGAGGTTTTGCTCTCTCACAACTGTCTGCTTACTGTTAATTTGCTTTTTCAAGGAAACGCAGTTAGGATGTTGAGTTCATTAGGCTAGTTTTCTTTTGCTGCGGAGCAAATTTTCTCACATTTCATGGCTCAAAACACCACCCATTTCTTAGCTCAGAATTCTGCAGGTTGAGAGTCCAGTTGTGTGACTGGGTTCTCTGCTCGCTATCTCATAAGGCTGAAGTCAGGTTGCTAGCCAGGCAAGTTCCTGTCTGGAGAATCTGGGGGAAGTCTGCCTCCAAGTGCTTTCAGGTTTTTGGCAGAATCCGNTCAGAATTCTGCAGGTTGAGAGTCCAGTTGTGTGACTGGATTCTCTGCTCGCTATCTCATAAGGCTGAAGTCAGGTTGCTAGCCAGGCTAAGTTCCTGTCTGGAGAATCTGGGGGAAGTCTGCCTCCAAGTGCTTTCAGGTTTTTGGCAGAATCCGGTTCCCAGTGGGGCTGAGGTCTCTGTTCTCCTGCTCTTAGCCTGGCATTGTTCTCAGGTCCTAGAAATAACTCCACATCTCTCTGCGTGGCCCAGTCCATCTTTCTGCCAGCACCGCCTGTCAGATCCTTCTTGTGCTTGCTCTGATTCTTTTTCTACTCACCAAAGAAATCTCTCTCTTTCTGCAAGGGCCCCTGAGGATAGGATAGGCCCAGTTTCAGGTGGGCTGTGCCCTCTGAGGTAGCCTAAAGCCAGAGCAGAAGCCGTCCTGGGGACCATGCGGGACCTGCACGCCGGCAGAGGGGAGAGGGCGCCTGGAGGGGTGCTGGGGTCTTGCCTGCCATGTCTGCTCACTGTGCTGTTTCTTGCGGTTGTGTTTACCTGTTTCTCCAAGGTCACAGAAGAGAATGGCGAGCAAATGCCCTGTTACTTTGTCACAGTAAGCTTACAGGAAGTTGGAGGAGTTGAAACCAAGAACTGGACGGTCCCCAGGAGGCTCAGTGAGTTTCAGAATTTACACCGGAGACTTAGTGAGGTACGAACGCTTGTGGCACAGGCTTAGAATTACTGAGCGAGAAGAGATCTCAGGGCCCATTTCCGTTTTAACGACACAGGGAAACTGGTCCCTCTTTCCCTTTGCTGTTGACACTGGCAAAGTGGTATTTTCAGCTTGATGGTTGGAAATTTACCCGTAGGTCAACCGTCTAGTCTGAGTCCTTGAATACACAGATCACTGTCTGACTTCTGTTGAACCCAACAGAACCCCAGAGCTGGAGGACAGCTGAGGGTATCTCTGGCCAGTGGTTTCACAGCTGCCAGTTGTGACTCGTTAGAGGATAACAGGATCCGTTCAGGGTCGCAGCAATAGAGAGTAGAACATATTGCATTGCATCACACAAAGGAATCGAGTCTGTGAAGTGTGGTGTTTGAAGGCACAGGCTCTGGGGCCAGGTCGCCAGAGTTTGCCTCCAGTTTGGATCCTCGCTTCCCCAGTCACCAGCTCGTGACTGGCCCTGCCGCTCCGTCTCTTTCTGCCTCTCTGCCCTCATCAGTGGGCACAGATACGAACAATGTCTTCTCACCCGCCTCCCCGAGCTGTCGTGAGAATGAAAGGAGTAACCACACACAAAGCGTTTAGAAGAGTGTGCCGCACGTGGCAAACATCGTTTGTTTTTATTAGTAGTAATTACAGTCGTAGTGGGCTCTGCTGGTGGCTCAGTGGTAAAGAATCCACCTGCCAGTGTAGGAGACTTGGGTTCCATCCCTGGGTCAGGACGATTCCCTGGAGGAGGAAATGGCAGCCCACTCCAGTATTCTTGCCTGGGAAATCGTATGGACAGAGGAGCCTGGTGGGCTGCAGTCTGTGGAGTCGTGAAGAGTCAGACACGACTGAGCAACTAAACACACGCATCGCTGTTACACACGCCAGACTTCTCGTACAGTGTCTGGCAGGACACAGGCTTTAATCCACAAAGAAAAGCCTGTTGTTATTACTTATTAACATCCATTCTTATTATTATTAATATATTTACATTCTGCACTTTGCCCCTGAAAGGCAATAATAAAGCTGGTTCTTCCCATGCTCTGCTTTTGTCAACTGTGATAACGTTTTACAGATGTGTTGTAAACAAAACACATTCCAAGAGAAAAACTCTTGCCGTGAGTCAGTTGTCCATACCCAGAACCCTGTGCTCTGTGCTGTATGCAGACCCGTCTTCCCAGCCTGGCTCCAAGATTTCCAGCTTCCAGGCGCTTGTCAGTCTAGGGACGAGTCTTAGCTTTTCTCATCACTTGTCCTGTTCCTCCATATTCTTTGAGCCTGGTTAGAACAGGTAGGTTTTCAAGGTGTTCAGTCTCAGAGGAAATGAATATAAGAGGAAGTTACTTGGTTTGTTCTTATTAAAAATCTAAAATAAAATTTTAAAGATTTAAACGCAATTTTGAGATAACTAACATTTATTTCTTTTCTCTCAGTGTTTCCCTTCTTTAAAAAAAGTCCAGTTGCCTTCTCTTAGCAAGCTGCCTTTCAAATCTGTAGATCAAAAGTTTATGGAAAAGTCAAAGAATCAATTAAATAAGTTTTTACAGGTAAGCCACTGAAAAGTTTTTGGATATGGAGGGAAATGTTAGTAACTTGGGGTTAAACTGACTCCATTCTAACTGTTTGTCTGTTCACATCATGCCAGATCCTCAAAATATCTTTGGTTTAGGGTTTGGGGTATTTGGGGTTTTTTTCTTCTTTGTTTTTATTATTGCATGTGTGTGTTTTGTAGTTAAACTGTTGTTGTTGTTCAGTTGCTAAGTCCTGTCCAACTCTTTGTGACCCCATGGATTGCAGCACGCCAGGCTTCCCTGTCCTTCATCTCCCAGAGTTTACCCAAACTCATGTCCATCGAGTCGGTGATGCCATCCAACCCTCTCATCCTCTGTTGTCCCCTTCTTTTGCATTCAATCTTTCCCAGCATCAGGGTCTTTTCCAGTGAATCAGCTCTTCACATCAGGTGGCCAAAGTATTAGAGCTTCAGCAGCAGTCCTTCCAATGAATATTCATGGTTGATTTCCTTTAGGATTTTCTGGTTTGATCTCCTTGCCGTCCAAGGGACTCTCAAGTGTCTTCTCTAGCACAATTTGAAAGCAGCAATTCTTTGGTGGTGCTTGGCCTTCTTTACAGTCCAACTCTCATACCTATACGTGACTTCTGCAAAAACCATAGCTTTTGCCTCTACGGACCTTTGTTGGCCAAGTGAGACCTCTGCTTTTTAATGCTCTAAGTTTGTCATAGCTTTTCTTCCAAGGAGCAAGTGTCCTTGCTTAATGTGTCCTTAAATTAAGCAAGTATCCTTAATTTCATGGCTGCAGTCACCATCTGCAGTGATTTTGGAGCCCAGGAAAATAAAATCTGTCACTGTTNATAGCTTTTCTTCCAAGGAGCAAGTGTCCTTGCTTAATGTGTCCTTAAATTAAGCAAGTATCCTTAATTTCATGGCTGCAGTCACCATCTGCAGTGATTTTGGAGCCCAGGAAAATAAAATCTGTCACTGTTTCCACTTTTTCCCCATCTATTTGTCATGAAGTGATGGGACAAGATGTATAGATATAGAATATACAGATACCATATGTAAGGCTTTCTCCATTTTTGTAGCTGGACACAACCTTGTAACTAGCATCCGGTCCCAGAGACAGGGTGTCTCCTGTCCCGCCAGCATCACCACAGGGGACCAGAGTCCTGACTCCCAGCCACGTGGTTACAGCTGGTTTTGAACTTCACATGAATGAAGGGCATGGACCCGCTTCTGTGGGACTCCTTTCACTCAGAGTGGTGGTCCCGAACTTCTTCATTGCAGACCATCTTTGATTTTCTTTTCCTTCTTGTTTTCACTATTGAATGGGCTTCTCCTTGTGTGGATTCTCCGCAGTCCATTTGTCCTCTTGCTGGTGGGCGTTCAGAGTTTGCAGCCAGAGGCTGTGCAGGAGAGCGAAGCTGAAGCTGCCATTACTGGTCTTCGGTGAATATCTGCTTGGGGGGGGGGTGGTCCCTGGAGATGGGGGTTTTCCTTTATCCTCAGTGGTCAAAGCAGTTTGTACACTCTCATCAGCAGCATGCAGGGTTCTGGTCGCTCCACACTGGACCGTTTTCTTCTGTGAAGTTAAAATTGTGTCTGTTTTTCTGTCGTGTCACCTGTTTTCTCCATATCGCTTTGCAGGAGTTGATGTGTGGTTTGGATGTAAGTCTCTTGTGTAAGCCTGTGCTGTGGATTTCTTCTCTCTTTCTGTGGGTTGCCTTTTCAGTCTCTTAATGAGTTCTTTTAATGAGCATAATTCTCAATTTTAGTCCAGTCTATCCCCCTCCCTTTTTTTTTTTCTTTTTTGTTCTTAATGCTTTTTGAGCTCTTTGCCTACTGCATGGTCCTAAAGATAGTCTCCTGATTTCCTCTAAACACTTGTTTTCCTTCAGTCTATGTTTAGAGAATAAGACCGGACAAAGCTATGCTGTCTCCAGTAGCAACCACTATTTATTTTTTCCTTAGCTGGAGCCTCCGTCTTCAGGCTATAATTAAGTCACTCATACCGTGGGTCCCTGAGTCCTAGTTCTCAGGAGCAGGGGGCATGAACCTTCGCCTCATAAAACACTGTTTGCCAATGAAGAAGTAGCTGGAAGTCCTGGGACTTCATAGATGTTCCAGATTCTCAATAGAGGCTATATTAAAATATATTTAGTTGAATCAGGTATACGGATCATAGGTAAATTTTAGCTAGAGTTCCCTTACAGGTGTTAATCAGTTTCTGCTTTTCTCTCATATATTCATTTCTCTCTAAAGATACATGTATGTGTTGTTATATAAATTTGTGGGTATGTGGGTGTCCATCAGGAAATAAAATAGTTGCATCTTTGAAAAACTTTCCGAGTTTAATTATGGCAGAAGTGGGATAGAGAATCATTTATGTTTAAGTGGTCTTACAGAAATATTACCATCTTGTTGCTGATTCAGAATGTGCTGCTGCTGATAAGTCACTTCAGTCATGTCCGACTCTGTGCAACCCATAGACGGCAGCCCACCGGGCTCCCCGGTCCCTGGGATTCTCCCAGAAAGAACACTGGAGTGGGCTGCCATTTCCTTCTCCAATGCATGAAAGTGAAAAGTGAAAGTGAAGTCGNCAGAGCTGGAGGACAGCTGAGGGTATCTCTGGCCAGTGGTTTCACAGCTGCCAGTTGTGACTCGTTAGAGGATAACAGGATCCGTTCAGGGTCGCAGCAATAGAGAGTAGAACATATTGCATTGCATCACACAAAGGAATCGAGTCTGTGAAGTGTGGTGTTTGAAGGCACAGGCTCTGGGGCCAGGTTGCCAGAGTTTGCCTCCAGTTTGGATCCTCGCTTCCCCGGTCACCAGCTCGTGACTGGCCCTGCCGCTCCATCTCTTTCTGCCTCTCTGCCCTCATCAGTGGGCACAGATACGAACAATGTCTTCTCACCCGCCTCCCCGAGCTGTCGTGAGAATGAAAGGAGTAACCACACACAAAGCGTTTAGAAGAGTGTGCCGCACGTGGCAAACATCGTTTGTTTTTATTAGTAGTAATTACAGTCGTAGTGGGCTCTGCTGGTGGCTCAGTGGTAAAGAATCCACCTGCCAGTGTAGGAGACTTGGGTTCCATCCCTGGGTCAGGACGATTCCCTGGAGGAGGAAATGGCAGCCCACTCCAGTATTCTTGCCTGGGAAATCGTATGGACAGAGGAGCCTGGTGGGCTACAGTCTGTGGAGTCGTGAAGAGTCAGACACGACTGAGCAACTAAACACACGCATCGCTGTTACACACGCCAGACTTCTCGTACAGTGTCTGGCAGGACACAGGCTTTAATCCACAAAGAAAAGCCTGTTGTTATTACTTATTAACATCCATTCTTATTATTATTAATATATTTACATTCTGCACTTTGCCCCTGAAAGGCAATAATAAAGCTGGTTCTTCCCATGCTCTGCTTTTGTCAACTGTGATAACGTTTTACAGATGTGTTGTAAACAAAACACATTCCAAGAGAAAAACTCTTGCCGTGAGTCAGTTGTCCATACCCAGAACCCTGTGCTCTGTGCTGTATGCAGACCCGTCTTCCCAGCCTGGCTCCAAGATTTCCAGCTTCCAGGCGCTTGTCAGTCTAGGGACGAGTCTTAGCTTTTCTCATCACTTGTCCTGTTCCTCCATATTCTTTGAGCCTGGTTAGAACAGGTAGGTTTTCAAGGTGTTCAGTCTCAGAGGAAATGAATATAAGAGGAAGTTACTTGGTTTGTTCTTATTAAAAATCTAAAATAAAATTTTAAAGATTTAAACGCAATTTTGAGATAACTAACATTTATTTCTTTTCTCTCAGTGTTTCCCTTCTTTAAAAAAAGTCCAGTTGCCTTCTCTTAGCAAGCTGCCTTTCAAATCTGTAGATCAAAAGTTTATGGAAAAGTCAAAGAATCAATTAAATAAGTTTTTACAGGTAAGCCACTGAAAAGTTTTTGGATATGGAGGGAAATGTTAGTAACTTGGGGTTAAACTGACTCCATTCTAACTGTTTGTCTGTTCACATCATGCCAGATCCTCAAAATATCTTTGGTTTAGGGTTTGGGGTATTTGGGGTTTTTTTCTTCTTTGTTTTTATTATTGCATGTGTGTGTTTTGTAGTTAAACTGTTGTTGTTGTTCAGTTGCTAAGTCCTGTCCAACTCTTTGTGACCCCATGGATTGCAGCACGCCAGGCTTCCCTGTCCTTCATCTCCCAGAGTTTACCCAAACTCATGTCCATCGAGTCGGTGATGCCATCCAACCCTCTCATCCTCTGTTGTCCCCTTCTTTTGCATTCAATCTTTCCCAGCATCAGGGTCTTTTCCAGTGAATCAGCTCTTCACATCAGGTGGCCAAAGTATTAGAGCTTCAGCAGCAGTCCTTCCAATGAATATTCATGGTTGATTTCCTTTAGGATTTTCTGGTTTGATCTCCTTGCCGTCCAAGGGACTCTCAAGTGTCTTCTCTAGCACAATTTGAAAGCAGCAATTCTTTGGTGGTGCTTGGCCTTCTTTACAGTCCAACTCTCATACCTATACGTGACTTCTGCAAAAACCATAGCTTTTGCCTCTACGGACCTTTGTTGGCCAAGTGAGACCTCTGCTTTTTAATGCTCTAAGTTTGTCATAGCTTTTCTTCCAAGGAGCAAGTGTCCTTGCTTAATGTGTCCTTAAATTAAGCAAGTATCCTTAATTTCATGGCTGCAGTCACCATCTGCAGTGATTTTGGAGCCCAGGAAAATAAAATCTGTCACTGTTTCCACTTTTTCCCCATCTATTTGTCATGAAGTGATGGGACAAGATGTATAGATATAGAATATACAGATACCATATGTAAGGCTTTCTCCATTTTTGTAGCTGGACACAACCTTGTAACTAGCATCCGGTCCCAGAGACAGGGTGTCTCCTGTCCCGCCAGCATCACCACAGGGGACCAGAGTCCTGACTCCCAGCCACGTGGTTACAGCTGGTTTTGAACTTCACATGAATGAAGGGCATGGACCCGCTTCTGTGGGACTCCTTTCACTCAGAGTGGTGGTCCCGAACTTCTTCATTGCAGACCATCTTTGATTTTCTTTTCCTTCTTGTTTTCACTATTGAATGGGCTTCTCCTTGTGTGGATTCTCCGCAGTCCATTTGTCCTCTTGCTGGTGGGCGTTCAGAGTTTGCAGCCAGAGGCTGTGCAGGAGAGCGAAGCTGAAGCTGCCATTACTGGTCTTCGGTGAATATCTGCTTGGGGGGGGGGTGGTCCCTGGAGATGGGGGTTTTCCTTTATCCTCAGTGGTCAAAGCAGTTTGTACACTCTCATCAGCAGCATGCAGGGTTCTGGTCGCTCCACACTGGACCGTTTTCTTCTGTGAAGTTAAAATTGTGTCTGTTTTTCTGTCGTGTCACCTGTTTTCTCCATATCGCTTTGCAGGAGTTGATGTGTGGTTTGGATGTAAGTCTCTTGTGTAAGCCTGTGCTGTGGATTTCTTCTCTCTTTCTGTGGGTTGCCTTTTCAGTCTCTTAATGAGTTCTTTTAATGAGCATAATTCTCAATTTTAGTCCAGTCTATCCCCCTCCCTTTTTTTTTTTCTTTTTTGTTCTTAATGCTTTTTGAGCTCTTTGCCTACTGCATGGTCCTAAAGATAGTCTCCTGATTTCCTCTAAACACTTGTTTTCCTTCAGTCTATGTTTAGAGAATAAGATCGGACAAAGCTATGCTGTCTCCAGTAGCAACCACTATTTATTTTTTCCTTAGCTGGAGCCTCCGTCTTCAGGCTATAATTAAGTCACTCATACCGTGGGTCCCTGAGTCCTAGTTCTCAGGAGCAGGGGGCATGAACCTTCGCCTCATAAAACACTGTTTGCCAATGAAGAAGTAGCTGGAAGTCCTGGGACTTCATAGATGTTCCAGATTCTCAATAGAGGCTATATTAAAATATATTTAGTTGAATCAGGTATACGGATCATAGGTAAATTTTAGCTAGAGTTCCCTTACAGGTGTTAATCAGTTTCTGCTTTTCTCTCATATATTCATTTCTCTCTAAAGATACATGTATGTGTTGTTATATAAATTTGTGGGTATGTGTGTGTCCATCAGGAAATAAAATAGTTGCATCTTTGAAAAACTTTCCGAGTTTAATTATGGCAGAAGTGGGATAGAGAATCATTTATGTTTAAGTGGTCTTACAGAAATATTACCATCTTGTTGCTGATTCAGAATGTGCTGCTGCTGATAAGTCACTTCAGTCGTGTCCGACTCTGTGCAACCCATAGACGGCAGCCCACCGGGCTCCCCGGTCCCTGGGATTCTCCCAGAAAGAACACTGGAGTGGGCTGCCATTTCCTTCTCCAATGCATGAAAGTGAAAAGTGAAAGTGAAGTCGCTCAGTCATGTCCAACTCTTAGCGACCCCATGGACTGCAGCCTACCAGGCTCCTCCAAAATACTAAACCCACTCAAGCATCGTACCTGATTAAATCATTCAGACGAATTTAAGGTCTTGTTTGTGAAACGAATCTGCATTATTCACAGTTCCAGGTTGTAAAGTCCTTCGTGTGTGGCTCTGGGCCCCTCCAGCTGACACTTGGATTTTCTTGCAGCCTCTGCTTTTGGGGGAGGGAGAGTCTCCGGGAAGGGAGGGTTGTTCGGTGCTGCCAGCCTTTCAGCCGCCTTTCCAGCTGTGCTTCAGAGACCGGGGCACCCTGGCATTTCTGGGGATGTGGAGAGGGGCCAGGCTTGCACCACTTGGGTTGCTGGTGATGGAAATAGGTTCGTGGTCCCCGCCCTCGTGCCAAGAGGCGCATTGCTCTGCGCTGCCACTAGGTGGCGTGGGTGAGGCTGAGGGCGGGACCACCTGCCTGAACAGGTGCAACAGCTTCCCAAGGAGCAGCTTGTCTTTCGATCAGGAGGCCTGTAAGTCAGGAAGCAACTGTTTAAACTGTTTTTCATTTCCTCAAAGACTTTATTTGAAAGTGCTCACTGTTTGATATATTTAGGTAGGTTACACAGCTGACTGAAGTTTCATAATATCATCCCACAAATGGGAAAAGCAAAATGCAAAAGGTTTAGTCTGAAAGACAGATATTATTAGGTCCACAGGACCTTCTAGAAAAGAGGATTTCCCCTGAGTGTGTGTTTATGTGAATATTTACATATGGGTCCCTGTCGAGGCAAACTAATAACAGATATTTAGTAATCTAGCTGATTGCTCCTCACACGCAGACGCCTTACTCCAGCCGTTCCCCCGACTACGCTGCAGCTGCTTCTGGGGGTGACCCTGCGATCTGCTCTTCCCAGAATGCCCTGTACACTCGTCCCTTCCTATCCACAGCCCTCCGCCACTCTCCGCCACATGCAGCGACATGCTCTGAGCCCTCAGGGGGAAGGATTGGGACTGGGATTCTGTTCTCAGCATTAAAATGTGATAAAATCCCAATTATACCTTCCCCCATGGACATAGTCTTTGAGAACATGTCTAACTTTTCATATATAATTAATTTGTTTATTTAACTTCATAATAGAATATAACGTAGTCCAAACACTTCCTGAATCATTTCCATGTTTATGATTGTTGTATTATTTGAGGCTTGCCACTAGTTACCTGTTCCTATGACTTTATGAAAGAGTGTCAGAGTGTAGATAGATTAGCCAGGAAATCAAGGTGGAAGGAGAATACCTCACTCCTGCTCATCCACGCTCACATACTGCTGAGCATTTAAGGCTCTGTGAAAGGAATAAACGCCCAGGGGCCAGGAAGGCAGTAGTGAGTCCAGCGGCCCGTGCCCGCAGTCTCCTTCCCACGCCTGAGGCAGAACCTCCAGCCTCAGGCCAGTCTTCTGCAGGACACAGGGAGCTGACCACCGCTGAAATGTGGGGGGCCAGGGTTGGGGTGCCCCGGGACCCCAGCCCCAGCACGCTCAGAGGGGCTTTTCTAGGGAGGGTCATAGGGTTTATCATATGTCAACTTGCGTCTGAACAAAGATAACACAAACCTCATGGGGCAGCTCCTCTCTCCTCCTCTCCCAGCAGAGAGGGTTCTGCCCTTAGAACCCTAGTTCCGTCCCCCAGGGGGTCACCCCATCCACAGGGCAGGATTTCTTATTGGTTCATTGATCCTGCAACGAGGAGCACATGCTTTGCACAGAAATGAACCTAATGATGTCGTCCTTTCCTCTCTCCTAAGGCCAGACAGGCACATAGAGAACTTGAAGGAAATTTCCAGTTTAGGGGCCAATAAAAAGTTACATAATCATGTAAGCACGCACCACCTGGTGAATGTGGCAGCCCAGGGACAGAAAGCTGCGGCCTGGCAGGCAGTTACCCCCTTGTGGCAGCACAGAGCTCTTTGCTCAGCTGACGTGCAAAGTCCGCAGGTAGCCATGAAACAGTGGTTGAGTGAGATCCTGGCGTGCTGTGTGAATACGTACCTTGTTCCAACACAGACGAGCGAGAGTTAAGTTGACTTTGAAAGGTGGTGGCCCCTGGGTCTGCAGGCGGTTTGCAAAGCAAGACTTTTCTGTTGCCCCAAGCTGTGAGTTCTCTTTGTGGGCCAGTATCTCCCACCAGCAGAATGGTCAGGGAGCTCCAGTCAACCGACCCAGGGTTGTTTGCCATTGAGATCAGTGAGAATTGGGCCAATGCATTTTCTTGCGGGGGAAAGGATAATGGCTTTAGGTTCAGAATCACAGGGAAGTGCACTTCCTGAGACAGCCAGCTCTTCATCTTGACATTGGGGGCTCCTGGTGCACGGACGTGTTCTTACCATGGAGGAAGAATTATTCCTCTTTCTCCCACAGAATCTGCTTTCGGATGAAAGACTGTGTCAGAGTGAAGCACTTTATGCCTTTTTGAGCCCTTCTCCTGACTACCTCAAGGTGATTGACGTGCAGGGGAAAAAAGCCAGTTTTTCATTAGCCTCGTTTTTGGAAAGACTCCCTCGAGACTTCTTCTCCCATCAGGAGGTGAGCTGTCTAAAAGGTTGTATGTCTTTGAAACGTATTTAAGCAAACATCTTCTTGCAGGCTGTGTGAAGTAGCAGGTGTTTGTGGCAGGCCTGCTGCACGTGGGGAAAGCAACCCCCTTGAGTTACCATTGCAGTCGTGTTGGGGGACAGGACGGGTAAGCAGGTAGGTAGGTGGGATGCGGCCAGGGTTCTGGGGGAGCCCCTCTATGGGAGGTGGCCTGGCCGTTCCCAGGATGGGGACCTTCACTTTGGAGGAGTTGGAGCTGATAATGAGATTCAGAAGACAAGGCTGTGTCAGGGAACAGTCAGCAGGTCTTGGACTGGAGGACGGCTCTGGGAAGGGGGCTGATAGAAGATGAGGCAAGGGGTAGAAGGAGGGGAAGGCCGTGCTGGGCTGCAGGGTTCAAGCTTTATTCTCAGGGGATGGAAAGCTGTGGCGTGTTCCAAAGCAAGATGAACCTGGCAGTGATGTGAGTGGGTGAAGGAGTGAATAGAGGGAGACTGCAGACATGGGGAACTCATTCCCGGGCTTTAGGCTTTCCTCCAGCAGGCTCCTTACTTGGGCTGTGACCCTCACCTGGCTCTCCAGCAAGTTACCTGAGCTTGTCTCAGAAATCTGGCATCTCTGTAGTTCAATGAGAGACTCCTCCACCTCTTCATCGGGATTGGTTTAATGAGTTTGGACAGAAGAAAGTGACCACGGAAGGAGGGTCTGCTGCATTGTGAACTGGAGCAGAGCCCACAGGGGATCCCGTGCCCACCTCCCTCCCGAGCATCTCCCTGCCTCTCTCCTTCACAGCTGTACGTGCTGTGTCTGGCCTGACTTGGCCCCTCCCCTCTGCCGCCTCCCGTTTATCCCTGAACCTCTCGCCATGTCCCCTGTGGCCCAGTCACTGCGGAAATCTGCCCTCTGAAGGGGAGGCCTCCTTGGGCTGTGGCTCCTCCCTGCTCTCCGCAGCCTCTGGAGGTGGGGGGACTCCTCCTCTGCGACTTCCCGGCCGCGCCTCTGCTGTCCAACCCCGAAGCCCTGGTCGGCAGTGCCGGCTGCTCCCTCTGCAGACAGCAGAATGGACTTCCTCGGCTGTCATCTTCTGGCTGACGTCTGCACCCCTGCCTCGGCTCTGCACCCCACTACAGAAACAGCTGCATGTCTCCTGGTCATCTCCGCACAGAGCTCAGGGCCTCTCAAAGTCCGGCGCCCCATCACACTCGTTTGCACTGGCCTGGTGCCTGGCATATGAGTTTTCAACTGAAGACTGCTGATATGAAGATCAGGAAATGAGACTAGATGAAATACAGAATAACAGCTTGATTCAGAGCCTTAAAAATAAATTACTTTAAATGATACATGCCTGTAAAACAGTGAATTTAAAATCACTTAAGCTGAAAAGCCTTTTAAAATCCCAAATGGTTAGACAACCATTTTGTCATCTGTGAATTCACTCCTCATTAATGCAGTGACAGAGGCTTTTCAGAATTGTTTTAGAGCTTGAGTAAGGCCTTGGGATCAAGGTTTTCCCTGGGGTTAGATACACTTTGACGTTTTTGGAAAAGGCCTAGAGTTCTGCATGTAGGGAAGTGGAAGGACTGTGTGAGGTTGAACTTGGCGTCATTCAGAACTGACACTGCAAGAGAGATGGCGCCTGCATCTGTCTTGGGTGAGTGACCTGCTTTCCGTGACTTTTCTGTTCCCCCAGGAGGAGGCAGAGGAGGACAGTGACCTATCAGATTACGGTGATGACGCGGATGGAAGGAAGGATGCCTTGGCTGAACCGTGTTTCATGTTGATTGGGGAGATTTTTGAACTTCGAGGAAGTAAGCCTCTTTGTTACGATTCAGTCGTTTTTTCAGGTTGGGTGGCTATACACACATGGACACACGTATATTTAACATCCCTTTGTTCCTGAAGCAGATGTGTATCTATATCCATTCAGCAAGTACTTTCACAGGCCAGCCAGACGCCAAGGTATCATCTTTGTGCTCGTGGAATGCAGGGTCCTGATTTACCCTGCCCCGTGTTCCTCTGAATATAGAAAGCTTTGAATTTGAAAGACATAGAATTTGCATATAGAAAGAATTGAATTCAAAGCTGGAATGCTTTGAATTTCTTTTCATGGGACTTAGCACAGCCTCATGGCTTTATTGCCAAAAGGTATACAAAAATTGATTTTGCGCAGCAGAGGAAGAGCCACTGGTTGAAGGAATGTGGCCAGGGACGCAGGGGTGGCCAAGGGTGCTTTCAGCCACCTCTCTGCCCCAGAGCAGGGGTCGTCCACGGAGGCGTGGGGGACTTTTGTCCCTGGGGGACACTGGGCGTGTCTGGAGACATTCCTGGCTGCCACAGCCTGTGGGGTGGCGCCTCGGGCATCTTCCGGGTGGAGGCCGGGGCTGCTGCATCCACACCCCCAGCGCCCTGGGCAGCCCCACAACACAGGGTTCTCCTGACCCGAGTGACAGCAGTGCCACGTTGAGAAATCCTGCCCTGACGGCCCCTGGGGGAGACGGACTTCCAAGAAACAAGCATCAAGAGGATCAGGAGACTATTCTGCTCAGGCTTGCACAGGCGCCTCTGTCCCAGAGCAGCACTGGGTCAGAGGTCAGACTGCACCGCTCGGCTCTTGTCTCGATTCCTGAGTGGGACCCTCTGCCCACGCTCACCATGCACAGCCCCCAGCTCTGAGTCCTGAGGCCAGCATACTCGGGCACCCCTGGAGCCCCAGGTACTAGCTGTGCGACAGGGGCCTGAAGGCACACCTGAGTGCCTCGAAGAGGACATGGAGGAGCCATAGTTCACAAGGCACCAGCCAGTACATGTTGCCCTGAGAGTGTCCTGGCCTCTGTCCCCTTGGATGAGCATTTCTTCCCTTGGGGCAAAGACAGTGCTGAGAGTTGGTCCTACACAGGAGTTAGGCTGTGTGTAGCTTCTTACTTGTATACCCCTTAACATGCCACTTAAAGAATTCTGTGCTGATGAAGAAACTTCCAAGGGCTGTTACAAACTTGAACACATCTTTTTTGTCTTTTAATCCTCGGTGTCTGTTAAAATGCCTCATCCGTGATCCATAGTAGGTGATTAATAAAATGCTTGGGTAGATAAATGAATAGGCAAGAAAATTTTGGGTACTGGGATTGCTTTGGTCATTTAAGTTTTTCTTTCTCTACTGTGTGTGTTAGTCACTCAGTTGTGTCTGACCCTTTGTGACCCCATGGACTATATAGCCCACCAGGTTCCTCTGTCCACGGAATTCTCCAGGCAAGAATACTAGAGTGGACTGTCATGCCCTTCTCCAGGGGATCTTCCTGACCCAGGGATCAAACCTGGATCTCCTATATGGCAGGCAGATTCTTCACTGACTGAGCCACCACGGAAGCTCAGTGGTTTCTTTCTTCCTCTAAACCAAATCTAAAATAATCAGCAAACACTTTAGGAACTTATGTTTTAGCTATAACTCCCTAGGGGAAACAAAAACATCTCAGAGATAGAGTCTTCCTTCAGTGAATTTGCAGTATTCAGTTCAGTTCAGTCGCTTAGTCGTGTCCAACTCTTTGCGACCCCATGAATCACAGCACGCCAGGCCTCCCTGTCCATCACCAACTCCCAGAGTTCACTCAGACTCGCGTCCATCGAGTCAGTGATCCCATCACCCATCTCATCCTCTGTCGTCCCCTTCTCCTCCTGCCCCCAATCCCTCCCAGCATCAGAGTCTTTTCCAATGAGTCAACTCTTCACATGAGGTGGCCAAAGTATTGGAGTTTCAGCTTCAGCATCATTCCTTCCAAAGAAATCCCAGGGCTGATCTCCTTCAGAATCGACTGGTTGGATGTCCTTGCAATCCAAAGGACTCTCAAGAGTCTTCTCCAACACCACAGTTCAAAAGCATCAATTCTTCGGTGCTCAGCCTTCTTCACAGTCCATCTCTCACGTCCATACATGAATTTACAGTATAAGGGTTCCCAAAATATAATTCACATTGAGCAACAGACACAATTAAATTCTAAACTCCAGGCAGAGGTTTATATATAAGGATGTTCATTTGAGCATAATTTTAATAATGAAAATTTGGAACTAAGTCAAACTTCAGAAACAGGTGGTAGTTAAATTAAGAACTATCCACATGAAGGAGTATTGTCTAAGTAGGAAGGATCCTTTCAGATGAAAAAGCTATAGCTGGTCTATATTTTAGACACTTTGAGATGTTTGCTAATGTTTGCATAGGCAGAAAAAACCTGTCATCCACCCACCGAGTCTGACTCTTCCTCAGTGAAATCTGGTCTGTTAAACCGTGACTCCTCCAGAGTTGGTAACAGTGAGAAAGCACCGTCTTCGCCTTTGGTCAGGGTGTTCTCTCTGCCACAGGGAGACTGAGAGAGAGGCGGACATGTCAGAGGCAGTCAGGCCAGGGGTCGGGCCCCAAGTCCTATCTCCTCAGCGTGCACTTCCTCCTCGTGTCTGCTCAGAAGAATATTTGGTTTTGCTAGTGACATTTCAGAGGGCAATAAATAGAACATCATGATGATGAGATGTGATTTATTTGCCATCAGCTAAATCCTAGTGTTGCTGCAGCTGCCTCATGGCTTTGAAGGGATGAGTCCTTGGAAGGAATAATGGGTGTGTATGTTGTGTGTGTTGGGGGCCTAGAGAAGGTTAGGAAAACACCAGCGTCAAGGGAATTGGTGGCAGGAGAGAATTTGTAGCAGACTATTTTTGGTTCCTGCTCTAGTTCAGTTTATGAAAAGGGACCAGAAATACAGCTGTTTTAAACATTTATGACCAGGCACTCGGCTGTCAGGTATTCTTCCTGGAGCCGCTCGTGTCCTAGACCCTCTCTGGATGTGGCCACCTCTCTGCTGCCCTAGAAGGTGCACAGAAGTGATCCTCCCCGACAGACACACGCCTCCCAGGTACTCTGAATTCCATCAAGCATGAAGGGCACTTTTGTAGGCATGGTTCTGATTCCAAGACAGGACTTTTGCTTAAAGGATTGACATTACTGCACCTGGACACATTGTAAAAATTAGAAATGACTTGAGAATGTTTTCAAGCCTAGTTGCAAGTCTGTGTTAACTGCTGTTGATATTTGTACAGAAGCGTTTGTGAATTTACTCCTTTTTTTTCTTACTGGTGCTGGGGACCTGAACTCCTGGCTCNTTCATTAAAGGATTGACAATTAGTGAATGATGTCTTTCAGGATTTTATCTATGCAAAGTTCAAAGCAACCCTGGAATAGTAAGTATGAAGCCATTATCTATTATAAAGAGCCAGTGAATCCATTTCAAATCTCAGGAATATTATCTTACAGTCTCTTAACAGTTTCAGCATTTGAAAGTTTCCAAACCAAGAATCAGAACAAATGCCTGACTATGTTTTCTTTTTCTGAATTATGAATATGCTTATGTGGTGAACCAAAGCCAAATAACTTGCCTTCTATTTCAGTCTAGGACATATATATTCAGCCCTGTGGTTTCAAACCAACTGGTAAACTTACTTATTGATTGAATTAAACTTACACAACTGAGTCACTGAATTCAGTTGGATCTTTTCTGGAACACTTTTCTCTGTAACTCTCTTTTCTCACTTTCTCCTTCAGTTTTATTTCTCTATATAGAATAAATTTTTTAAGTCCAGAGAGACTTTTTTATTCATCCCAGGAAAACTAAAAAGAGGTAACATTGTTACATCTAAACAAGTTATGGCTTAAAATGAATCTTGCTGGAATCAGTTTGGAAAATAAGAATGTGCAAAGTAGAGACTACTATAAGACTTCTATAAAATGTGATTTATTTGATTTTAAGGATACTGAATGAACGCTTAAAAGAATGTTAAAGGCCGATTATATGAAGTGCCCAAAGAACTCAAATTCATTGAGACAGAAGTAGAGTAATGATTTCCAGGGGTTGGAGGGAAAAGGAAATTGAGAGTTATTATTTAATGGCTAGAAGTTTGAGAAGAAGAAAAAGTCCTGGAGATGGACGGTGGTGACGGCAGCATGGCAAAGAGAATGTGCCTAATGCCATTGAACTGTACAGCTAAAAATGGTTAAAGTGGTAAAACTTATGGTATGAGTACTTTACCACAATTAAAAAAAAAAGAAAGCTAAATGCTATGTAGAAAAATATATTTGCCTCTAGATGTATGAGTATCCTTCTGGCTTTTTAACTCATACAAAATGTAATCTTTTCTTTTCATACTAAATACTTACTTGGTAATTCTTTTACTCCCCAAAGAGAATTTGATGGGAGAGGTAGGTGGTGAGCATCGTTTGGGCGTTTCACATGTCTGAAATGTGCCCTGCAGTGGGGGAACACATTGGACAAGTAGTGGGTTCATACCCAGCAAGGGGCAGAAAGGCTAAGAACAGGAGGTAACGGGGCTCCACCATGAACTGGGCCAGGAGGGTGCTCCCCCCGGAGTAACTGTGCGTCCAGCAAGAGAGAGCTGACCCGGAGTTTCATAAAATAGGGGGCTCCAACAGCAGAAGTCTGTGAGGACTGGCCCATTATTTGTAACTGCTTTGAGATAATGAACTCTTCTCTCAAGCACATCTTTTTCATTTTTAAAAGTTCCAGTTTGTGAGGCAGGTTTTTATCTTTGGTTTGTGCTCCTGTCCTCCACTTAGGTCTAACATCTGTGTACTGGTGTCAGCTCTTTGATTCATGCTTATCTTTGAGAAGTACTAATTTCCTGTTAGAGAGTAATGTGAGGAAGAAGCAGGAGGCATGGGACAGGCAGACCAGAGCTTTGCTGGAGGTTTATCTTATGTGCCGTCTCGTCGGTGTGTTTTCTTTGCCCAGGGGGTATGTCTCAGCTTTTGGTGTTCAAAAGCAAAGATGTCTGGCCACCATTTTTCTGTACTATGATCTGCCGATCTCCACCTTCTCTTCTTCTCTTACCCCATTTTACAACCTCTAGTTCCATGGACTAAAAGTTAGGTTTTAGGCATGTGGGAATAGAATATGAGTACATCTTCCTCTTCAGCTCCAACCAGCTCCCCTGCTGGTCTTCCTTTAAGAACTGGGATATACCTTTCAGGACTATGACACCAGCTTTTAGAGAAATCTATTTTTAGCCCAAGATTTGCATAGGTATGGGATAGCATTCAGCTTCCTTTTTATAGTCTTTGGCTAAATTCCACCATATTTCATACGTAATGTTTCACAGTTGGCCATGCAGGAGGCTGCAGGTGGCCATGGGAGTACCTCTTTATTTCAGTATCAGTCAAGTTTCACCTCCATTGTTTTCATTTTTAGACAAAAGTCCCAGAATAGCAAAAATGTAGGATGCTATTTGAAGGAATTTCTGGAACTGTACACTAAATCCAATCCTGAAGATGCCACAGAAGGGAGAGAGAAAATGGTGAATTTTTTTTTTTATCCTGAAAAGACTGAGATGTCTCTAGAGAGATAAAAGTTGGCTGGGTTTCAGGTTTCCTCTGAAATGAGATCCTAGATGTAAAGAGGCAAGGAACCACAGATGGATCTTGCTCTGTGTTGCAACTTGAGGCATGAAAAGAGAAGCCCAGATTAGTAACACAGCCATAATCTTTGAGCCCAGGAAAAGATAGGGAGGAATAAAATAAATGTAGGCAAGTGAGCAGGCCCTGGGCTTTGCCACCTCCCCAACCTCTCTTCCACTACACATCCCCAAAACTATTAGTTGTAACTGAGCAAGACAGTTTTCAGAAAAGGAGAACAGTGGAGTACAGGGATGGGCAGGTGGCAGTGAGGGGATTGGTGGAAAATTGGGAAGCCACATGGCAAAGTGTCATCTTTCTCATTTCATGCTTTCACTTCAACACTGGATTAAGAATAGACTTTCTCTAACGTTGATTCTATTTAGTATAGTGCTTTGCCTGATCAGCAAAATATGGCAATACAATAAATAATAGGGTAAATGTTGGAAGGGGAGAAACTAACAATCATCATTGGAAATAAGATAATTTACATTTTAAAAAAAGCTGAATGAACTGAGAAATTGAGAACTAATAAGAAAGTATAGCAAGCTTCCTTCACCCAAACTCTATATCAGCACAACCAACTAGAAAATACATTCGAGAAATCCAGGCATCAGTCACAAGAGCATTTAAAAACCTGTAAAATATATATTTATACTTAATAAGCAATTTTATTATTTTTTCTGCCATTCCCTTTTTATTTTATAGTGGTAATGTAATGTGGTTATAATGGTTAACATTAAAGTGTAGTCCATAATTTCCTGGATATCAAGACTGGATTGCTACTGAACTAGAGGAGAAATGAATATCCCCCAGAACTGGAAATAATCAAACAAAAAATTTACATAACTTTTTTGGAGAAATTTTAAAAATACTATTGTAGGATATAAAATAAGGAAATATTAGAAAGCCACACCATATTCACCAGTGGATAACAATGTTATAATGATATTAGTTATCTCAAACTTATTCTATAAATTCGGTTTTGTTTTAATAAAAATCCTGAGTATTTTTGAGCCTCTCATAAAATCGATTCCAGAATGTATACAGAAAAATAAAAGTCTGCAGAAAAAATCCTATATGGCCTATCTTATAATAGGAACCAGATTGTCACTGTTTTCAGACTTGATCTATGTGAATAACCAATCCTAAATTCTCATTTTATTCCTTGAGAGTTTACAACCATTTATGGTACCAATTGGGCTTCCCTGGTGGCTCAGACAATAAAGAATCTGCCTGCAATGAGGGAGACCTGCGTTCACTCCCTGGGTTGGGCAGATCATCTGGTGAAGGGCATGGCAACCCACTCCAGTATTCTTGCCTGGAGAATCCCATGGACAGAAGAGCCTAGCGGGCTACAGTCCACAGGGTCACAGAGAGTCAGACATGACTGAGTGACTAAGCCCAGAACACGGTACCAATTACTACATAGACCACCCTTGGTTGCCAGCAACAGAACGTTCTCTATTTTCAGCAGAAAAGGATTTTATTAAATGTATGAATAGTTCACGAATCATTGGCAGGGCTGACAAAACAGACTAAGCTGAGCATTTATGTCTGCCTCCGATACCCCCTTCAGCTTGGCATCCATTCACATTCTCTTTCCCATTCTCAAATTCTGAAGCAACTGCATGTTCCTGCCTAGTATAACTACCCTCATACAAACAAAGTGTACTCAACCTGCCCTCCAACCTACCCTCCCAAGGATATGCCAATATCTCAGTGTTGTTAAAGTAACAAGGTACTTGATATCCATTAAATTATCAAAAATTAGAAAGAAATCATCAAATTTTAGCGAGATTGCAGAGAGACAAAAGGTTCCGTTTTGGTTGCTGGAAGAGCAAACTGGCCTGGCTGCCCTAGAGAACTTGAGTACGTCCTAGTTCAGTTCAGTCACTGAGTTGTGTCCAACTCTGCGACCCCATGGACTGCAGCACGCCAGGCTTCCCTGTCCATCACCAACTCCCAGAGCTTGCTCAAACTCATGTCCATCGATTTGGTGATGCCATCCAACCATCTTATCCTCTGTCTTCCCTTTCTCTTCCTGCTTTAAATCTTTCCCAGCATCAGGATCTTTTCCATGGAGTCATTTCTTCACATCGGGTGGCCAAAGTATTGGAGTTTCAGCTTCAGCATCAGTTCTTCCAATGAAAATAGTGCTTAGTAAAGTTTGGCATGCATATATGATCATGAAATCTTACTCCTAGATTCATACCCTAGGGAAACACTCTTGCAGATCCATGAAGGACAGTAAAGGAATATTTATTATAGTGTTGGCTTGTTGGGTTGGGGAGTTATAGGTCATGTAAGTGTCTGTATTGGGGAATGATAAAAACAAAGTGACAAAGGCACACTCCAGTCTCTGCAGTAGTCAGAAAGGATGCATTTGGTACTCATATAGCAAGAGGGATCAATCTTAAAAACATAGTATTGTCCCAAAGCTAAGAAGCAAAACAATATCTGTACCACAATACCATCACGTGAGTTAACACACACACACACACAATGTATATTTGTAAGTATTTATTCATGCATATGGACATATGTGAGGTACTTTGGAGAGGGGGGTGCAGTGTAAAGAATGTGAGTGGGAATATCAAGTAGAGAAAAATAACCAAAAAAATGATGAACATTGCATGGATGCATAATGATATGCCCTGCCTAAACTAATAGGATTAGTTCAACTCTGAATCTGAGACGTTTATTCATTTGTTTGTTTTGAATAAGGAGATATTCTGTGATTATGGCGTCCCATTCCTCCCAGTTAATCATAATAATTAAAAATTCAAAAATTGCTCTAAAGGCGCCAGTGCATTTCACTTTTAAACATAAAGCTGACTCGTTTATGTCTCTAAGGAAACTTCCACCAAATGCCTTATCTCCAAGCTCCTCATTTTCTTGATTCCATCTAATCTTGGCAAAGGAAGGGGAGAGGTTAGAATAACCTTTCAAAACTTTGAGAATGGTTCTAATTGTTCTCCATTTAGACAAAGTTACTGGTTGCTTAATAGCTATTTAGAGCTCTTTCTGGAAAGCAGGCAGCCATTCCAGGCTGTAAACGTTGTTTTATAGAAATGATCCTTTTGACAGAAAGAAGACATTGGAGAACTCATAAGCTATTTCAGTTGATTCTGTGATTACAATCACACAAATCACTATATTCCAGAGAGATCCCATGAACAGAAGGTTTTTCCATTTCAGTCGTTCAAGGTAAAACATTATCTTTTCATTTTTGGTGTACTGCAGAGTGTCAAGAAATGATGAAATGTAAGTCATAATTACAATAGTATTTCTAAGTTTTCCTTGATGGTCAGAAGTAAGAAAAGGAGAAAGATAATTCTTTTGTTCTCAGTGACATTAAAATGCCCTTTCAGATAAGAAAAAAATACATTGGACTGACTTCCCTTTGTTCAACTGCTGTAACCTCCTGCAATCTCACTGCGCATTCACCCCACTGTGAGTTAGTGTCACGGAGCAAAATAATGAGTATCTTCCATAAGTCTGTGTAGTGCTAGAGAACTGGAATTGGTTGGTGCAAAGAACTGGAATGAAATTAGAAGGTGAATGGACTGTAGAATTGTCATATCATTTTTCAGCTGTTTGATTTGGTGTTCTGTTCCTTTCTTTGGTACTTTTATTAATGCACATGAGGAAACAGATAATATAAATAGCAAATATCTCTCGGACCATTCGATTTTGGCTTTATATTTTCAACTATGCTGATGACTACTGGTCACATTTCGATTCTGTTTGGGTGGTCTCATTTAAATCTATGTAGAATATCCCTTATGATTATACAGTGGAAGTGAGAAATAGATTTAAGGGCCTAAATCTGATAGATAGAGTGCCTNCAACTCCCAGAGTTCACTCAGACTCGCGTCCATCGAGTCAGTGATCGCATCACCCATCTCATCCTCTGTCGTCCCCTTCTCCTCCTGCCCCCAATCCCTCCCAGCATCAGAGTCTTTTCCAATGAGTCAACTCTTCACATGAGGTGGCCAAAGTATTGGAGTTTCAGCTTCAGCATCATTCCTTCCAAAGAAATCCCAGGGCTGATCTCCTTCAGAATCGACTGGTTGGATGTCCTTGCAATCCAAAGGACTCTCAAGAGTCTTCTCCAACACCACAGTTCAAAAGCATCAATTCTTCGGTGCTCAGCCTTCTTCACAGTCCATCTCTCACGTCCATACATGAATTTACAGTATAAGGGTTCCCAAAATATAATTCACATTGAGCAACAGACACAATTAAATTCTAAACTCCAGGCAGAGGTTTATATATAAGGATGTTCATTTGAGCATAATTTTAATAATGAAAATTTGGAACTAAGTCAAACTTCAGAAACAGGTGGTAGTTAAATTAAGAACTATCCACATGAAGGAGTATTGTCTAAGTAGGAAGGATCCTTTCAGATGAAAAAGCTATAGCTGGTCTATATTTTAGACACTTTGAGATGTTTGCTAATGTTTGCATAGGCAGAAAAAACCTGTCATCCACCCACCGAGTCTGACTCTTCCTCAGTGAAATCTGGTCTGTTAAACCGTGACTCCTCCAGAGTTGGTAACAGTGAGAAAGCACCGTCTTCGCCTTTGGTCAGGGTGTTCTCTCTGCCACAGGGAGACTGAGAGAGAGGCGGACATGTCAGAGGCAGTCAGGCCAGGGGTCGGGCCCCAAGTCCTATCTCCTCAGCGTGCACTTCCTCCTCGTGTCTGCTCAGAAGAATATTTGGTTTTGCTAGTGACATTTCAGAGGGCAATAAATAGAACATCATGATGATGAGATGTGATTTATTTGCCATCAGCTAAATCCTAGTGTTGCTGCAGCTGCCTCATGGCTTTGAAGGGATGAGTCCTTGGAAGGAATAATGGGTGTGTATGTTGTGTGTGTTGGGGGCCTAGAGAAGGTTAGGAAAACACCAGCGTCAAGGGAATTGGTGGCAGGAGAGAATTTGTAGCAGACTATTTTTGGTTCCTGCTCTAGTTCAGTTTATGAAAAGGGACCAGAAATACAGCTGTTTTAAACATTTATGACCAGGCACTCGGCTGTCAGGTATTCTTCCTGGAGCCGCTCGTGTCCTAGACCCTCTCTGGATGTGGCCACCTCTCTGCTGCCCTAGAAGGTGCACAGAAGTGATCCTCCCCGACAGACACACGCCTCCCAGGTACTCTGAATTCCATCAAGCATGAAGGGCACTTTTGTAGGCATGGTTCTGATTCCAAGACAGGACTTTTGCTTAAAGGATTGACATTACTGCACCTGGACACATTGTAAAAATTAGAAATGACTTGAGAATGTTTTCAAGCCTAGTTGCAAGTCTGTGTTAACTGCTGTTGATATTTGTACAGAAGCGTTTGTGAATTTACTCCTTTTTTTTCTTACTGGTGCTGGGGACCTGAACTCCTGGCTCTGGCTCCATCATAGCCAAGCCATGTGTCAGGAGCTAAACATTTCAGTGCACAGAGGTGAATCTATAAAGGGAATATTTGGTTTTGATTCTAATTTGCAGATCAAAAATATCCTCACAGCATTTCCTTGCCTTCTTTTGGTTTATATTCATATTCTACACTTAAAGCAATGAGTTTCCTAATCTAATGCTAATAGTTAAGAGTTTAGGTCTGTAGGAAGGACCCTTCACAAAACTCTTTGACACAGAATATTGACGTGACTCTTTGAGCCAAAAAAAAAAAAAAAAAAAAGTCCGTGTTAACACTGCCCTTTCCCAGGTGAGGTGCTGGAGGCTGGGAGGAGGGTATGGCGGCTGCCTGCTCCAGGCAGTGGCGCAGCTGCCCCGGGTCCATGGCTCACTCAGGATCCTGGGTCTTCCCAGTTCCCGTTTCTTCCCCGACAGGCATAAAATATATAAAGCCCCTGGTCTACACAGCAGTATTCAAAGGGAGCGTTAGACCCAGCAGTTCATAAGTATTTTAGAATATTCGTCAACATTTGACTACAGATGCTTCTCATTCACAGCACTGTTAGAATACTGGCTTGAAGAAGCCAGAAATCTTCTGTCTGGGTTTGCGCCGTCCGCTAGTGGAAAACAAGACGTCAGCAGCCCAAGGACTCATGAAGTTTTTAGTTCCACTTGCTAGCTCAGTTGTTGCTAGGCATTAAAAAGCTGGGGAAAAAAACAACCTGGAGGTTTCATCAGTTGCTAAGTAGAAAATGAAAGCTTATTAGAATTCTCCTGGGTAGAGAAGTTTGCTAACCTAGACGCAAATCCTGGAGCTCATCGCCCCTGACTTGGTGTCAGGACTCAGGTTGAATGACATGGTGAGATGTATGCTTTGTGCTGCTGTGAAGACGTCACGACTGTGATCGCCTGTGGTGATGCTTTCCCTCTGATTTATATTTCAGTGTTTAAATGGGTGAGAAGAACGTTGATTGCTCTCGTTCAGGTCACTTTTGGAAGAACCATCAACAAGTAAGTTGCATAAAATTAGTGTTTGAATTCATGCCCTACCTTTTGCCTTAACAGTCAGATTACCTCCACAAATGAGGGTCTCTTAGTTTCTCTTTGTATTTCTGATATGATTCTAAGACTGGAGAGAGAGGCAAATTTCTGCAAGAATCTCTCCCCCAGAACACACAGTGCACCAGACAGCAGAAGCTGGCACATGCTCCCACTGGCTGGCTGATGAGGGTTGGAAGATTGTTCTGTAAAGTTCTCTGTTGACCCTGATGACTGGTTTTAGTACTGTGGGTGCAACATTTTTATGTCACATGATGGGGATCATTTTAAAGGCTTAGACTCTTGAGCCAAAGGAAAGTAGGATGAGCATCGCATGTCCGGTATTTATTTGAAGGGTCTGCAAAGCATATATATTTTTTTAGAGTTGAGGTGGAATTAAAATAGTATATTCTCTTGTTAGATGATACCTGAGTATCCATGAGGGTGTGTCTATCCTGTTACACTGCTATATAAGCCATATGTGTATTCTAAATTGTAGCACATTATCCACATACATAAAGGTTCTATATACTCTATACCCAGCACTCAAGACTGTCAGCAACATGACTTCCCCACACAAGAAAAACTAAGACTCAAATGCTAAAATTGAGGGGGAAATCAATTTAACAGCAAAATACGTTTTAAGATGATTATCAGATATTTTTCAAAGTGAAAGGTTTAGTTGTCAAATGTATGTACAAGGCTAAAGTGATAGTTTTATTACACAAATCTTATAAATTTTGTGAGAAACATAATAAAGAACATTTTATATTTTTATTCATTTGCAAATAGAATATATTTCCTTTGTGGTGATAAATCAAAATTTACTTCTGTTTAAGAATTTTTTTAATGGTGTTAGTGATTTGTTTGGTTGACTTAGTATTGTGGGCTTTTGTTTTAAACAGAAAAGTGCTGTTTAACTTACAGTTTCAGTCTGATGAAAACCTCCTAACCTTAGTACTGACAGGCCTTGGATAAAGTTTTCAGAATGGCCCCATTTTTCTCAGAACTCCAGACTTGCACATTTCTTTTCCAGTTTCAGAAAGTCATGTGTACGTTCCTTGCTCCAATTTATGATGTTGACTTTTAATGCTAAGATGAGCAGCTGTGGGTTGAAAGTGGTGAACAAGTTTTCAGTGGTTTTCCTGGCCGGGGGAGGGGCACCGGGTAGGCATCTCCAGGCTGCTGGCTCCGGGGGCGTGTCCTCGGGTAGAGAAGTGGCGGAGCACCTTGCCCTCTGCTCTTCTGCCTCAGGCAGACGATGCCACACCGTGAAGTTCAGCAGCTCCACGTGCCTCCTGCCTGGTACTGACTGTCATTTCACATGCCAGAATGGCTTCAGAAGCTTCCTGCGGTTTTGGCTAATACAAAGTCAGCCTTGTATTGATAGAAAACATGTAGGCGATGGCCTTTGGTAAAAGCCACTCACCTAATTCTAAGTTGTGAATTGAAATTTTCCTTCTTCATTTCTTCATGCAGTGCCAGTGAGTAACCCAAAGACTCCAGGCAAGACAGACTGTTTTGTGATATAGATTTTATTAGGCAGGTCAGCAGGTTCTCTCCTAAAGCAGAAATCCCACTGAATAAAATTATTGTATTTAGTCTAAGCAGTATTGGGAAGTGTCTTAGGAGACATGGAGTTACAGGATTACCATGGTTCTGACTCACAGTGGACTCTGGACTTCACTCGTGACTGGGTTACTCTGTGCACAGTGCTAGGCTTGAAACATCTATTTCAGATACTGTTCCTGAAAACCAGACATTAACCCTTGAAAAATCTGGTTGGGATGTCAGTTTCTTAAAGGGCTGTTTGATTTATTATTTGTGAATTAAGTTTGAAGTCTCAGGCCTTCCTCGTGCTAAGAGTCGAAGGTGATTCTGCTCCCCTTTCCTGCAGAGACATCCCTCCGCCCTCAGGACTGCAGCTCAGCTCCCCTGTGAGCTCTGCTGGTCTCTTGATAGCAGCGATCCTCTGGGTGGTTGGAACTGGACCGCTGAAGTCAGCTTTATGGAAGACCTGAGTGACTGGGGAGAAAAGCCACTTACTTATAACTCTGTGGATCAGGGTCTGTCAGTCTTTATTCCTGTGGGAGGCTGGAGTGGCTAGATGACAGTGTATCCTCTCAGAGTGCTCCTCTTTGTGGGGAAAGGGGTATCTTCTCCCCTCTTTGCCTCGTGAGCCTGTGAGATGCTTTCTGGGTTGGAGAACTCCGCCCAGCACCCCGTGCCACAGCAGCCCCAAGGGATGACTCGTGAAAAAGCTTGCTTCTCCCTGGGACTGCCAGAGCTCAGGAAGGTCTTCAGGCCATTTTTCGCTGTCTTTACATGGATGGATGTTTTCAGTTTGCAACACTTTATGGAGAAATTAGTATGTTAAGTACCGTGCACAGTTAGAGTAGTTGCCAACTTCAAATAATCCATCTCCTCTCAGTTCTTGCCTTTCAAAATTGAAAGACACCTTGTGGCAAACATTTAGAGAAGTCAGCAACAATGGAAATGTGAGCTGCAGGAATGAATGGCCATCAGTGTTACCAAAAGGCAAAATAACTTTCAGAGTCAGTGTTTAAAAATCCAATTCCTAGTTTATTCATCAAACGCCTAGATCACACTGTATCTTAACCTACCCACTGATAAATGCCTTTTGAGAAAGAGAATACAATTTTTAAAAACCTCATCTGAGACATATTTTTCTCTTAAAAGACAAATTCGGGACACAGTGAACTGGATTTTCAGTGAGCAAATGTTGGTTTACTACATCAACCTTTTCCGGGATGCTTTTTGGCCCAATGGGAAGCTGGCGCCGCCAAACACAATCCCACGCCAAGAACAAAGCCGCGCACGCAGCCAGGAGACAAAGCAGAGAGCTCAGCAGAAGCTGCTCGAGAACATTCCAGGTGAGGCCTGGGTTCTGCTCCTGAAAGTCAGACAGAAAGGGAGTGTCATCAGCCCCACTAAGGCATCTGCCACTTAGGAAACATTATTTACAGTGAAAAAAAGTGATCATACCTTTTTCTCTCAAATCAGGTCTTGTCCCTTGCTAAGAAATTATACTGAGAGTCCCCAAAAGAACAGTACTGGTTATAATTTCACTAGAACAGTATTTTAGATAACAGAATTTTATACTTTAAAAATCCCTGTTTTGAGAGCTGTGGTTTTAATTGGGGTATTAAAATTATACTGTTTAAATGCCTGTCAAAAAACTACATTTTCCTGAAACGCTGGCAGGAACCCACCCCTCAGGTTCCTCGGCGCCTTTATGTGCTGTTTGTGGGGCACGGCCTCTCACTGAAGGTCTGTGCATGGGGCACTTGTATCAGTGGCCACTCGGAATATAAACTTAATTTTTCAGATATGCTTCAGAGCCTTGTTGGACAGCAAAATGCCCGTTATGGTATAATAAAAATATTCAATGCACTTCAAGAAAAGAGAGCCAATAAGCACCTGCTATATGTGAGTAAAGCCTCCCAGAGGATTCACTGTTTCTTCAGTTGTACATTTCTGTCCACATATGGGGGTAGATGTTAATTCTTTATACTCGTAATCATTTTTATTACTTATAACTCTGAACCCATTTTCTCGGCTTTATTTTTGTCTGTTCAGTTTGCTAAAACACTCCCAGTGGATGTCACCTCCTCTTCCTAGCCTGCTGTTGTTTCTCTCATGTGCTGTAACATCTTACTTCAACAAGGCAAACTGTTTCCTAGCTGTCTGTCCTACAATAGTGAGCAATATTAAATACCCTGATGGTCTGATGATGGTTAATGGACCAGGAAATAAATCAGTCTGAATGGAGTTTATAGAATACAGATTCCTTTGGAGAGTAACTTGTTCACTGAGGAGCATCTCAGGCTTAAAATCAGATTTTAGTCTTAGATGTAGATATCTAAATAAATATTCAGAGAAAAAGACTTTTTCTTTCTTTCTTGGTTCAGGTGCTGATGGAACTGCTGCTAACTGAATTGTGTCCTGAGCTGAGAACTCATTTAGATCAACTTAAAGCTTGTCAGGTTTGAGACTGCACAAATAAACCACCAGAGAAATGTCTGTACTAATAGACATGAAACATTTTCCTCTTTTCCACAGAGGGCTTGACTGAGAACCATACTGAACTTTTAGTTACCTCCCTCTAGTTTTATGTGAATTAAGCAGAATTGGGGAGGAAACTTGATGCTGTATATTAGGCAAGAGAAAAATAAAACCACTTGTTAATTATATTTTAATATAAATCCTTTAAAGGACAACATACTGTTTGAAATATAAATGTTGATATGTGATAAGAACCTAGGAACTATTTTAAATATTTATGAAGTTTTGTTTTAAATGAAGAACTCTGAACATTGTACAGTTAATCTCCTCACTGAGGACTCTGAACATTCCTCTATTCGTGTGTACTGAATATTGTTGTGCGATGCTTTGTGTGAAGTCATTGTGAAAATTTTCCTCTTTATTTTTACCAAAGATTTCCCATAGTTTGAAGCATTTGAAGCAATAAATTATAAAAATGAATCAGAGCTCTGATGTTTAAGATGCTTGTGTCCTCTCAAAAAAAAAAATTGAAACACTGAAGGCAGTTCTGATATATATCAAGTGCCTTGTTTGTGGAACACATTGTGCATGTGAGTTCTTCTGTAAGGAGGTATAAAGGTTGTGCCATTCTCCCAGAATGAATGTGAAAAATATGGTCTTTAGTTGAATGAGAAGCCCCAAATGGATACTTAAAAAAAGCTGTATTCGGGATGTGGGATGGGAGCTAAATTTTGAAAGGCAGGCAGGAATGAGATGGGGAAACAGAGAGGAGGGAAGTTACTTCATGCTGCCCACAACTTGACTGTGCCATCAAGTCTTGGGGACTAGGAAGGGCATCAGGTGTATAGACGTTGCTTTGTTTTCAGTAGTAGAGCATGGACAAGTGACTTAATTTTCCTGGGTTTTACCATTATGCAGTGATAAGGAAACACTTCCCCTTCCTACCCTCTGGGAATACTGAAAGAAACTAATTAAGCAGAAATTCAGTTTGAAATCCATGAAAGAAAAATACTATGTAAATGTATATTAAAATGGTACTGATTATATCATTGTTAGAGCATACCTGCCAAGTTCTTGATATAAAACGTAAGTTCTGAGAGAGAAATGATTAAAAATTAGTAAAGCAAATTTTATCTCTGAGATTCTGTTAGCTACAGCTCTTTGATCCTTTTCTCAAACCAAGATATTGTACTTTGGAATTATCATTCACAGCCACATAGAAAAGACATTCAGAGAAGAGAAGCAGAGTGAGGTCAGCAAGCCCCGGGAACCTCACAGCAATTACTCAAAGTGTCCATCTTCTGTAATTAAACCAGAGCTGTTACGACTTCTCAATCTTAGGTTTTACCTTTTCATAAGTTATCAACTATAAGGACTTAACCAAAGTTTAGATTTTTCTTTTTTTGAAAACAGTTAATGATCTTGAAACTTTACCTCCCTTAAAGACTGACTCCAATCACAGGTCAAGGTATGCATCATGGCTGGTGGCAGTGGTATTAATAGTTTTCAGGGGCTCACTTGGGCTAGACGTACCAGCCTTATGGTAACTACAGTAAACTGAGGTTTTAACTTCTGTGTTGGATTCACTTAGGACATGCAAGCATAGCATATCACAAAATATGACATGTCAAATGCCTACCTTTAGGGTTTCTCAGACCTGTGTTCTATGGCCGTTAAAGTGGTCTTCACTTCGGAGACTGAAGAGTGACCCATTAAAAGTGCCATTAAAGTCTACGTACGTGGCTTTATTATATTTCTGTTTCAAGATTCTTAAAGGCTCCAGGAAGTGGACTGAGTGTGGAGAAGAAAATATCGGTTGGGAATATGGATCTTCAAATAACTGAAGGAATGTTCTATGGATGCTATTAAGAAAACAAGAGCAAAGCAAGTGGGTTTGTACTGTGGAATGATATAAGTTAGGTTTTTATGAAATCTTGTAGTGGGCTAGAGAAATGGAAAAGTTTTTCCTGGGGGAGAACAGAGTCTTCGGTAGAGATCCAAAAAGGAAAGGACTGGTTTTCAGGGATGGTTTAAGTTTCTACTCTAAGAGATTTAAGAAGTATATGGCCTAAAGTTTGTTGAAATTTCTTCCCTTTAGATAAAGACAAAATGAAGTTCAAGTAATACAGACAAACCAGAACATGAAACAAAAGCGGGTAGTTTTGTGCCATTTAATACTTCGTTAGTGACCAGCACCTACATATTAATTGTATTTTACCAGTGCTAAGATGAGTTCTTATTCACTTTAGAAAGGTGATTTATAAAATAAAGCCAAAACATTTACAAAGAAGGTGTCATTTGGGTATCTTAAACAATACTTTCAATATTTATTTTACAGATGTGTATTTCCTTTAAAATCTTTTGTGTATGGATTCTGTTTTTTCTCTTGGCTTTTGCCTTTGTAGATGTAATGGGTAAGGAAAGCCTCTTGCTGATTTAACAATTTCTAGATCTTATACTGGTAGATGATTTGAGATTTTATCTTTGAAATACACTGAGGGTTTTAAAATGTAGACAAGGACTTGAAATTCAGAGACATCTTGTTTCAGTATAGTAGTTTTACTCACTAAGATGTTGAAGGGAGGATATAGAGAGGCAAAACTGTAAGCAGTTCCTTAAACCCACTTATTTTCAAATCTAGATTTCAAGTTTTTCCTTTCAATTTGGAATTTTCTATTTAAAGTTTTAGATGACTGAATAAAATTATTAAAAATTCACAAAACTAAAGATTAAAGAAATTTAAAGAAATTAAACTTTGTTATTTTTGGGGTTAAGTTTGTAGCACTTATACTATTAAAGCTAAGACTGCATCAAGTATTTCAGGACATTATTTAAGAATGGAAAAAAACACTGGCTTTATAGAATAGGTTTCAATACCTGACACAATCTGGGCCACTCTCTAGACTAAGAGTTGGATCTCTGAGGACTCTTCCTGCAATTTGATCTTGTTAGCTAGGTTTCAAGTTGTATTATACAAATTCAAGAATGAAGGTATCATGCCATCATGATACCATTAAAATAGCCAGGTTACCATGCCACCATTAAAATACCCAGGTTAATCTAATGTGCGAGGCAGAAAACATAGCTATTATAAAAATTATAAAAATACATACATTCTAAGCTGTTAGAATTGATGATCTTTGTTGAAATGCATTGTGATCTAAATTCTTTGATGAATAAGTAAAGTGTGCAGTTCATCTGCCAGTGCAGGATTCAGACGACAAGCCTTCAAATTCAAAGAAAGTTATTTAGACATATTTTGGACCATTGAACCTTTTGTTTTTAAGAAGTAGAGTACAGTGATTTAAGGGAATTTTGTAATTAAAATACATTTCTACTCTAATTGCTTAATTAGGGGAATTCAAGTTAACCTTGAATAAAATAGATCATACTAAATAACCATGCTATTATCATTTGGGGGAGAGAGAATTTTCAGTACCCAAAATAATGAATATACACACTGATAGTATTCTAAGATGTGAATTATTAAAGTAATTAAAATAGAAAGCATTATTATTTGACCTCAAACTTGCTATCATGTGAATAGCAGCATGGATAATTTTTAAATATATGGTTTTGTTATGCCTAAATCAGTGATAAGGTGCATAATTTCATAGTATGTCAAGAATTTGAAAGACAGAAGGCACCTCGCCCAAACCTCACTCCCTGCAGAAACGGTCCCCTTAGTCCCCTCAACAGTGGGCCACCGGCACCTGCTTGCTGCCCTCCCCTTCCCGTAACTGCCTGGGCTGTAAGCCTCTCCCCACTGTGCCTCTCTTCTAGGACAGCCTCGCAGTCTACTGAAGACCACCACTGAAGCCCCTCAAGTCCTTTTTCTCAGAGAAAAATACTTAGAATTTCCCTAATTGTGCCTCATCTGACGTGATTCCAGACCCTTCACGGGTATACTTTTAAAATGCTGAAAAGTTAGAGGAAGTATCTCCCATAAAATCCAGTGACCAAAACTGAGTAATGGGTCTGTCTGATCTCCCAACCTAAGGAAAACAGTTTTACAGTGGTACCTGTTGATTATGCTGTTTTGTTTAGGATGAACATGTACCACATTTCTGGATATTTTTCACCCAGAGTTCTCTTTGCTTATGTCTACTTGGAAAGGACATCTAGTACAGAATCTAAAACTGACTTGGTTTGGAAACTGGTATAATAAAAGAATATTTAGATTTTTAAAAAGACAGCTGTTACTCATACTGATAGAATGGTATAATGGTAGATATCTCAAAGGTTAGTTGTATTTTTGTACCATATTCTGATATTTGTGTTGATAATGGGTTTAATACTATGGACATTTAATTTCCAACAAAATAATTTAGAGTTCCAAACTCCTGACACATTGCAACCTCCTGGGGAACTTAAATCTGCCCATGTCCATTCTAGGACATTAAATTGTTCTGAAATAAGGCCTAGGTTTTGGGATTCTTAAAGAGATCCCCATGTGATTTTAACATGCAAATAATTTTGAGAACCACTGCTATAACATAATCAGATTTTTAGGCAAGGGACTTAGAAAATTCTTCTTCGCTCTGTTCCCCTGTTACAGCTGAATAATTTGTGTATTATGCAAATGTTTAGGATATAATTCCAGTTTGGACTTATATGGATGTCATGGACCTAAGGGGTGCGATTTTTTACTTTCTTTTTATTAAAAAATGAACTTGCAGTTACTCTTCATAATGACTGCCTTTCTCACTTCCTTTACAGTTTTTAACAGTAATCGTTTAGATGTGAAATCTATTTGGTGTAAATAAACTGATCACATGGATTAAAACATGAAAAGGCTTATTTTAACTGGTTGTAATAGATGTCATGCATAAAGAAACCTTAATGAAATGTACTCTAATGTATACAGAAGGAAAATAGAGATTCATATTTTTTCCGGGTGAACTAAGGCATGCTTGTTCAGCCCTTAAGGTCTTAGTGCTGAGCCTTAGGCTGCAGACAGTGAAATAGAATAATTTGCATCAAAAACAGAAATTTTACCATCTGAGCTTAATTATGTTAAAAAGAATGAGAAAATTGACTGCAAACAGGCTGCATGTCTGACAATTTTGGGGTAGACAGGTTATCTGCATAGTAAGTAAGAAAAAAACACTAATTTGTAAAATGTTTTATAAAAGTCCCAACTAAAAACCTAGAAATTCTAATTGAGTCCATTTATGTTTGTGATAGGGCTTACTTTGGAATAATAGCGTTTAGCTGTCACCTCATCCTTTGTGACCCCCAAGCCGAGCTGCAGACAGCGCGCGTGGTAGAAAGAGGCCATGGCCATGCCTCTGATAATGAATTCCGGGAGACAGTCCGTGACCTGGGCTATCATGGGGATGTCATGAACCTCATCATAGTCAGCGATCCTGAAACACCCAGTCGTCAGATTTAAACACACTATCACTTATGGTTTACATTTTTATAAATGCACCCAGAAATTGTCCTTGCACCCCAAGAGGTTTCCCTAGCATTTCTACAAGTTTTAGAACTAAATTGTTTGCTGTGTGGGGAAGGGTAAATACAGTCAACTATCACAAGTGGAAGAGGAGCCAACCACCGTGGTTACTTTACAGCCCCTCTAGGATTACACTTGTCAGGCTTAATAACCACTGAAAACATTAAGTTTAAAATATTACTACAAAAACTCTTACCACTTTGTAGATTTAAACAATGGAAAGAAAAGCAGTCTTCTATCTCTCTGGGTATTTAAACATCAACCTTGAATTTGGACTTCAGTCACAGAGGACCAGAAAACACATTGAGAAACTTGCACATCTATGTTAGCGGGCAGTAAAAAGTCATTCTTTATAACCCAGATACAGAGATGGACAGTTATATGGAAGAGTCCATTCCATGTCAGCTGTGATACTGTAGGAAACAGGAACATGGACAATAATGGAAAGTTCCAGAGATTTTTAAAGGACTATTTGAAGTCTTAGTTTTACCCAGGTGGGCACTTGGGAGATTTGAGACACTGGAGACCACACTGTCAAGTGGCCTGCTGCCTGGAGCCCATGATGCTGGGGAGGTGAGGGCAATAGGCATTCCTTCATCCTCCAGTGTAGATGTCCACTTCACACTGGGTGCCTGTGGGCTCTGTGGGAGGGCGTGTGGGGAGGGAGATGCCAGCATGGCCTTACAGCCATTCTAGAGGACACCATGGTCTCTTTCTCCTGGCGTATTGCATTTGTGCATTGTGGATAAAGATGGGAAAGTACACGGCCTCAGAACAAATTTCCATCTCCTTTATATTAGTGTTGAGTCTTAACCATTCTCATTTTGCTGTCCTCAGCAAGCTACAGTGTAACTGCAGTTACAGAACCTGTGGCTGAGGGTGTAGGGAGAAAAAAAATTTCTCATTTGTCAAGCTATGTTACATGCTTTATATTCACTATTCTTTTTAATCAAGAAGAAAATACTTCTGCAAGATTGCAAAAGAACAACTGGTGCCCTCAGAAGTAAGATTTGCTTAAGATCACTTAGCCGGCATATAAAGCAAAGAGCGCTGAAATCATGCAGATTGATGGCACAGATGTTTCCTCAATCACTATCTGATACGGTAGCCATGGGCTGTGTGTGTCTGTTTAAATTAAAATCCAATGAAAGTTACAAGTTCAGTCCTCAGTTGCACTGGCCACTTTGCAAGTGCCAGCAGCCATCATTTCCAATACTGCAGTGAGTTCTATTAAACAGACCAGGCACAGAACATCTAGTAAGTTTTTGTAAATACTTTTATCCAGCTTACTCACCTTTTGGAAAATGCAACACACTTTGTAAAGAACTTCATCTTATAGTAATATTCCACAAGATTCCCTTGAGCATAGACGTTGCCGCGCTCTGCTGCTTCCCTCAGGCAGTGCAGGGCGGCCTCAGTGTCCTGGCGGATACCTTGTCCGTAGAAGTACATGAGCCCCAGGGCACCCTGGGACTCCAGGTTTCCATTGCCACAAGCTTCTGAATGCCAATAAAATGCCTAAGAAAAAGCACAATTCCATAGTATTCACCAGGTGGAATTTAATTCATCTCTAGGACACAGTTCCAGCCTCTTGAACACAGGTCAGGCTGGCACCAGTTTCACAGGCCTCAGAGAGGGTGCTGAGGGAGGCTCCCCTGTTCTCTCCCCACAGTGCAGGCCAGGTCACCGGCTTGAGCTCAGCTATTCAGGTTTTGGGATTTTCAAGTTTTCCAGAGGAAGCACAGAGAAGGTGGGAAACAGGAGCCGAGTGTCTGAAAGGCTTTGTGAAGCGGCACAGCAAGGAGACCAGCTGATGACATTAGATGGCGGCCATCTCTCAGGCCCACCTGGAGCTCTGACAGGACCAAAGACAACCAAGGACACAAACCTGCATGTGGCCTGAGCACATCCGCCCTGGAGTCTGAGTTACAGGGATTTCCAGGTAGCTGTTCAGCTATCTGCCAAGGATCTGGGGGGACGGGGGCCCAGGGAGCGCGTGGTGGTGGTTACATGCCTCCTACAAGCTTGCCTTGAATGCCTTATTTCCTCCTCCCTGTAAGATTTCTTGGCAACAGCTCCCATCACTGATGATTAAGAGACTGTACTAACTCACCCTCCTCTTTTACCTTTTATGGTAGAGTATTTTGTAGGTGTGTTTTCCGTAGCACAAAAGTGCTCACATCTGTGGTCTCCTTTGGTAGAAGGAGGCAGCATTCATAGTTGAGGAAAGGGCAAGATGAGCTTGGAGATCCTAATATGTAAGTTTTCTTTACATTTTAAAGAATTATGAGCTATACAGGACTACATACTTATTCCTCACCATCCTCCATTCACAGAAGGAATAGTGAACCAAATATTAATCTACACATGATGCTACAGTTTATCAAATGGACCGCTGTTACCTTCTCAAGCTCTTTGGGCTCCTTTGTTGAGTAATACAATCCCAGGATACTCTGAGCCTTCACACTAGCTTTTGGGTTTCCATTGTCTGCAGCAAAAAGCCACAGTCTAGAAGAGGAGGAGAAGGTGAGTTATTCTTTGTTTAGAACATTTGATAAAAACAAAATCTTGTTCTTAGGCCAGATTACCTTTCAGCTTCCTTTTCTGATCGTTTAACACCTTTTCCTTCGTAATAAGCTCTGCCAAGGTTATAAGCGGCTGCAAATTTTAAGTGTCTTGCTTTGGGGCATGGAGAATCAACAATTTTCTTCATATATTCCACTCCTTTTTCCTTCCACAAAGGAAAAGAACAAGACAGAAAGTCCCAGTTTAGTTTTACCCAGATCCCAGTTTAGTTTGACCAAAACTAAGTTTTCTGATAATACCATGAAGCCTTCATGCTCTGACATGATGCAGAGTCTCAAGTCTGTACCTAACAGTATGGTTGTCCTGGAGTCTGCAGAGCTATAAATAAATAAAAGTCCATCTCCTAAGTCAGCGTTCCTAGGAGCTCTGGGATGTAAGGCATTCCTCCCATATTACATCTTCCACAATTGCATCACGTCTCAATGAGTGCCTTTGTCTCTTCTCATGGTCCTTATTTTGAAACAGCACAGTTCTTAGAACTTGTCAAAGTGTAAGAATAAGCAGAAATTTTCAAATTTTTAACCCTTACAGGATGCATGTGAGCCCTAAACCCTGTCTTCTTTAAGCACACTTTCCCTAGCTGTGCTCAGTGATAAATTGTATCTACTACATTCATCTTCATATGATGTCTGTGTAGTCGGAAAACACAGATGACATTCTCAGTTCAGTTCAGTTGCTCAGTCATGTGACTCTTTGCGACCCCATGAATTGCAGCACGGCAGGCTTCCCTGTCCATCACCAACTCCTGGAGTTCAAATTCACGTCCATCAAGTCGGTGATGCCATCCAGCCATCTCATCCTCTATCATCCCCTTCTCCTGCCCCCAAATCCCTCACAGCATCAGAGTCTTTCCCAATGAGTCAACTCTTCACACGAGGTGGCCAAAGTACTGGAGTTGCAGCTTTAGCATCATTCCTTCCAAAGAAATCCCGGGACTGATCTCCTTTAGAATGGACTGGTTGGATCTCCTTGCAGTCCAAGGGACTCTCAAGAGTCATCTCCAACACCACAGTTCAAAAGCATCAATTCTTCGGTGCTCAGCCTTCTTCATAGTCCAACTCTCACATCCATACATGACCACAGGAAGAACCATAGCCTTGACTAGATGGGCCTTTGTTGGCAAAGTAATGTCTCTGCTTTTGAATATGCTATCTAGGTTGGTCATAACTTTCCCTCCAAGGAGTAAGTGTCTTTTAATTTCATGGCTGCAATCACCATCTGCAGTGATTTTGGAACCCAAAAAAATAGTCTTTGATACTGTTTCCTATCCTAACTGCTAATAAAAGGCTTGCCCTGCCTCCAAAAACCCAGACACGAACTGTTTACCAAACCAGGTTCCTCTTGCCCAATGCCCAGCAAACCAAAACACTGAGACACCAAGGTGTGCAGCAAGGAGGGTTTACAAGGCAGCCAAGTAGATGGGAGAACAAATCCCAGATTCCACCCCCTGCAAGGCAAGGGGTTTTGGGTATTTATGGGATGAAGAAAGCAGCCACTGGAGGCACGGGGCGTGTGGGGAAAAGTAACTGGAAAAAGGTGTGGGAGTTTTTGTTTTGTGCAAGTGTACATAAGCTATAGGGCTCCGCATGTTCAAAAAGTCACCAAGCAATGGATACTTGTGCATGCCCAGACGAAGGGCCGATGGTTCCATCCAGTCTGAACCAGCTCAGCTTGAAGTAGACATACCTGACTCCAGGTTCCTAAAAGGAGCTCAGGCAAGCATCTTGTTTAGGCTACATNAGTCTTTGATACTGTTTCCTATCCTAACTGCTAATAAAAGGCTTGCCCTGCCTCCAAAAACCCAGACACGAACTGTTTACCAAACCAGGTTCCTCTTGCCCAATGCCCAGCAAACCAAAACACTGAGACACCAAGGTGTGCAGCAAGGAGGGTTTACAAGGCAGCCAAGTAGATGGGAGAACAAATCCCAGATTCCACCCCCTGCAAGGCAAGGGGTTTTGGGTATTTATGGGATGAAGAAAGCAGCCACTGGAGGCACGGGGCGTGTGGGGAAAAGTAACTGGAAAAAGGTGTGGGAGTTTTTGTTTTGTGCAAGTGTACATAAGCTATAGGGCTCCGCATGTTCAAAAAGTCACCAAGCAATGGATACTTGTGCATGCCCAGACGAAGGGCCGATGGTTCCATCCAGTCTGAACCAGCTCAGCTTGAAGTAGACATACCTGACTCCAGGTTCCTAAAAGGAGCTCAGGCAAGCATCTTGTTTAGGCTACATGCTGCCTGGGAGACATACCAGTCTTAAAAGCACCTGGATTCATGAAGGCAATCAAAATGGATTTGAACATGGTGTCAGTCCCCACCTTACCTTCTGACCATTTCTCACTCTTGAGAAGGGGCACGGACAGCTCTGGCTAGTTGCTGATAAGGCCTAACATGGGCTTGAATCAATCTCTTAAGCACTTATTTGAGAATATGTTCCTGGTTTCAAGTGAACATCTCTTTTAATGTGGATGATTTTTAAATTCTTTATTGAATTTGTTATGACATTGCTTCTGTTTTATGCTTTGGCTTCTTGGCTGGGAGGCATGTGGGGTCTTAGCTCCCCAACCAGGAATCAGACCCGCACCCCCAACACTCGGAGGCGAAATCTCAACTGGATCACCAGGCAAGTCCCTCAAGTTAACATTGTGATCCCAGACAAATATCATTCATGCACCAGCTGTCAGGGTATTCACAGGCCCAACACTGGTAATAAAAATTGTAGATAAATATGTACCAGCTTGGGAGTGGGGACAACTATGTACCCTCTGAGGGCACACAGAATACCAGACATGTTAAAACTTAAAAGACTCTCATCCTTGGGGATTTTAACTGGGACACAGCGAGCCAGGGATCTCTGTCTTATAATACTTTTCACCTACTGGAGTATCTTGATCATTATCAGTTGATGGAAACACTCAGATAATACGGAAGGGACACAGGCTGGGAAAGTAGTGTGGTTTCTGAAATATCCTCACCAAACAGAACCTTGGCAAGGGGAGATGCCAAAGGCTTGGTTTGGTTTTTTTATTCTGAGGACAAGAGGAGAAGACCAAATTTTCACTTAGTCAAGAAAATACAAAAGACAGGAAATTTACTGATTAGCCTAATTCAACAGTCACACCTGAAGTCACAGTGAAGTTAGGGATGGTCAACAATTAATGACAGGCACAACTAAGGTGTCAACATGATCAAATACAGGTTTTGGATGACAGCCAAAAAGTAGAGAAATTACCTACTTTTGCCAAGACTGAAAAATGCTGATCACTGAACTGTCCTTCCAAGCCCGGGAGGTGATAAACAAAGAGAAAGCAGAACAAAAAACAATCTGATAACTAATGAGTTATTTAAATTGCTCTCTGAATTTTACTTTCTCAAGCCCACCACCACAGCAACCCCATTCACCTTTCTTTCTCATGGCTTCTTCCTCAACAGAAACTTAAGATTTGTCAGGGGGTTCACTGGCCCACTGGGAGCAGCTGGGGTTGATATTCCTCCTGTAGTGTGGTTTCCCTCTCCTCAGTTCCTCATAAGGTCCCGGTTGTTGAAGATGGAGCTGGGCTTCACAATGTTTATTCTCCACAACTTCAATCTAGAGGTTCATTATCTCCTCCTTTAAGAACTTCTGAAAGGGGTTTGGCTGTGCATCCAAAGCTGAGGACCCAAATATGCAGAAGCCGGCCACCCCCAGAGATTCCTGCAGCAGTCTCTTGCTGGGGGCTGCAGCTCTGCCTAGAGCTCCCCTTCTGTCAGAGGGCAAGTCTCTGTCCTTGTGAGAGTTCAAACCCCAAATATTTACCAGAGGGCTGAGAACTCTGCTTTTTCTTGGATACCTGATAGCCTCATTCAACTAAAAAGGCTGAAATCAAAATCATGTTCTGGCAACTTCCCTGGTGGTACAATGGATAGGAACCTGCCTGCCAACGTAGAACACACAGGTTGGATCCCTGGTCTCAGAGCAACTAAGCCCATGTGCCAACAACTATTGAGCCTGTGCTCTAGAGCCTGGGGGCTGCAACTACTGAAGCCAGCATGCCTAGAGCCCATGCCCAGCAAAGAGAGAAGCCACCGCAATGAGAAGCTCAAGCACTACAACAAAGAGAAGCCCCTGCTCACCGCAACTAGGGAAAAGCCTGCACAGCAACGAAGACCCAGCACAGCCAAAAAAATAAAGAAATAAAAATCATATTCTGGTCTCAAGTGTCCTTTGTCTTACTGGTAATCTGAACACCATCCTACTTCCCTCATTTAGTGGAGGGTCCCTTAATCTTTTGCCACGATTTCTCCAAATACGATGGCTGAAGTTTTAAATCCTTGAGGAAGTACTGTCTGGAAGTACTGTTGTTTAACTTAGTATCAGATCTTCCCACTTGAAAGCAAACAACTCTTGGGATTTAAAACAAGGACATGCAAGAAAAGGCATCTGTCACCTCTCATATAGTAGACCCACACTTTGTGGACAGATCAGTGACAGTGCAGGGCTTAGGGACTGCCCCATGAGCCTCTTTTACAATCGGACTGCTCTTAAATCTTGTACAAGCCAACTTCAGGTGATGCCCTAACTTATACAGGCCTAGCTCTCTGCTCTTGCTGATCTCTCGTCAACCCAGGCCTCTGGACTCCTCTTTGCAATCTCTCCTGGAATAGCTGCAGGCTCTTCTCTTTGGGGTACAGCCTGCAGTTTGCAAGCCTGCTCTGGTGGTACTTTAATGCTCATTTGCCCAGGTGCAAAGGTAACCCTGGCATTTAGTAAATCTCTCAGATGGGGAATGGGATATTCAGGCATATATATAAAGTTATGCTTTTTCCCCATCTGACAGTCTAGCTTCNTACACACACACACACCTACACACATGTTAGGAGAGGCGTGAAACCTCAATTCTCCACACATCTCTTAGACTGCTGTGGCTGTGACAATCACAGAGCTAATCCCTTTGCCCCCTGGGGTTTTCCTTTCCACCTACATTTTTCTTACCTTCTTTAGTGGGGAATCCAACTCCATTTCTTTTTTACCTTTAAAATGGTACTTCTTAAAGTTCCTTTTATCTTATTTCTCTTCTTTTCTTGCCTCTTTTGTCCCTTCCTGGTGCCTGATCTTCTTAAGCCCAAGGCTGAGTCGCTACATCCCCAGGGCCAATTCAGAGCTCAGAGCGCAGGGCATTGGTCTTTAGGGTGACTGTGAAGTCCCTGAGCTCTAGGGGAGACACTTGAGACCTTGGGTTTTCATTAAAGCCTGCCCTAGGGCCTCTCAGGAAACATTGGTGCTTTCTTAGAGAAAACCGATCAATTGCTAAGCCTTCACGACCAGTTTCACACACACACTTCTTAGAATAAAGTAAAACTGCTCCCTTCATGGCTGATTCCGCAGGGTAGGTTGAAACATCAAAGCTCAGGTGTAGGCACCATGTATTGTTTTTAAGTCTCCCTTGTGTCCACAGTAGGCCAATTAGGCTGACATCTACTCCCTCACATAGGTCAGATTTTGAAATAAAAATTGCCCAGATGAATAGAGAAACTATTTTATTTGCTTGGTATTAATAGCAGCCTATATAGTCCAGCATACCCAGAAAAGAGCTATACAAAATATATCTTAGTGACCTGGATAACCATAATGGTGTGGTCACTTACCCAGAGCCAGTATGAAGTAGGGAGTATGAAGTTAAGTGGGCCCTAGGAAGCACTGCTGTCAATAAAGCTAGCGGAGGTGATGGAATTCCAGCAGAGCTATTTAAATTCCTAAAAGTTGATGCTATAAAAGTGCTGCACTCAATATATCAGCAAATTTGGAAAACCCAGTGGTGGCCACAGGACTAGAAGAGGTCAATCCTCATCCAAATTCCCAAGAAAGGCAGTACAAAAGAATGTTAAAGCCACCAGACAATTGCACTCATCTCCCATGCTAGTAAGGTTATGCTCAAAATCCTTCATGTTAGGCTTCAGCATTATGTTAACTGAGAATTTCCAGATGTCCAAGCTGTGTTTNAAACAACACAGTAAAAGATGAGAAAATAAAGTGTTTTACTGAGTCCCAGATCACATGGATCTATTTCTGTGAGTGTGTGAAGTAGGTGTCTACCATTCCATGCCAGCTTGTTAATAAGAGAGAACTTAGGGTACAACCACAGTGGAGTGACATGTTTGTGCAAATCCTCCCACAGATGGCTGTGATTAAACTGGGACCAAACATATAAAAGGCACCTAGGAAGTTTACCAAAGCAAACATAAACTGGAAAAGGAATAACTCTTGAAAACTGCAACCGATAAGGGATCCTTGAAATTCAGTAAACCGCAGATAGGATACACAAAAACCTTCTCCTAGTTACACATCATAGTCAAACTGCTGAAAGCTACAGACACCTTGCAAGCAGCCATAGAAAAAGGCCACATTACATACAGGAAACGTAGTACAGAGCTTCCCTGGTGGTTCAGATGGTAAGGTATCTGCCTGCAATGCAGGAGACGGGTTCGATCCCTGGGTTGGGTAGATCCCCTAGAGAAGGGAATGGCAAGTATTCTTGCCTGGAGAACTCCATGGACAGAGGAGCCTGATGGGCTATAGTACATGGAGTCACAAACAGTCAGACACGACTGAGTGACTAACACACAATACTAACACACAGAGACTGACTTCTCATGAGAAGTCAGGAGATTTTAGAATGGCATTTTTTAAGTGGAGTAANGAGAACTCCATGGACAGAGGAGCCTGATGGGCTATAGTACATGGAGTCACAAACAGTCAGACACGACTGAGTGACTAACACACAATACTAACACACAGAGACTGACTTCTCATGAGAAGTCAGGAGATTTTAGAATGGCATTTTTTAAGTGGAGTAAGAAAGACCTCAACCCCAAAACAATTCATTAGAAATGAAGGTAGATTGAAAACATTTTCAGGTACTCACAGTTGGAGATAACTCACCACCTGCACGTTATACAAAAAATGCTCTTTAAAGGAAGTTTTTCAGGTTGAAAAGAAATGGAATACAGTGCCAAACGGGAACCCACCTTGATAGGAAGGACTTAAGAGCCCCAGAAATGGTAAAAATGTACAAATATAAAAGATACACAGGCACATATATACATACTTGTATTTATTTTTTCCTCTCAATTTCTTTCCAAAGATACATGATTAACGTAAACATAACTATTCTGTATTTGGGGATTTATAATGGAAATTTCAAGGCATTTCAGGTCTACCACACAAAGCACATTTGGTTCAACAAGACTCTGGGCCAAATTAGTCTCAAGAACAACTCAGTAAATTTATAAAGTGATAAAAACTAAAAGAATTTGCTCTTTGCTCCTTTACCCTGGGGTTAACTGAAGAGATCCACAGAAGCCATCTTCCTTTTTGCTTCTCTGGTCTCCGTATGTAATCACATTGAAGTCATTCTACTTTGTGGAGTTGCCGTATCCCAGCCCATTGAATCTACCAATTTTCCTGATCTTTCCACACCTTCACTTTCTTCCCACATTATCAGCTTATTCTATATCTGTCACTGTACTCATTCCTTTTTCCCTCTTTCCCTCCATGACACTCACTCATGAGGCACATTCCCTATTTCTCCCTACTCTGCTGTACTTAAATCATTGAACATGGCTGGAAAAAAAAATAACTATGCTAACAGGTCCTTCTTAAAATTTATGACTATAAATTTCAGAGCCAGCTCTCAGCCCTCACAAGTAATACTATCAATTTGTTTCAACAATAGTCTCTCCCACTTATCTTGAAGAGGGGATACTATTTCAAACCTTCTTTCTCCAAACTTCTGCTCTGCCTGCTCCCACTCAGCCTCAGCTCACGGCTTCGATTTTTTAAATATTTTTATAAACAGTATGGAACAGTTCATGAGTTTGTGTGTCATCTTTGCACAGCTCTGCATACATGCTGCTAAAGCAAACACATGGCCTCACTTTTATTTCACCGAGAAAACAGAAAGAATGGAAAGTAACACCAAATCTATGAATTTACCTGATTCATCATTTAGGGAGAGGCAGGCAGTTGGCTATGTGGATCTCAGAATTAGTTTCTGGTATGAAGACAATGATCAAAAAGTTTTTAAAAAGTATGTATAGATAGTGTCAGCCATGGGACTGGTGAGCCTACTCAAGGAAAGAGTGAAAGGAGAAGGAGGCATGAAAGGCTGAGACCAAGGTTCTGACATATTTCAACATTAGATGGGAGAGAAGCAGCTAGCACAAGGGTCTGAAGAGTGGCTGTGAAGAGGCAAACAGAAAAAACTGTATTTCAGATATACAAACAATGATAGAATGATGTGTGCGAAGTATGAGGGAGAATCAGATAAACTAAAGATATCTCAGATGCTAAGGGGGGGAGGGTGTTGCAAGGAGGGTGTGGTCAGCTGTATTAAATTTATAGTAAATGCAGGCAATGTAGTAATAGATAATGCAGGTTACTAAACTTTCAAAAATTAAACTATACATAGGTTACAATGAGTATCTTACAATTAATGCAAATATTTATTTTTACCATTCACTTCATCATAGGGTACAATGATTATAAATATGGAAAAATGAAGAATTTCAGGAATTAAGAGTATGGTCCTCATTATTAGCTTAATACAAGATAAAGTCAGGGAGGAAAATGCTTCTTGGACACTTACTCCATGTGCCCTGTGTTAGTTATCTTTATGTGTTGTCATCCAATCTCATTAACAACTATGTGAGTTAGGTTAGTGAGTTTTATTTTTTATGCTGCCTCCAATGGATTAACCTAATCCTAGTAATGTATCCTTAAAGCTTTGTACTGATAAAAGTTCTGAGACCATGTCTGGACTTAGCTACTCTTTGTAGCTGATTGGGTTGTAATCAATCATCAAGGCTGCCCATGACCAAAGGCGAGGGGGAAATGACAGATGTATCTCTGAGGTTATTTATCTTCATTTTACAAATAAGGACACAAGCTAGAAATAAGTTTCCCAAGATTATACTGCTAATAGGTGGCGAAACCAAGATTTGAAACCAGTGGTAAAGCCAAAATTTGAAAGCCTGTGTACTTTCACATTTCAGAATTTGTAATAGACCTGTATAGACAGGACACCTTTGCAAATGAATACAGGGAAATTAAATTCAAAGTATCTTTGAAAATTAAAAAAATAAATTTCATAGGAAATTTCTTTGTAAGATGAGGCAAAAAAAAAAAGGGTAAAGAATTTAAAAATGAAAACCATAAAGCAAAGAGAAACTTGTATTCAGTTCAGTTCAGTCGCTCAGTCGTGTCCGACTCTTTGCGACCCCATGAATCGCAGCACACCAGGCCTCCCTGTTCAGTATTACTGATCTCCAAATCTCATAATTTAACTTATNAAAAATGAAAACCATAAAGCAAAGAGAAACTTGTATTCAGTTCAGTTCAGTCGCTCAGTCGTGTCCGACTCTTTGCGACCCCATGAATCGCAGCACACCAGGCCTCCCTGTTCAGTATTACTGATCTCCAAATCTCATAATTTAACTTATTCTTTCATCTTTGGGCATGACAAAAATATGAGGCCTAAAAATACTGTTGATATACAATAGATTGTTAGACAAGTATTTAAATGAAAATGTAGACTGTTATCTATTGACAATGAAGGACATTCAAAACACAGGTGGAAAAAAAAGATTACAGTATGTATACTTGGTCTTATATTTTAAAAATGTAGGTGTGTATACACATAATTTTTTTCTTCATAGGGTAATACATGAAAGAATATACTCTAAAATAATAACTATAACAACTTCATATTTGATAGGAAATTTGGAGTGATCTTAGTTTTGCTTATTTTCTAACTTCTCTCCATGTTCATGTAGCTTTAAAGTAACCTTTAAGAAGAAAGGAAAACATTTTAAAACATAAATGTTATTGATGGCTAATGGTAGCAAGGAGGGGGCAAAATTCATGTAAATGCTGAAAGAACAGATAATTATTTAAATATGAGTACTGCTGCTGCTGCTGCTAAGTCACTTCAGTCGTGTCTGACTCTGTGTGACCCCACAGACGGTAGCCTACCAGGCTTCCCCGTCCCTGGGATTCTCTAGGCAAGAACACTGGAGTAGGTTGCTATTTCCTTCTCTAATGCATGAAAGTGAAAAGTGAAAGTGAAGTGCTAAGTCACTTCAGTTATGTCTGACTCTTAGCGACCCCATGGACTGTAGCCTATCAGGCTCCTCCGTCAAGAGTATTGGAATGGGGTGCCATTGCCTTCTCCAAAATATGAGTACAGATATGTATTATTAAAATATAAATAATTTTAAATATTACAAATAATCCAGAAACCATAAAATCTTAAACACTGAACAAAACAATAACTTACAAAGTCTGTGGCTGTCCCCAGGCCATCATAATACATCACTCCCAGCTGGTAAGTTGCCTGATGATCCTTTTCCTTGATTTCTTCAAACTGTTCTAATGCTTCTTCATACCATCCCTGTAAACTCCCAGGAAATATTGATTTTCTTTATTATCTTAAAGTAATCACAGATACTTAGTTCCCACCTAAATCTAGCTAGCAGCACCAAATAAAAAAAGACAGAAAGAAATTTATGGAATTTACAAGTGAGCCATTGACAACAACCAACACACTATAAAAATCAGTAAAATAAACCTAAGCATGGCAACTGAGGGAAGTAATGAGGGGGAACCTAGAAGGGGCTTTCTTTGACTTTCACTCTTATTCTTGGCTATTACTGAACTACCCTCTCTCAGTGCTCATCCCAGCCTGCCATATCATTCATCACTCCCAGAATTTGAGAAACTTCAGAGTTAGGGCCAAAGTCTCTGAGAAAAGATAAACATCAGGACACCTATTATTATTAAATATCCATTCTAATATGGCTCTTCCAGTTTTGCCATTTTCTAGCTAAAGAAGACACAGAAAAGCAAATGTGTGATTCTCAAAAATTATTCTTCTTCCCATATGTCCTACAGAAACCTCGATGTCACAAGTCATTCATTTAAGTCTCCTTAGCATCATAGGATAAAATAAGAAATATGCTGAAGTGTAAGGAACAAACATGGATGGAGCTTGTATCTTAATCCTCCATGGAAAATGCCTTAAAGAATAAATCATTTGAAACAACAGAAAAAGAGTCTCTGAGTTGAAAGGTCAGTAATAGGATGAGAAGGCTTGACAAAAACAACTTTTGGAAAACACAGAAACTACTGAATTTCTCTTTTCCTAAACTATAATCAATCAACAAATTAATGAGATTAATAAAAATTGCACCAAAATGCTAACACTAAGTAAATGACTTGTAAAGTCATTCTCTTTTCTGGCTAATGTTTGGCCAAGATATGAATGCTGGAAAACTCAGAATACTCTATACAGAGAAAGAGAAGAGAGGACCTTACAGTTTTTGTGATTTTAAATGTCATATACATGCTGGAAAAATCTCAGATATATATTTCCTTTCAACTCTGACTTTTCTTTTGAGATCTAGAGTATTACATGTAGTTTCTACTTTGAAACCTTATAGTTGGATGACGATGGGGAATCTTAAACATAAAATGTCCAAAAACTGAACCCTTGATGGTTTCCTCAAAACTCACCCATTTCTCCATTTTTTAGTCCATGCTACCCTTCCTTGTATCTCCAAAATAAATCCAGGACCCAGTTCCATTGCCACCACTCTGTTCAAGACCTCCATCCTCTCTTGCCCCAAGAAGTATAATTTCTCTCTAAACTGGTCTTGGTTCGATGCTTCCCTTCCAGTCCATTCATCAGAGTCTCAAAACACTTCTAACAGCTTCTCACTACTTTTGAAACAAGGTTCGTCTAGAGCCCTTCAGTTCAGTAGCTCAGTCGTGTCCAACTCTTTGCGACCCCATGGACTGCAGCATGCCAGGCCTCCCTGTCTATCACCCACTCCTGGAGCTTGCTCAAATGCATGTCCATTGAGTCGGTGATGCTATCCAACCATCTCATCCTCTACCGTCCCCTTCTCCTCCTGCCTTCAATCTTTCCTAGCATCAGGGTCTTCTCCAATGAGTTAGTTCTTCACATTAGGTGGCCAAAGTATTGGAGTTTTAGCTTCAGCATCAATCCTTCTAATGAATATTCAGGACTGATTTCCTTTACGATGGACTGGTTGGATCTCCTTGCAGTCCGAGNTTCACTTTCTGCCATAAGGGTGGTGTCATCTGCATATCTGAGGTTATTGATTTTTCTCCCGGCAATCTTGATTCCAGCTTGTGCTTTTTCCAGTCCAGCGTTTCTCATGATGTACTCTGCATAGAAGTTAAATAAGCAGGGTGACAATATACAGCCTTGACGTACTTCTATTATTATGTATTATTTAGCCACATATAGTACCTAGAGCCGAAGTTCAGCGTGGATGAAATACTCTTCCGTCCAATACATGGGAAACACACTAAATTCCTTGCTCTTACTGTGCCTTCCAATAGTTTACCGAGGCATTTGGATATATTGATATAAAGACTGAGGCACTGCTGATTAGGAAATGTAGTTCCTGGTATTACTCTCATAGCACAAGAAGTCTCTTCAGAGTTTGGGTAGCTTTTGTTTTCAATGCCTAACATCCTTAAGGAAGATATAACTTACTGAAGTTCCAGACCTTTATATCTGAGAAGAAAAGCTGAGAATAAAAACGGAATTCACCATCTGCTATTTTACTACTTTAACTTTATTTAAATCTACTAGAGACAATAAGCACTCAATAAGTGACAGCTGTTTTGATTTCTCTCAGGTTTATATGCTTAGCACTTTACAGTTTTGATGATATNAAACTGACCTTTCCAGTCCTGTGGCCACTGCTGAGTTTTCCAAATTTGCTGGCATATTGAGTGCAGCACTTTCACAGCATCATCTTTTAGGATTTGAAATGGCTCAACTGGAATTCCATCACCTCCACTAGCTTTGTTCATAGTGATGCTTCCTAAGGCCCACTTGACTTTGCATTCCATTCACATTGTAGAGCTCACCAAAGTCTTCATCTCAGAAACGTTGCATTTGTTTTCCCTTCTACCTGGAATGTACTTCCCTGTGGTGGTTTGCATTGCCTCTTTCCTTAAGTTTCAGTTTCAACAACAGGTCTTTCTTCCCTACCCCTAAGTTATTCTCTATCAGAGTAGCCAGTTAATTGCTTTCATAGTACTTTTAACTTATTTGTAATCATATATTAACTTGTTATTCTCCTCTTGACTATAAGCTCCATAAAATGGGGACCATTCTAATTCCCTCACCACTCTATGGTTAGTACCTAGCATAATAGTAGCAAATACTTATAAAGCACTTATCAAGTGGCAGGCCCTATTAGTCAGTATTTTTACAATTAATATATCCTCATAATAGCTCGGAGTCAGACACAACCGAGGGACTTCACTTTCACTTTTCAGTTTCATGCATTGGAGAAAGAAATGGCAACCCACTCCAGTGTTCTTGCCTGGAGTGTCCCCGGGACGGGGGAGCCTGGTGGGCTGCTGTCTACGGGGTCACACAGAGTCGGACACGAATGAAGCGACACAGCAGCAGCAGCAGTATAATAGCTCTATGGCACACATATTATTACCCTTCCTTTAGAGATGAGGAAACCGAGGTACTAAGAGGTTAAGCCTTTGTGTCCAAGGGTATAGTTAACAAGCAATAGAACCGCAATTGAACCTATGCTCAAAGCTGAAAAATCATTCTCTTAAACATTATGCTATGTGATCCTCAGAATGACAGGTACGTGATGAGTCCTCAACAAATATTTGTTGCCAGAATGAAGGAAGGAGCCATAAAAAGATAGTAAGTGGGATATAGGTGAAGGGTTGCCCAAGCATTCAAGAGATAGTGAGGGGCTGGGGACAGCTGGTCCCTTCTTGCATCTTCCCTTGGGGTTCACTGAACAATTGAAGCTATATTGCTGAAGCTGAAGTGATATCTTTCACAGGTGTACCTAGACCTACTTTGTAAATCTCACCATAATGTGGATAGAGGGAAATTCTCTCCTTAATCCATACAGAAACTTACTTAAAGTTACCTTTAAGTACTATTAACCATAAGAATCAGGATTTTTAATTGTTAATAATAAGAAAATATTTTACTGACACTGAATATTTTAGAAAAATATAAAAATTAGACTTTTTATTTATGTGCAAATGGATTTCATAACAAAATGACTCCCATAAATGACATTCATTAGAATGATTTATGGAGAAAGGTTGAATAGCTCTGTAAGCTAGGACCAACATATCATGCTCAAAGCCACAAATACAATCTAGGGAATTTGACAGAACTTCCCTAGCTTAACAATGGTAAGGAACTCTATAGGAAACTTTGCTATGAAGATCTAACAATGGCTTTATATGAAATGAAAACAAATCCACAAAAACTGGTACCTCTTCAAAATACAGTTGACCTCGTAGAAAATATGCCATAGTATCCCCTCTTCTTATCCTTTCCTTCAAGAGCTGCAAGGCCTTATCCACCAAATTAGCATGGCTGTAATGATCTGGTTTTTTAAAAAGTAAAGAATTCCATTTTTACCCATACAATGTGAATTTTTTCTCTTAAAGTAATAAAGTATATAGAATTCATCTGACACTGTATATACTGGTTTCCTTCCTAGTTCTCATTCCTAAAACTGACCTTAGTTCAAGGAAAAAGCACCACCTTAGAAAAAAGAAAGCACTATCACAATACCAGACATTGTACCTTATATAATTAAGAAGTGTATTGGTAGGCTGTCACACCAACCCTCTTTCCTACTAGGCAGGAGCTCTAGCAATGTAGTCTGTGTAGAATTCTTTAGACAAAGCTGGCCTCTGTGTGAAATTCTTAATTTCAGTCTTAATTAGAACTACTCTAACTGAGCTAACCACCCCCAATTTTTTTTAGGTCTATAGAAAAAGAAATGGTAGCTTTAAATGCCTATTTCAAATAAAGTATGGTACCGTCCCCTCTAACAGAAGTGACATCTGGCTTCTTTTTTCAAGAAGGGTGTTCTAAAGTCCTGAGAGTAAAACCAGGAGCAGGATCTCGTGATGAAACTTCTTCATTGATGATCTGCTACCAAATAAGCTGGGTAGCAATTCCACAAATTCTTACAGAAAAGCTAGTAAGGGCTGTAAACCACTTCCTTGCCAGCAATAAGACTCATATTTCCTGTCTCTTTTGCTCTGGTGTACATAATTAACTTTAAATGAAAATACTATCAGGACTTGTACCAGTCTTTTCCTTTCTCCACTGGAAGATTTTTGCATTCTTAGCAGCAAAGTGGGATAGGGAAGTATAAGAGGGGTTCTTGGGCAACTTTTCACTGGTCAACTTCATCCTGTCTCCACAGTGGGTATTCTGTAAAAGAGAAAATAATATGATAGAAATATCTTCCTCCAGGAAAATGCACCAAGAGATTCCATTTCCACTTGACAGAAAGAGCATCCTCCCTGCATCACTGAGGGATAGGGCACCAAACTAACAGCTCTGGTATATGAGCATTCCTTCTTAGGAAACTAGGACCTTTCACAGCTACGAGAAGCACAGCCCTCGTCCATGTCTGTTCCCACCGCATGAAGTCAATGATCAGAGCTATCTGAAAGTCCTCTCTGGCTGTGAAATCATGTGCTCTAGCAAATCATGTCACCCACCACAGCTGCTGCCACTAGTAGGAATTGGTGACACTGCTCGTAGGTACAGTTCTTGTGCACCGGTATTTTCCCNGATCAGAGCTATCTGAAAGTCCTCTCTGGCTGTGAAATCACGTGCTCTAGCAAATCATGTCACCCACCACAGCTGCTGCCACTAGTAGGAATTGGTGACACTGCTTGTAGGTACAGTTCTTGTGCACCGGTATTTTCCCATTAACTGAAGCTCATCAAACTAATCCATTTTAAATGAAAGCACCTGTCTATTTTACCTGGGAATACACTTTATTTCAACTGTGTTGTTCAGTTTTATCTTTCCCTCTGTATTGGGTTTCCATGTTATAAGGTGGATCTCAGTTGAATGGAAAATCAGAGCCTTCATATAAAATGTAGAAGCCACCTCATGTGGGATGAAGGAGTCCAGGTTCTCCTAGGCTGAGGGTAGTGAGACCACAAACTCAGTTGTTGCTACGCTTTTTTGTTTATTCCATGGAATTCCACTGTTACAGCATGTTCTCACCAATCAGGAACAAGCTTCCAGTACAGCTTCCTGATTGGTGATGAACTCAACAGATCTTTAGCATGACTGGAAAGCCACAATCATACAATTTTATGGTACTATTTTGGACAATAAATTGCTTTGTTTATGAGAAAGGAATGGCAACCCACTCCACTATGCTTGCCTAGAGAATTCCATGAAGAGAAGAGCCTGGTGAGCTACAGTCCATGGGATCGCAAAGAGTCAGACATGACTGAACGACTAACACACACACAATGAGAATGAAGTGCAGAAAGGGAGATAAATCAGTATACCAGAGGAAAAAATCACCAAAGTATCTGTGATTTTAATTTTTTTTTAATTTTCTCATCTGTAGTTTGGATTATAAATAGTTTGAACTAGAGGATTTCAAAATCTCTGTTCCTAGATTTGTAAACTTCTTGGATTATATGATTCCAAAAACCTATGGTTGTACTAGTAAATATAGAATTTTCCAAAGAACAGGTACAAGTCCTGATAATATTTTCACTAAATGTTAATTAGGTGAAGTATTTAGAAGAACTAAGACAATCCAAATACGATGATGTTCATAGCATGTTTCTGTTATCTCTGAATTGCCAGTATCTCGACTCTTGTGCTTTGGGGCCATCAGTAAGTAAATAAGGGTTACTAGAACACAAGTAAATTTGATAACCCAGGTGGCTACTAGGTGACTAACCTGGACAAAAGGGGTGATTCACCTCCCAGGAGGGATGGAGTGCGATTTCATCACACTACTCAGAGCAGCATGCAATTTAAAATTTATGAATTGCTTATTTCTGTAATTTTCCATTTACTATTTCCATACAATGATGGGCCTGAAACCACAGGAACTGAAAATGCAGGTAACAGGGGACTACTGTAATTTCCTCTTTCTGCTCCAGGATCCCATAGTCATCATGTCTCTTTAGCCTCCTCTGGTCTGACAGATTCTCAGGTTTTCCTTGTTTTTAACAACTTTGACAGTTTTGTACTGGCCAGATATCCTGTAGAATGTTTCCCAATCAGGGTTTACCTGATATTTTACTCATGGTTAGACTTGAGTTATGGACTTTTGGGGAGATGCAGAGGTGAAGTATCTTTTCGGCAGACCATATCAAGGGTGCATGACTTATCACTATTGATAATAACAAATACCTGGCCAGGGCAGTGTTTCACAGGTTTCTCCACTGTGAAGTTACTTCCCTTCACTTCCCATACTCTACTTTTTGGAAGCAAGTCATTATGCAGAGCCCACACTCAGAGGATGGGGTGAGGTAAGGATTAACCTCTACTTTCTAGAGTGAGGAATATCTAAATGATGTGTTTGGAATGTTTTTGTAAAGAAGAGCTGTCTTTTTCCTTACTTCTTTCCTTCCTTTCCTTACTTCTTTCCTTCCTATCCATCTTTATCAGTTATCTATTGAGTTGGCCAAAAAATCCATTTGGTTTTTTCTGTAAGATGTTACAGAAAAACCTGAACGAACTTTCTGACCAACCCAGTATCTATTCTTTGTGCCATAATATCCTGGAGCAGTAGTTGTTTGGAATAACTATATAATTTATCATCTTTTCCCAGAAGTTTGAGTAAGCCAGGCTGGAAGGATTTATAAACTAGGCACAAGAAGAATTTCTTTGTGGGAAATCCTTTTGCTTTTACATGTGCTAGTCATTCAGTGGTGTCCGATTCTTTGCAACCCCATGGACTCTTAACTCTCCAGGTTCCTCTGTCCATGTGATTTTCCAGGCAAGAACAGTGGAGTGTGCTGCCAGTTCCTTCTCCATTTATAATCATACTAGGATCATATATGGATTTCCTGACTGCCTATGCCAATGAAGGTCATAATTATATTGATTAGTTCAAGTCATTTTCAATCTGTGGATTAAAAAAAAAACTGTTAAAAGTCAAAGAACAGTTATTGAAATTCCAGCTCTGGCTATCATCTTCTGTCTTTGAAAAGTTTTCTTATTTGCAGTGATATATTATCTTCAGTGTATGAGCTATAGAAATATATCTGCCACACATCTTTATTAATAATTAATATCTAGTTACTTTTAAGGCTCACTGGAATCTGGTCAACATTAATATAAATAACAGGGCACCTAGGTGGCAATAAATAATTGAAATATCATATTCAGAAATGTCTGAGGAATATTACTTGAATATGTTGGGGTTATAAAATTCTCAAGAGATCTAAATAATACATGTGAAACCAAGTCAACTATTGAGATTTTTAGTTTTACTTTATATTTCTTCATTTGCTTTTTGTTTGTTTGTTTGTTTGTTTTACTTTATTTTACTTTACAATACTCTATTGGCTTTGCCATACATCGACATGAATCTACCACAGGTGTACACGAGCTCCCAATCCTGAATCCCCCTCCCACCTCCCACCCCACAACGTCTCTCTGGATCATCTCCGTGCACCATTAGAGCTAAAGTTTTCTATAGCATTATTGCTAAATGTATACAATGTAATTAAATATTATATAATAGTGATAAATGGGGATTAGAAGGTATTCCCAATTACTCCTCCTTTCAATGCTATGCATTTAGGGAATGTTTTCTAGTCATCTTTTTGGCCAATAAAAGCAAACAGGAAATAGATGAAATTAGCCTAATTCTAATTAATTATCCTCTCCACCAAATACTTTTATTTAATAATTTTCACCAATTGCATATATTCATTCATTAATTAAAAAGGAACTCCTTGAATAGAAGGCATTGGACTAAGCACTGTGGGAGATTCAGTTCTAGAAACAAGGCTACATTAAGTCATCATTAAATGAAAGAATGTTTTTCAATGGACTGTAGTAATCTTCTCTGAGGACTTCATTTTGCTTTAAAGCAGTCAATCTTAGTAGCTTTGAACTACCAAAGATGACCACAATTCTTTAAAATATAGGTATAACAATGTGGGCTCTGGAGCCAAATTGCCTGAGTTCCAGCTCCACTCCTTAATAATGATATCTTAGATAAGTTATAGAAATCTCCCTAAGTATCAGTTTCCTTTCTTATCTGTATTAACCATGGGGCATAATAAGTGCCCAATTAATGTCAATACAATAACATATTGGAATAGACATTAGTGGTCACTTAATATAACTTCTCATTTGTATATCTATTTCACATCACTGCTATATGCATAACATATATTGCAACCAGGATGAATTACACATAGTTCTCAACACTGGAAGATATTTAACACTTCTTATAAATTCTCTTCCTCTTCTGGATGACCTTGCAAACTCTTACCCTTCAAGTCTTAGTCCACACATCTTTCACTCATTTGGTCACTTAGTCATCATTCAACCTTTAAAAAAACAAAAACAAAAAACACCTCACTCTAAATGGCACCCTTCTGGAAACACAACTACCAGCAAACTACATGTAAGTAGAATTGGCAGTGGAAGAGTGACCATTCCATATGCTTCTTAGACCATCTACCACTTTAGAAAATTGATCCCACCTGCTATATGTTCTGTAAAAACTCCAGTCCCTTGCCAGTAAGATACTGTCCCCCAGTGACAGACACACACACACATAAAGGTATAAATGAACTTAATTGACAAAACAGAAGTAGAGTAACAGATTCAGAAAGCAGACTTATGGTTACCAGGGGATAAGTGAGGAAGGGATAAATTGGGAGATGGGACTTGTAGTACACACACACTACTGTATATAAAATAGATAATAAAGAACCTACTACATAGAACAGGGAACTCTACCCAATACTTTTTAATGGCCCATGTGGAAAAAGAAACAAAAAAATAGTGGATATCTGTATAACTGATTTACTTTGCTGTATACCTGAGACTAACACAATACTGTGAATCAACTATACTCTAGTAAAAATCTAAAAATAAAGAAAAAAACAACAAAAAAGAAAAACAAAAGAAAAAAGATATTGTTCTCCGAATGTATTTATTCTGTATACTTCTGTACTCCACCAGCTCTACTCAGTTTTCAGAAAGCTTTTAGGCCCATTTCTAAGAGTAAATCAGATACTTAGCTGAGACATAAAGAGTTGTTTGAAAACATTATGAGCGATGGACAAGTATGCAGTGATTAAAGGGACAAAAACTTTAAAAACTACTCCTAAAATTCCCTTTCCTTGTGAAATTTAGATATGTCACAGGAAGATAACAATAAGTACCAGATTTAATGCATGCTGAACAGAATCTTTTTTTTTTTTTAATTTATTTATTTTTAAATTTAACTTTACAATACTCTATTGGGTTTGCCATACATCGACACGAATCCACCACAGGTGCACACAATGAACAGAATCTTGTTTTCAAGAAAAAGGATGTAACATGGAGGTGCATGTATCACACAAATATTCCATTTCATATGTTAACTGCAAAACATGTTTTATAACTCTAAGAACTTCTTCGATGACACCTTGTATTAGTTAGGAATTCTTAAAAATGAACATCTGTGCAAACTTGAAGCTTAATTATATGCTTTGAAAAATAGTGCTTATATAGATGAAAAACACGAGAAAAAGAAAACTGCCAATATGGACATGTGTTCTCATATATCTCTGACAGTCTTTAAACAGCACAAAAAGTACTGTGAATAGTTTAAATTAAAAAAAGAACACAAGCATGATTCTATACATGTTTGAAGTGTGTGTGTGTGTGTATGCTTAAGTACACATATAAACAAAGATGTTTAAAACTACCTCTTTGCAAACAAAAGAAAAGAGAATTTTGCTCACCAAATCTTTGAGGCAGCAAGGCACTGGATACTTCAGATGAAGAGACTAAGGTGGTAACAGGAGGTGCACTCAGTGCTTGACAGAGGAAATAAAAGATGAAAAGGGGATGCTCTGTGCTTTGGNGTGCCCATTCTGTGCTGTCCTCTGTGCCAAGGACGGACAAATAGTGAGCAAACATGGGATTCCTCTGTGCTTCCTTTACCTCTTTTATTCTGCAACCAACATCTGTATGATCCCAAAGCACCTTTATTAGAAATACATTTTTAAAAGGCTAAACAACTGTCAACTTTTACTTGAACACTTTTTTTTTTGTCTTAAACTTAGTTTATGTAATAAGAATGGGCAAACAGCTGAAGATCTTGCTTGGTCATGTGGATTTCCACAATGTGCCAAGTTTCTTACAACAATTAAATGTATGCAGACAATAAAATCAAGCAAACACCCCAATAAAGATCATCGTGTTCAAGTGCTCACACAGAAACGAAGTTTGGGAAGTGAGGAAAATACAAGTGGGAAAAGGAAGTGTTGGTAAGTAATTGTTTCTTCGTTCTTCCTCCCTTAAGGATTTCTTATTTAAAACAATTTATTGTTTCATTTAAATATTGCCAGTCTTATGTCTTGTATATCTTTTCATTCTTATTAACACATTTTAATACTGGATGTAGTAACTACTACTAGACTTTAGAGACCAAAAATTGTCCTGCATGGTGGAAGATTGGGGAGGAAACCTTTTTAAAAAAAGGTTTTAATGTTAATATGTTTTTCAACAACAGATGTATTGGTCATGAAGAGGTGTGGAGAAGGTCTTCACTTCATGCAGGTCTACCACTCAGCTACAAGCTGTGGCTTCAGGCTCATCAAGTGTGTCTAAACTCCTTCTAAGAAGGAGGAAACCTTTCTTCTAAGCGAAGATAACGTTCGAGAATACATGTATTTACATGCCTATAATGTTCTGGTTGTGTATGCTTTGTCTCTTAACTTATTAAAAGAATGTTTAAAGAATAAATTGTTTTCTTTGTGGTATTTACAACCTTTGGAAAAACTCATAAAACCCATCAAACTACCCCCAGGAGTTAATTTGAAATTAAATTTATTCTTTATCAACAAAGTTACAAAGTACAATTTTACTACAGTCTTTGAGTCCAAGATATTTTAAATAGTATTCGGTCGCTGAGGGAGACATAAGTTATAGTAAGCATCCTTGTTCCAAAACTCTGGGCCCTTCCATCCACACCAGCCCTAGATGTGGGAGAAGGGAAAGGAAAACCTTTTACAAAGTTACAGGACTATATAATTGAAATTGTAACATTTGACAACTGAATCTTGCAGTAACACTGTAAATACCTATACAGTGCAAGTATCTGAATTCTTATTAAGGACAGAAAAGTAGCTTATTTGGGTTCATTTAGGATAGAATTAAAAAATTTTTAATTCTATGATATTTAATCATAGGAATCATTTTAAAAAGAAAAAGCTTCATTATGGTACTATTACTCAATGTCATATTTTATTGATTTTTAAGATGTATGGTTTTATAATTCTGATAGTCGATGGCATGTGATAATTTAACTGCCATCTGTCCCATGGAAGACTGTATAGACAATGAGAAAGCCTATGAGGCTTTTAATTGAAAGTGGGCCTCCCCAGCCACTAATTTCGGGGCAGTGGCATCTCAGCAGTGATACCAGATAGTAAAGGAATCTGAACTTGCCCTTGGGAGTTGCATTCTACATTCTTCATTTTCCTCAGGCCATAATCATTGCCACTTCCTACCTTCATGTCAATATTAATCCTTTTTTCCAGCAGAGAAAATTACTTTCCAACAACATTTCATTGTGAACATAGTTAAGTTCATCATTTCTTCTAGGGCCAATGATTTATTTTCTTAAAGACCCAGCTAATGACTTATCTGAGTTACATCATTCTGAAATGAAACGCTTGCTTACACATACTTGTTCAGTGAGAACTCAAAATGTCATTGCGTTGAGTGACAGGCAGTGGTCTTGCTCCTTTACCCTACCTAGCGTGCTCAGTCATGACCTACTCTCGTGACCCCGTGGACCCTACCTGGCTCCTCTGTCCATGGGATTTTCCAGGCAAGAATACTGGAGTGGGTTGCCATTTCCTCCTCCAGGGATCTTCCCAACCCAGAGATGGAACCCGAGTCTCCTGTGTCTCCTGCACTGTTGGGCAGATTCTTTACCACTTAAGTCATCAGGGAAGCCCACCTCACTAGGAGGCTGCTGGGCATTCTGGCAGGGACCTGAAGTCAAAGGTCATAGTTCCTACAGAGGAAGATGGTCTGTTAGCCCGTTTTTCAGTTTGGAGGGGAGAGGATTGAGTAGATGCTCTTTAGATCTTTATTATTTTTCTGATTGCAAAAATAAGATACACATAAAAAAATTCAAATGAGGTGAAAGTAAAAGTAAAAAATCCTGTACCAGTTCTGCTCCCCCTGGCTAAAGATACCACCAATTAAGTCTCATTTATTTCCATTGAGAGTCATTTCTTTACATAAAATTCTTTTTATCATATCATTTTTTCAGCAAAACTTTCTCTAATGAATTTCATGTCCTAAAATCTATTTTCCTAAAGATAGAAAAAGGCTTACACTTTCTGTTTTAATCTTCCACACATGTAGGCTATCTCTAGGTAACTGATATCAAATTTTTTTCAAGAGAAGTGGGTAGAGATGGCGCCCAAACCAGCAACTGTGGGGGTAAGGAGAGGAGCCGGACGTCTTTCTTTTGAGATGACTGGCTTAAGGAACTTACACAGCAAAGCTCCCCAAGTGGGTAGAGAGGTCAGGCAGAGGGAGGACTGTCCCTCCAGCCCCTGACATAGACTGAATGTGTCTAAGACTTGTATGATGAACCCTAATCTCCAATGTGCTGGCATCTGAAGTGGGGCCTCTGGGAGCTGACTGCGTTAATGACAATAGAGCCATCATTAGAGTGCCCAGAGAGCTCCCTCATCCCTTGTAACACGTGGGGACAGTGAGGAAGTCTGGCATCTTTGAACTAGAAACTGGGCCTCACCACCACCAAATCAGCCGGCACCTCCAGCCTCCAGAACTCTGAGAAATAAACCTCTGCTCCTATAAGCTGCTCCCTCTACAGTGTTCCGTTACAGCAGCTATAAGGCTTCTCAGTGCCTTTAAGATAAAATCTGAACGCATGTGTCTCAGCGTGGCTCTCAGTGGCCATCCTGACTTAGCTCCTGCAGATCCCTCCAGCCATCAGCCACCCCTCTCCACCAGCTCAAGTCATGTTAAAAATGCCATAGTTCTCAGAAAATGCCCAGCTTTCCTTTCACTTACTTTGAGTGATCCCTTTGCAGGGGCAGCCTTGTAAGCGCCACCAAAGACACCATATTTTTGGGAGGAAGGAATCCTTTATGGTGGAGGAGGAAATAGCAACCCACTCCAGTATTCTTGCCTGGAGAATCCCATGGACAGAGGAGCCTGGTAGGCTGCAGTCCATGGGGTCACTAAGAGTCGGACATGACTGAGCATCTTCACTTTCACTTCACTTTCATGCATTGGAGACGGAAATGGCAACCCACTCCAGTATTCTTGCCTAGAGAATCCCAGGGACGGAGGAGCCTGGTAGCTGCCGTCTATGGGGTTGCACAGAGTCAGACGCGACTGAAGCGACTTAGCAGCAGCAGCAGCAGCAGCAGCCCTTTATGGACTCTCCTCCTTTGTCCTTCTAGACAAAGAGCTCTTTAAAGGTCCATTTTAATACCCCCAGTGCTTAGGGCAGTGGATGGTAAATATTAGGTCTTAATGAATGTCCAATGAATGAACACTTTGCTATAGAAAATGCTCCTACTTTCAGGAAGATATGTATACCAGCCAAGAACATGTCATAGACTTAGAAGTCCAAATGCCTTGAAAGAGAAAATTGTGTGTATGTGGCATTTAAAATTTTAAGAATGTGTTTATATTGTTAGTATTTATAGATGCTCCAATAATTGGCAAAAGACTTTACTAAAGTGGGGATATGAGTTCAGCTACATAAAACACTAAAAACTCTTTACATAAACATCTCACCCATAGGGCTTTACTAATCTCATATAGCTATTCAGTTTTGAAGATCTCTCATAAGTGAATTTCAATGTTAAACCATGCATTTCCCCAGAATTCCCTAGGATTTCTGATTCAAGAAATCTTTTCAAGAGGAGGGTGAAAAAGTTGGCTTAAAGCTCAACATTCAGAAAACTAAGATCATGGCATCTGGTCCCATCACTTCATGGGAAATAGATGGGGAAACAGTGGAAACAGTGTCAGATTTTATTTTGGGGGGCTCCAAAATCACTACAGATGGTGACTGCAGCCATGAAATTAGAAGACGCTTACTCCTTGGAAGAAAAGTTATGACCAACCTAGATAGCATATTCAAAAGCAGAGACATTACTTTGGCAACTAAGGTCCGTCTAGTCAAGGCTATGGTTTTTCCTCTGGTCATGTATGGATGTGAGAGTTGGACTGTGAAGAAGGCTGAGCGCCGAAGAACTGATGCTTTTGAACTGTGGTGTTGGAAAAGACTCTTGAGAGTCCCTTGAACTGCAGGGAGATCCAACCAGTCCATTCTGAAGGAGACCAACCCTGGGATTTCTTTGGAAGGAATGATGC
>SJYV01016857.1:2316306-2374863 GCA_006410875.1 Neotragus pygmaeus | reverse complement strand
AGCGCCGAAGAACTGATGCTTTTGAACTGTGGTGTTGGAAAAGACTCTTGAGAGTCCCTTGGACTGCAGGGAGATCCAACCAGTCCATTCTGAAGGAGACCAACCCTGGGATTTCTTTGGAAGGAATGATGCTAAAGCTGAAACTCCAGTACTGTGGCCACCTCATGAGAAGAGCTGACTCATTGGAAAAGACTTTGATGCTGGGAGCAATTGGGGGCAGGAGGAGAAGGGGACGACCGAAGATGAGATGGCTGGATGGCATCACGGACTCGATGGATGTGAGTCTGAGTGAACTCTGAGAGATGGTAATGAACAGGGAGGCCTGGTGTGCTGCGATTCATGGGGTCGTAAAGAGTCGGACACGACTGAGCATCTGAACTGAATGACTTATTTAGCAAAAAATATAAAACATTTAAAAAATTCAAGTTGTATCGTATAACACTTGCCTCCAAAAGATTTAGTACGGGTTTCATGGAAATTTAGTACTAATTTCTCATTAAAACTCAGTACTAAATCTGTATTAGTTGCCTATAAATTAACGTAAATTTATACCTCCTTTAGCTGGTAGTTTGCTGCTGCTGCTGCTAAGTCGCTTCAGTCGTGTCCGACTCTGTGCGACCCCATAGATGGCAGCCCACCAGGCTCCCCCGTCCCTGGGATTCTCCAGGCAAGAACACTGGAGGGGGTTGCCATTGCCTTCTCCAATGCATGAAAGTGAAAAGTGAAAGTGAAGTCGCTCAGTCGTGTCTGACTCTTAGCGACCCCATGGACTGTGGCCTACCAGGCTCCTCTGTCCGTGGGATTTTCCAGGCAAGAGTACTGGAGTGGGGTGCCATTGCCTTCTCCGAGCTGGTAGTTTAAGCATTAACAAATATTCTTAAATTTGTTTCAAATTCAAATATTTCATAGAATGAGATTAAGTTATATGTAAAAAAAAAATATATATATAAAAGCAGTCAAGTCTCCATAATGTCCATCATACTGCCAATTTTTGGTTAATTTGAAAATTATAAACGTTATATATTTCACTCTTTTTTGAGGCATTGATAAATCTCACTATATTCACAAAAAGCTGTAAAGTCTCCAAAGGGATATATTTATGAGTTTCCTTTCTTTTAACTTTAGCTCCCTACTGGCCTTCATACCTAGAGAGAGTTACTCATCACAGGCTTAGAGTCCTTCCTTACAGTGAGGATCTCTGCTCTCAGTTTACAATCCATCTTTCTGTTAGCTTCCAGTTCTCCCTCNTTTCCTTTTTTTTTAACTTTAGCTCCCCACTGGCCTTCATACCTAGAGAGAGTTACTCATCACAGGCTTAGAGTCCTTCCTTACAGTGAGGATCTCTGCTCTCAGTTTACAATCCATCTTTCTGTTAGCTTCCAGTTCTCCCTCCTGGTTTGGGGTTCTTTTCCTTGTATTTATTTGTTAAATAGACACTTACCTTTTCCAAAATAACCTGCAGATCTTCAGCACCTGTATAATGTGGATCTAAAATCAGAAATTTTATCTGTCCTGTAATTTCATTCCATGCAACTCCTAGTATTGTGTGAGCCAAAACTCCTCCCCCTATAGAAGAGGAAATAAAGAAATGAGAGGGCATATGTTAGTCTCAACTTTCCATTCAATTTCAGTTGAAAGAAGGTTATTTTGCTTATGAATTGATCTAACATAATATTAAAATTGATTGCCCTAAACTGGAAAAGACATAATGTCAAATATACTCTGAAAAGACAAAATCACATCTTTAGGACAGAAAAGATACAGTCACATCTATAATCATATTAGGTTTCTATGTCACTTTAATATTCATGGAATTACCTAAACTGGATTTTAAAAGGGCCACAGAGCGTCTAAACTCACAACAGGGTAACAATCATTGCTGTTGTTGCCTCTCTCAGCAGACAGGCCACATTATCTCTGCTCTGAGTGCCTCCAATGGTGCAGCCTGTCTACTCAGTACTTTCTATAGTTTGTTGACATCTGCCTACCTGCATTTCTTACACACCAGTCTTAGCTTGCCTTCTGTCATCCAGGACAAGTCTTATTTCTCATAGAATTGTGAATCTTTAGATTAGCTAATCCAATTCTCTTATTTTACACAGAAAGCCCAGAGAGGTTAAGCAGTTTGCATAATGTCACACAGTAAGCCAAGTTCCTGACAGCCATGACTTCCGATGCTATACTGAGTGACCACTGTCTCTTCCATTCTGCTCCGCAGTCTACTTGAACACAGTTATCAAATCTCTTCTTAGCCTTTACTAATTCTAGTTATTATAATCTTTTTTATAACTTTCCTCCCACCTTGGAAATTTTAAAAATTATCCAGAGGTCAGTATGCATGATGTAAAAGCTAACTTTAATATGTTTACAAAGGACTGATATTATGTGCCATTATGTATTTACATTAATGATAAGTTTCACGTCTCTCCATCTACCAAAAGAACACAACATTCCAAAACATCTTACCAATCATTATTGGAGTTCCTTCACTCTGGAAATGATTAGCCAGTTCCCGTCCCTTAGAGGCCATTTCAGAACCTTGGCTAGAAAGAAACCAGTTTCTATCAGATGAACTATTCTGAAGATCAAATGAGTTTGGGAACTAACGTTTTTTATCTTTTTGGTTATTAAAAATATAGATATAAATTTAAGTAAAATTAAGTGGTAGGGAACTGAGAGCAATTTAAACCAATACAACCTCTAAATATTTAAGGTCACTAAATGAGCTAGGAAAGAAGATCTTGGTTCTTTGCTTCTAGAACTGCATAAAGAAGCTTCTGGATTTTTAACCTAAGATTGAAAGTGGTCATTTTGATACTGAGGGTATTTTTATGGGTGGATTTAATTTCAGAAGGATAGGTTTTAAATCCTGAGATTTTGTCTTCTTACCATCAAACTCTGAGCCTGTAATTCCTCATCTTTAATCTGGGACCAAAAATACCTGCCCTTCTATGTGACAGGAGATTCCAGGACTATAACAGACAATGTCTGTGAAGCCAGTGTGAAAACTGCAAAACGTTTTCAAGTACAACATATTTTTAGGGAATATTTTAATATCATACAATTTTTACTTCTGAGAATAGAAAAGATGAATAGATGAAATTTTTTTTTTTTTAGAATGGAGGTACCAGGTGGTGCTAACTAATCCTTAGCTCTTGCTTCGTAAGGAATGTATGAAGCAACATTTTCATGTGTCAAAACTTTCACTTTTTAATCACCATCTATTTCACTATTTCATCTATTATTTATCTGTTAGCACTGATTTCCACATCCAATCCAAATTGCAACTGTGAATTCAGATGTACTAGAGTACTTGGACGATAAAGATAATGACATTACAGATATCAAGGTTGTCATAATAAATGTATTAAAAACATAAGCTCATATATCAGGAGTAAGCTAGAGACGGTCATAGAAAACAATCTTATCTAATATTTGCTCATATTTTAATACTATAAGTGTGATTAGAATAGTAATATTCTATTTTTAATAGATAAGGAAAAGAAAATTTCCTATTAATTTTATATTCCTATATTATAAATTTCCTATTTCCTATATAAAATTTCCTATTATAATAGATGAAAAGATAAAATTAAAATCTCAGGAAGCAAAAGAGTAGGAATAAACAAAAAGGTGGGTCATAGATCAATATTTGATTTTTCCCTTCCAAGAGTTCAATGACTTCTGCATTAAAAAATGAGACCTTCTGTAACTGCTCAAAGTTGACATATTTCCAATTTTTCCTCTTCCAGAATAAGACTAGGCCTAGATCGTACAAGTACATATCACAAAGTTTACTTACAAACATCTTCTAAAAAATAACAGCAAAAAAATTTAGGACTGGAAAAAATGAGGTTTATAAAGCAAGGGGGCAATTTGGAGGAAGAGAAAAGAACAAAAACAAATTGGGGGAAAAATGCACTTTTTTCTTTTAATAAAAGTGACAAACTCTCTTTGAAGCGATTTCTCAAATTTCTTAAAGTTTCCTTACCTGACAAACAGTATTTTTGAAGTTACACCAATCAAATGGTTCAGCACCAGCTGTACCTCGATAGATCCAATCCACTGCCGTGATCCAACAAATGTTGCTGGCTTGTCCCCAGCATCAACTAGAGCCTTTATTTAAAAATACAAAAAAAAACAATCATACACAAGACAGCTATTAAAAATTATGTATAGGGCATTCCCCTTGATTACCAGTATATATGTTTTTTCCCTTCAAAACAGAAGTAAGTCTGGACCATGAGGTAGGTATAATTATTTAATGGTGTATTAGGGTTCATGAAACGTCCATATAATTCAAAATGGCATGTTCTGTACCTGCTGGATTTCTCTGTGTGTTGGAATGGATCTCTCTGTGTATCCCTGGTGTTTGAACCAGGAGCAGATAGTCTGCAGAGACCGATAAGCACAGCCCCAGCCATTGTCATCTATTCGATCCTGCATATAATGATGGTAACCGTATGTACCCTGGACCACATAAACCTATATAAAAAGAAGAAACACAGTAAAATATTAACTGTAGATGTATATGTTATATGTATACATACGTATACCATCTATTAAGATAACATTATATACATACACATGCTCGAGTCATTTACTATTTTCAGAGCTAGACTGTTAACTTTTAGTGCCTTATAAAAAATTAAAAAAAAAAAAACTCTCCAACTCTTTCAATGTATCAGTGTACTACTGATACAAAAGTGAAGAACAGTATGAGAAAATAAAATTATAAGAATATCATTACATAAATGCAAAAATCTTAACAAAATATTAGCAACCTAAGTCCTGCAGAGAATAAAACAATAATTAATCATAATCAAACATCCACTGGGCACAAGCAAAAAACAACAAATGACANGTATGAGAAAATAAAATTATAAGAATATCATTACATAAATGCAAAAATCTTAACAAAATATTAGCAACCTAAGTCCTGCAGAGAATAAAACAATAATTAATCATAATCAAACATCCACTGGGCACAAGCAAAAAACAACAAATGACACTAATGATCAACCAACTCGTATAAATAATTACTAAACTCACCATACCAGTCTCTATGTTAGGTGGATTGAGGTAAGTATGTGGATTTCTAATGTAACCATCTTTGTATGGTTCATCTGGAAAATGATAAGCATTAGACCTTTTGAAATAAGGTCTGTCATTAGGCAGACTGAAGACATCGTGTAATTCCTAAATAAAACCAGAATCAACAGGAAATAAGAGAAAAAAGTTTAAATGATACAGGTTCCTGGTCAATAAATAAACCCAAACTAGATACAAAACAGAAAATTTACTATATACTGGTTATACAAGTTGTTAAACACTATGATTTAATTCATGAAGGTCAAAGAGGGTGAGATTTAAACTAAAACCAAAAGGGATTTATATTTGTTTATCTATGTATATGGATAGAAACTGGAAGAGATTATAGAAAATTGAAAATAATTTGTTACAGTGAAAGAACTGAGATAATTTAAAATTACTTATTGTAACACAGTCTGCTAAAATAAATCCAGGCTAAAGACTAGTTTTGAAAGTCTTGTAAATGAGTAATTAACAATGATATAACTATACCAAAAAAGTCATGCTTAGGTTTTCATTTTTAAAAATCATGCTTAGAGTATTTAACAAAGATAAGGAGTAGTGATTAGATTACAGAGTGGAAATTGGTGGTTTAAAGACCAATATGGCATCAAAATAAAAATACACATGTATGTTTAAAAGGCAACATATTCCTAAATGTATAAAAACATGTAATAGTTACTCTGAAAGTCTGACATCCTCTTTTTGATCTCTCCTATGTATTCGAACAGTTTGAATGAGATCATTAGCTTGTGTAACTGTTGCCTCTGCAAATCAATTCATTTGGCACTTACAGAGAGGCACAGAGGGTTACAGTGTTACATCTCTTTTCAGGGACAGAGATTGAGAAGATGTTTCCATGGTATAATTTGATGGGTACTAGGTTGGACACGACTGAGCGACTTCACTTTCACGTTTCACGTTCATGCATTGGAGAAGGAAATGGCAACCCACTCCAGTGTTCTTGCCTGGAGAATCCCAGGGGCAGCAGACTCTGGTGGGCTGCCGTCTATGGGGTCGCACAGAGTTGGACATGACTGAAGTGACTTAGCAGCAGAAGCAGCAGGCAAGGCCACATATCAAAAATAAATACTAACAAAAAATACATACTACCAAAAAAAAAATATATATATATATATACACACACTATCAAACCAGCCATTTGCCAATAAATCTCATTTCTTTGAATGCTGATCATGTTTTCTTCAAAATGCCTCTAATAAAACCCAAATGACCCTGAGAAGTGGGGGATGGAGTAATACTATAAACCCTAATTAGAAACAGAATAAAATCTAATTTCCCTTCTCTAACTGTAATCTTGTCTTTTTTATAAATCTGCAAGTAATGGAAAAGAAAAGGAAGTTATTAAATAGCACTTATCAGCTACTCTAGGCATGTAAGCATCTTTTCATTCTTAAATTTCACTATAGAAAAATAACATGTGAACTTCACTGAATATATGAAATTAAAATGTTTTATATAATTTAGCATAATATTTTTAAAAAAGACTTTAAAAAGTTACATGAGAATAGATATCAAATAAGATGTAAAGCTAATAGTGTGCATCCACGCTTTATAAAATTAAATCACAAAATGCTGGCTATTTATTAGAAGCACAAAATTAAATACAAAATGAATGATATTTTTATTTTTCTAAGAATGAATTGGTTTTACCTTTCTATAGGCCTGCAGCTGACCATCTGGAATTCCTGATGGATACGAAATTGTTACAAGATTTTTCCCCCCTGGTAATAAAAAGTGCAGTGGTTCAGGAACCACAATAGATGTTCCTTTCATGTATTTCAAAATGCATTTTTCCATATCAGTTAGTTGATTATGAATTGCATCAACGAGAAGTTTACGAACTCTGTGGGAGGGTGGAATATACAAGTGCATTAATAAAAGTTATAATAGTTATGATACTTGAAAGTGTCGAGTGAATATATTCCTAACATGCCCTTGATAGGACTGGGTTTATTAAAGTAAGTCTAAATAATAAAAAGTTAATGTTAAATAAACTAAATTTCCTCTGTGCAGATAAATGGAAAATTCTATAGGTTTTGCATATTATCCTACTTCCTCAATAAACATTGAATTACTAGATGACTCTTAGTTTAATAATAAGCACGGACCTTTTGCTACCACGTCGCCGCCATCATGGGTCGCATGCACGCTCCCGGGAAGGGCCTGTCCCAGTCGGCTCTGCCCTATNTCCATGGGGTCACTAGGAGTCGGGCACGACTGAGCGACTTCACTCTCACTTTTCACCTTTATGCGTTGGAGAAGGAAATGGCAACCCACTCCAGTGTTCTTGTCTGGAGAATCCCAGGGACGGGGGAGCCTGGTGGGCTGCCGTCTCTGGGGTCGCACAGAATTGGACATGACTGAAGTGACTTAGCAGCAGTAGCAGCAAACTATCTTACAGTAAATTATTTAAAAGCACAGTTTTTAGCTTAAAGAAAAATTCTTCTCTGCTTCAAAATAATCTGAGGAGAGGCACAGAGTGAGTGGGAAGTGAAGATGAAACCAGACTGATCATGTATCCAGAAGCATTAAAAGTTCACTATGGTTCATTGTACTATATTTGTATAGATTTAAAATTTTCCAAAAAAATGAATAAATAAGATACAATACCACACATCAAGACAACTTTTAAACATATGTTATGACTATATACCTCTGCTCTAAAGACATAATAATAATGAACTCTATTAGAAGGTTTGATTTTGATAGTGGTATGGAAAAACAATTCTGAAAATGCTTTCTGTATGTTAAACAAATTTAGCAAAATATTAAGAGTACTGGAAGCCAGGTTTCTCATCAGGAAAAGGTTAGGAACTGTGTGAGACTGAAGTAGAACTGGAGGTATATGATTTACATGGGTAAATATTGATGTGTGCGTTCTATATGTATAGTATGTGTGCATACATGTCTGCCTTCCTTGGGGAAATGGCTGATTCTTGAGATGAAATAGCAAAAGTACATGAACCTGGAACATCCTTGGAAGAAAGTATGAAGTATTCAAAAGTACAGTATCAAGAGGACACTGGAGCCAGCATAAAGTTTCTCTTGGCCAAATTAGAAAATATGAGCATCAAAATAACTGATGACAGTTAACAGACAACTCATTGCATAAAACAGGAATCCATGCTTCCACGCAGTTAATACACAGCGAAAAGGAAAAGCTCTTCCTCACAGTATAAAGTCATCTTGTAAATGTAAAAGGAAACAAGACTTAGAAAAAAATCACCACTATGCAACCATCAGATTAATGCTAGATTTTGACAACAATTATCAATTGATGTTGGAAGTGTTGGGTAAAAACTTGATGAGGAATAGGATATATACATAAATTCAAAGCATCTTCCCACAAGATACCTTCTAATTATCAGGGCAAAAAATAGGACCCTCATAGTGGAGAAAAGTGGCAGTTAACACATTAAGTGATCAACGTTCACATCATTGATACGAGAACCAACTAAGTATATGCCTCTTTCATACGATGTGTTGAGGACATCGTTACTTTTTTGCTATTCCTATCAACAATGACCACCTGAACCTACCATAAGGTGGCCTGGAACAAACTCAAACCCATCTGAGAAACATTCTACAAAATAACTGACCTGTAACCCTCAAGATGTCAACCTCCAACGACCAGTAACTCTCAAATCCTTATCCAAAGCCCATAGTTTTGTACACTCCACATTTAAAAATCTCACAGCTCAGGTTGACACCTCACGGGTGTCTCAAACATGGTATGACCAACACTGACCTCACGTCTTCCCCATCTCCCATCTTTACCCAAGCAAGAAGCTGGTCATCTCACATCCAATTAGTCTCCAAGTACAATCCTTCTCATTCCCTAAATATTTCTTGTATCCATTCCCTTTCTTTATTACTATAGCTACTGGTTTTGTTCAGAGTCCCCTGAGTGGTCTCTGTCCACATCTCCAGCCTCATGTCCACTCTACTAGTCTGGAAAAATGCTACAGTCAAATTAAATATTAACTTTGTACAACTTCGTGCCTTGAAGCAGCTGCTCCATTTTTCATCTCTAATACCCAGCAAAGTTTGTGGCATGTGGCAGATACTCAACAGTACTGGTTCAAAAATCAACAGAACCAAAACTGTGAAGAAAAGCAAATCACTTATCATTTACTATTTCATACAGCATAATGTGTCAAGTTTCAGAATGATTCCTTTTTAAGTAATTTGTAAACATACTCAAGGACAAAAGTTTAGATATATAAAACAGAGGTTTAACCTTGGGCATGTCACTTAATCTTTCTGGACTTGAATCATCTGATCTGTAAAAAAAAATAAGAACTTTCTAAGATCTCACTCAATTCCAAATTCAAGGGCTGAAAATTTTTATCACTAAGAAGACAGGTGATTTGCTTACCATGTCTGATAACTTTTTATCTTTCTTCTTCATGAATTTTCGTTTTGTGTCTTCTTCCTGTTCAAATCTAAAATTTTAATACATGGAGATATTTAAAATATGAAATGATACTGTAAAGACATTTCTAGCAATCTTCAAGCATACTCACTGAATAAAGCGCATTATGTTCTTACAGGCAGAACTATCGGTCAGCTCTCCTGGGATGGTGTTCATGTCACTGTTAGGCCATATGTACACTGAACTATGGCAAATTCTGAACACAAGGGCATTTGAAGAAAGCTTGGTTGACAGGTCACTCAGTACATGTTTTAGTGCGTTCTTGATAAAAATTTCTAAATTAAAAGAACACAAATAGAAGTTAATATGAAAAACTGTAAACTTTTCAACATGAAGGCATCCAAGCACACAGATGTAGAGCACAGTAAAAGTGACTCCCATATATCCATTCCTCAGATTCAATAATGTAAAAAAAGTCTGTTTTGTCTTTAAAAAATGGAGATAAAATTCATAGGCGAGAAAATTCATTCTTTTAATGTGTAAAATTCAGTTGCTTTTAGTATACCACAAGGCTTACAATCATCACTATCTAATCCCAGAACATTCCGTCACCCCCAAATAAACCCTAGACTTCCCAGCAGTCATTCCCCACTCCCCTCCACTTACTCATGGCAATCACTAACCTACTTTTGGTCTCTCTAGACTGGCTTACTCTGGACACTTCATATAAATAAAATCACACATTTTGTAGCCTTTTGTAACTGGCTTCTTTCACTCAGCCTAATATTTTCAAGATTCAACCAACTGTGAATCCATCCCTAGCATGAATTAGCACTTCACTCTTTTTTATGGCTGAATAATATTCTGTTATATGAACAGAACATACTCTGTTTATTCATTTGTAAGCTGATACATATTTGGGTTGTGTCTATCTTTTAGCTATCATGAATAAAGTTTTTACAAATATTTGTGCAGAAGTTATTGTGTGGAGAATCCCATGGAGGGAGAAGCCTGGTAGGCTACAGTCCACAAAGAGTCGGACACGACTGAGCAACTTCACTTATTGTGTGGATATGTCTTTAATTCTTTTAGGTAATAACCCAGAAGGAACTGCTGGATCATATGGTGACTCTCTTTGTGGACCTGTCAAACTGCTTTCTAGAGGAACTGCATCATTTTACGCTCCCATCAGCAATGGATGAGGATTTCAATTACTCTCAAAATAAAACCCAATAGAGTATTGTAAAGTTAAATTTAAAAATAAATAAATTAAAAAAAAATTACTCTCAAAATACCATATTACTTATAGAAATAAAACTCTGGAGTAAGATTTGAATTTCTTAGTAGTTCTCTTCCTCAAATTATATCCCACTAAGACTGTACAAAGTATTGTGTTCTTAATTCATGTTCTTTTTCCCTCTATGTGGTATGTCATCAACCTGGTATTTGTCTGACTTCATTTTCAATGATTTCCTTTCTACTTAATATAATTTTTTGAATATAAAAAACATTCTCATGGTTCCAGAGTCAAAACTATATAAAGAGATACATCTGAAGAAGACAATATTTAAATATTTGTCCCAATTTGATACTCCTAAATCCTAAACCTATTTAACTCTGTGGTTAAAATATTTAACTATCACATCGATATCTTGATAGATAAATACCTTGAGGCTGTGGGAGAGAAAGATTACTTATAACAAGTCAGATATAAAGGCATCCTAATGTGTTTCAGAAATCCAAATTTAAAGATTTATAGTTTTGATACAAAAGATAAACATAATTCCTGGATTACCTTCTGCCCATCCCTGAAAACCATGAAATATCTAACTGTGATGTCTTTAAAGTTAAGCACCTCTGTTCTCAGTATTTCCTCATTAATGATTCCCTTCAAGGAGTGTTTCAAAGAGATGGGTACAGCAGGGGGAATACTATAAAGTCAGAAGAGAAGCTCAAATACATCAATTATTTGGGTAAAAAGTATGTGCGTTCTCTATTTACATTTGAAATTACATTATTATGTCTGTTGACTGATAGATCAGTTATACTTTGCAGTTAAGTTCATAGCAAAGGATAACTTCAATTTGTAGCAAGCTGTAAAATGTAAGGCTTTATTCACACAAGTAACACACTGTATGGGAGCTCAGTAGTTAAGTCATGTCCAGCTCTTTGTGACCCCATGGACTACAGCCTCACCAGGTTCCAGGCAAGAATACCAGAGTGAGCTGCCACTTCCTTCTCTATAGGATCTTCCCAACCCAGAGATCCAACCCATGTCTCCTGCATTGGTGGATAGATTCTTCACCACTGAGCCACCAGGGAAGCCCAAGAAACATTACTTTACCGATAAGATACGCTTAAAAATGAGTTTGATTTAGTTCTTGCAAAATGATTCTCATCTTGATTGCACATTAGAGTATCAACTAAAAAACTTACTGATACCCAAGTCTCTGTCCTTGAGACTTACTTTATTTGGTTGGGGAGTGGGGATCAGAATGTGGACCAACACAGAGAAAAATTTTTTAATATGAAGGAATGGGTCAGAAAGACCATCTTGCATTCTCTCCCTTCCTCTTTCCAAGGGGCCAGTAAATAATCATCAGCTGGTGATCTTGAAGGAACTCTGACACTGTTTATTCCTCACCTTTCTGAATTTCTCTTGGCTCCTGACACCCTTGATCATACTTTTCTTGAGTGATTTTATCTAATACAGGGCATTAACTATCATCCTTGGGATATATTAAGTTCTCTATTTCCAATTCTGACCACTCTCCCCCAAGTTTCAGACTCAAATTACCAATTTCCTGCTGGGAATTCACACTTGATGTACTGTGGCATTTCAAATGAAACACATCTCAAACACAGCTCCTTGTCATCCTCCTCTGATATCCTTTAGCTTGGTTTGTGGCAGCAGTCAGAAACAGGAAGACATCCTAGAGTTTGGTTTATGCCAACACTGCTGATTTTTCTCTCATAGAACCTGCCTGCCATTCCTAAACTACACCTCAAGAAAATGGGTTCTGGAGTCTTAGGGTTATGTACTATTTAAGTCTGCAAAGTGTAAGTCTAGCTGTCTCACTTACATTATGCTCAGGGTGGATATTTATATTTGTTGTGACAATTTTCTTGGAGGGGGCAGTAAAGCTTCTCAAGNAGAAAATGGGTTCTGGAGTCTTAGGGTTATGTACTATTTAAGTCTGCAAAGTGTAAGTCTAGTTGTCTCACTTACATTATGCTCAGGGTGGATATTTATATTTGTTGTGACAATTTTCTTGGAGGGGGCAGTAAAGCTTCTCAAGTAAGGGGATACCTTAATGTGTAGAGGAGCACCATGGGCTAGTGGTGGTGGGGAACGCGGCATCTAAGTTTAAATACAATTCATATCGCTTACTATTTGACTTTAGACAGTTTATTCATCCTCTCACTCAGTTTCATTTGCAAAATGGGGAGAATCTCACCATATTTCATTGTCGCTTTTATAGTAAAAAAGGAGAGTATCTTGGGAGACCTACCATTAGGAGTAGCTAGCTGAAAAGCTAGATCAAGGCCACCTCTTATTCTGAAGAGTATATCCATAGTCTCTGAAATANGGGGGGATGTTATGATCATCATTTATAGTTGAAGAAAATGTGACACTAAAAGGGTCAGTAACTTTCCCAGAGTCCCTGGGAAATGCTAGAAAGCAGGAAGGAGTTAGAGTTTGAACTAGAAACTGACTTTTATTTTTAATGCATTATATCATATTATAGATAGTTAATAAAGATTTGCTCAAGTGATATATCTGTATACATCAAATAAATTTATATTCAAGATGAACAATCATAGCTGTGCTTCTTCCTAAGCAAGTGTATCTTTTCTATCATAAAAATAGAACATAGCAAAGGAATGTTTCAAAAAAGTGAACCCAGAAGTATATACTTAAAAAATCTGCACACTTATATTAAAGTTAAATTAACTTTACATTACTTGCAGTGTTGAGTAATTTTTTCTATCTAATGTAATTTCAAACTCCTTAATTTACAGAAAGAGAATGAAGAACATCATCGTTTACTTAAAGGGACAGCTTTCAAATTAAATCTTTACCCAAGGGAATATTTTGATACCAATCCTTACATGTCTGAGAAACCTTTACCACCAATTAAAAAAGTAGAGAAGAAAGAAACAGTTGGAAACCCTTTTAAGCCCTCTTCTCCTGGTAAAAAGGTAAGTTAAAGATTTTAGAATGAAAAAATATTAAGCATCATAAAGAAATGTTGCCTCTTGCTGTCATATTATTTTATTTCCCATTTGTTTATATTCGTGCCATGAATCATGAAACCCATTTTGATGAAATTATGAAAAGTCATAGAATGTGGATACCATAAGGAATAATGATGCCCTTATGAAATAATTATTACTCATCTCTAAAGTATTTTAATTTACAATGAATTTTCTAAGCACCTGTCTAGATCTTAGGTATAGTTTTACTCAAAACCATAAAAAGTCAGACCATCTTTAGTTTTTGAAGGGTGATTAAAATGAACTGTCTTCCTTCTGCTGAGGTTTACAAGTGTGAATAAAAATAAAAATCTCCCTTACAATTTATAGACTTAGTTTATACCTTAGTTTTTTTTGTTTTTTTTTTTTTGGTGAATTGTGTGTTCCTTTTCCTTGCAAATGTTCTATTAAGACATTTGTCTTTTTCATATTGATCTATAAGATCTTTTCATATATTAAGGATATTGTTTTATCATTTGTATTGAAAATAATTTTTCTACTCTATTGAATCTTTGACTTTGGTTATAGTATTCTGTGCTATTAAAAAATAGCAATAATGATTTATCATTATAAAATATAAACTTTATAATGATAAAATCATGTAAAATAATGATTTCAGGAGTCCTCTGTGTTTATGTCATTCTCAGAATGACTTTCCTTCCCAGCAACATTAGTGAAATATGCATTCTTGATTTCTTAACTAGTCTTATCCTTTTGCATTTAAATTTTCATCTGGCATATATTTTGATGGAAAGAACAAGGTAAGGATCCAGCTTTTAACTTTTTCAAAATTCAGTTTTACGGACAGAAGTATGCTTTGAGGGGAGGATATGTTCCATATCTTGATTGCCTTTGTGGTTTCAAGGGTGTATCAGTCAAGTCAGTTCAGTCACTCAGTCGTGTCTGACTCTTTGCAACCCCATGGACTGCAGCATGCCAGGCCTTCCTGTCCATCACCAACTCCTGGAGTTTACCCAAACTTATGTCCGTTGAGTCAGTGATGCCATCCAACCATCTCATCATCCTCCGTTGTCCCCTTCTCCTCCTACCCTCAATCTTTCCCAGCATCAAGGTCTTTTCAAATGAATCAGCTCTTCACATCAGGCGGCCAAAGTATTGGAGTTTCAGCTTCAGCATCAGTCTTTCCAGTGAACACCCAGGACTGATATCCTTTAGGATGGACTGGTTGGATCTCCTTGCAGTCCAAGGGACTCTCAAGAGTCTTCTCCAACAGCACAGTTCAAAAGCATCAATTCTTCAGCACTCAGCTTTCTTCATAGTCCAATTCTCACATCCATATATGACTACAGGAAAAACCACATCTGTCAAAACTCACAGAATCTGTTAACTTAAAATGGGTGCAGCTTATTATACTTAGACTTAAATTTTTTTTTAGAGAGCCAATTGTTCCTGATCTCACAGATAGGATAATTAAAACCCCTGTGTTGAAATGCTGCTTTATCAAATCAAAATTCCCATTTTTAGTGTTTTTTCCCCTGAATTTTCATTCTATTTAATTGATGTTTATTTTCACCAGTACCAAACTATTTTTAATTATTATTTCATTTTAATATTGGGTGGTCTAGTTTCTTATTATTATTCTTTAAATAAGTTTATATTGACTGTTTCCCAGTAGTTATTATTGGAATTATTTTGTGAAGTTCTGGGGAAAAAAGACCTCTGGTGTTTTGCTCTAAAATGAGATCTTTAGATTTTAGCTTGTATTAGCATTTTTATACTTTGAATCTTCTTATCTAGAATTAAGCTACTTACAGAAACCTTTGTCTTGTAGATTTTTATATTTTGTTTCACGTAGATTTATGTATCATATTTATTCTTATTTTAAGGTCTTGGTCAATAGTTTCTTTTCCCCATCAATCCACTTATATTATTTGTTCTTATTAAAACATCTGATTTTTTTAAAGTAACTGGCACTTTATTAAATTTTATATTCTAATAGGTATTTCATTGATTCTCTTTGGATCTTTAGATATATGATTATATTATCTGCAAATAATTTTGCTCCTTCCTTTCCAATATTTCTCTCTCTCATGTCATGCTTGTGCCCAATGTTTAGACATGATATGGGGACCATGGGAATACCTCTAGCGTTCATGTTTAAATAAATAAGACTAAATCAGGAATGTTTGTAGAATTATGTTGAATGTTTTGGTATAATCTATCTAGACCATCTTGTTTTTCTCCATTAACTTATTGTAAGGTGAGTAAAAATAATCGATTTCTTGAAATGATTCTCACTTGATTGAGTTGTATTAATCTTTAAGTGTAATATTGTGTTTTATTTGCTAATATTTTATTAAGTATTTTTGCATCAATTATTATAAGTGTTGTGACTGGTCTATATTTTTACATTCCTTGTTCTATTTTGATATAAGTAGATGCTAGCATCTTAAAGTAAGAGTTTAATAGCATCAAATATATCTTTTCCTTGAAAATTTAAAAGACTTCTCATAGTAAGTGTTCTGAGCTTAATTTCTTACATGATGTCCATCTATTTTTTATAGGTGTCCTCTCTTTGAGTCACTTTGACAATATTTTTCTTTGAAAACCATTCATTTAATTCATGTTTTCAAATTTGTCAATTTAGAGGTGTAAAAAAATATTATCTTACAGTTTTTGATATTCCATATATGTATAGGTTTCTTCCACCTGTTTCTCAATCTTTATAATGTAAATTTACCTGTTAATTTTTTAAGCATCATCTGGTGAGTTGGTTTACTTACCATATATATTTTTCTATTTTCTATTCATCTGTTTTTGCTTTTACATTAATTAATCAATTGTATTTTCTTTAGATTCCTTTTTATTGCTTTTAAACTAATCCATATGTCTCAATCTTGATAACTTGAAAAATTACAACCATATCTTTCAAATAAATCACATTTTCTTATATTTCTGGCTTAGACACTGCAAGAGAAAGGATGCCTAATTAAATGGATTATTATGATTGAATAGAGTTTTCTTGGTGACCATATATGATGAAAATCTTGTTGATATGTATCAGTTTAAAAAGTCAAAGTAAATGTTTGTTTTGCATATAGGTCAAAAATGATTGACTTCTCTTAATAGATTATAAGCAAAGTACAATGTATGGTACAGTTATTCCTCAGTATCAATGGGGGATTGGTTTCAAGATCACTACCCCCTACCCCCAGAATACCAAAATTCAAGGATGCTCAGGTCCCTTACATAAAATGGCCTAGTATTTGCATGTAACCTTTGCACATCCTCCTGTATAATATAAATCATCTCTGGACTACTTACAGTATCTAATACAATGCAAATGTTATGTAAACAGTTTCCTGTGCATGTCAAATTCAATTTTTCTTTTGGGGAACTTTCTGGAATTCTTCGTTTAAAAAATTGAGATTGGATGAGTCTGAGAATGCAGACCTTGCTGGTATGGAGGACTGATTGTGGATTATGTTTGCCTCTCACTCTCTTTTTCTATGTACTATTCCTTTTATTTTTATTAAAAACTTTTTTCAATATCTTCCCCATCCTTTACTGATGTTTACTGAATTCGTGTTGTGCCAGGCTTCCTTTTGGATAAACCTTACCTTTGGCCTCATCTCTCATCCTCTGGTTCTGAACCCTAACTTCTTCCTGTATGAAAAATACATGTGACCTGGGTCTCACTCCCTCAGGGATGGACTCACATCCTGTGTAGTTCATAGCCTGATCTGATAAAGTCACTAGTTTATTAACTGTTGGCAGTAGTTGAGAATATTACCTTCTTATAACTGTATGCATTTTAATAGAGAACTTTTGGAATTATAGTGTCTTAACCCATAAAATTGGTGGTAAGAAGACCCTTTGATGGTATTTGAATTAAACAGAATAAATAGTTTTCTTTAAATGTAAAACCAGCTCCATGTACAATACACAAATATATATGACCTTTTTCACATCTAATTTTTGTTAGAAGCATTTTGACAGAACCACATTAAATTGTCTCATTTTACTTGTAGGCTGGTGGAATGAAGGCAGGAACATTTGATCCTTACCCTTCACATTCTGCTGACCCTTACGTGGTTAAATTGAAAAGCCCATCCAGCAAAAGTGCTAAGGTTTTCCATCCACCAAGTGGACCAAAAAGCAGACCAATTGAAAGTATAATGGCTTTGAATGTCAAAAGGTAGTAATATTAACTCATAAATTATTTCCAGCTTTTGGATTTCTTCAGAGTAATATCTTTTATTTATATATACTTTGAAAAGTTGACAAACCTGGGTGACTTTAGAAATCTCAGCTTCTTCTTTATACCTGCCCTCCCCTGTAGAAGTTCTTTCCCATCTTCTGAAATTCCCAATTGAAAAAGCTTAATTTATCTGTACCAAACAGACAAAGGTTCAATCCCTGGGTTGGGAAGATCCCCTGGAGAAGGAAATGGCAACCTACTCCAGTATTCTTGCCTGGAGAATCCCATGAACAGAGGAGCCTGGTGGGCTACAGTCCATAGGGTCACAAAGAGTTAGATATGACTGAAGTGACTTAGCATGCATACATGCATATATATATATATATATTTCACTTAGTAGTACATATTAACTTTGTCTGTTTCTTAAAAGGGTCTTTTGATTCATTAAATTATTATCTCTGTATAGGCCCCAGACTCTCAGTAATTTTGTGGACTCTTAATGATACTTATTCTGTCTTTAACTTTTAAATAACCCTCTATGAGAACTGGAAATATTCTGATTAATTAAAAATACTTTGAGGAAAAGTATATATTATTCATGTATCATAAAACTGGAATCTTTCCTAGGTTTTGAGCACTCTCAAAACTGAAAAGTTCTTAGACGTTCAGCATATAATTTAGAAAAGGACAGCCTGTCATTCTTTTGTTATATGTGAAAGATCATAATTACTAAGAATTCATTTGATTCCCTTTATGCCTATTCACTGAAAAAGTTTTAATGCCAATTTGACTAACTTACAAATTTCTAACTTAATTGTAATCATACAATGGATTAGGAAAAGGACATCAAATTCATATGCCTTTTGTAGAAACACTAGTACATCTTTATTACTTGTGGATAGTGATTGCAAAAACATCATTATTATAATCACAAAAGTAAGGCTGCCCTTCATTATTTATGTAGTTTAACTGTTGTCTATAGGAATATTTTTTCGCAGGCTAGTTGGTAGAGGATTCATTTGGGAAACAAAGATGTGGAGCCTTTTTTCCATGTCCTTTGACCTTTATCCTTTGACAACCGAACTGATAGTAAAGTTAGAATTTTCCTCAATACACTCACACTCAAATAAATGGAATTTTGTGTGGGGTGGAGAAGAGTGTGGTTTCAAGTTTTCTGGCTATCCAGAGAACAGATCTAAGAAAATTCTATGATGCTCTAGCACATATGTTTAAAGCAAAGGAAAAAAGTATCCGACTGTTCAGAAGTTTATCATTTGTTTAGTATTTTGAGTTTATTGAAATATCTTATTTTTTACATTATCACAAATATTATCCTAAATCAAGTTATAGCTTCTTTTAGCCTAATTTTAAAACTCTGAAAAGTAGTATTTAAAATTGATCTCATAAACCAGTTTTTCCTCTTAAATTACATTTTAAAAGTATATATGATATACATGAAGCTTTTTCTTTAGTGAGAAAGTTTGGTTTTGTTTGGATTGTTAACTGTTAATTGTAAATTTTTTTTTTTACAAGAATATACAGATCTATTATCTGTACCTATCAAATTAAGTATGCATTTATTTTCCAATTTTAGGGCACTAAATTCGAAGAACTACAAGACTGCTTCTGTACAGTCCTATTAGCATCTGAAAGACAAATAACCTTACAGGTCCTGACTACCAAAAATCCACTATCAAGGGCTCATTATCTGAAAAAATATGTAAGATGTGTGGAGCAAATAGCTCAAACATTTAGAAGAAATTTAAGGCTGAGACTCTAATGCTCTTCCTTCTTTTCATACTATTATGTCAATAAATGACTAATATTTGTTAATAATTGCTCTGTTTCTTGATCTGTGTTTCTGAGGAGATATTTAGGAATGTTTGAAACTGTTATAAAATCTCAAAGTGTACTCTTTCATTTGACATATTTTGCTCCTAACATTAAAAATATTGCCGAGTTGGAGGGTAGGGATGAAAATGGGGACTGGAGGGGTAGAACGTGCACAATGAATGCTTATTTTTCTATTAAGTGTTATCGTTTTTCTGTTTGTTTTTTTTTTAAGATTAATTTTTATTGGGGTATAGTTGCTTTACAGTAAATTCTTAATTTGCTGTTCCTTCTTGGAGGTATCTGGAGGTTGAATTGACAGCTATCCAAGTGTCTCGGTACATTAAAGCATTCTTAACATCAGGGAAGTACTGATCCAACCTTATTTAATAGNTGTTTCTTAAAAGGGTCTTTTGATTCATTAAATTATTATCTCTGTATAGGCCCCAGACTCTCAGTAATTTTGTGGACTCTTAATGATACTTATTCTGTCTTTAACTTTTAAATAACCCTCTATGAGAACTGGAAATATTCTGATTAATTAAAAATACTTTGAGGAAAAGTATATATTATTCATGTATCATAAAACTGGAATCTTTCCTAGGTTTTGAGCACTCTCAAAACTGAAAAGTTCTTAGACGTTCAGCATATAATTTAGAAAAGGACAGCCTGTCATTCTTTTGTTATATGTGAAAGATCATAATTACTAAGAATTCATTTGATTCCCTTTATGCCTATTCACTGAAAAAGTTTTAATGCCAATTTGACTAACTTACAAATTTCTAACTTAATTGTAATCATACAATGGATTAGGAAAAGGACATCAAATTCATATGCCTTTTGTAGAAACACTAGTACATCTTTATTACTTGTGGATAGTGATTGCAAAAACATCATTATTATAATCACAAAAGTAAGGCTGCCCTTCATTATTTATGTAGTTTAACTGTTGTCTATAGGAATATTTTTTCGCAGGCTAGTTGGTAGAGGATTCATTTGGGAAACAAAGATGTGGAGCCTTTTTTCCATGTCCTTTGACCTTTATCCTTTGACAACCGAACTGATAGTAAAGTTAGAATTTTCCTCAATACACTCACACTCAAATAAATGGAATTTTGTGTGGGGTGGAGAAGAGTGTGGTTTCAAGTTTTCTGGCTATCCAGAGAACAGATCTAAGAAAATTCTATGATGCTCTAGCACATATGTTTAAAGCAAAGGAAAAAAGTATCCGACTGTTCAGAAGTTTATCATTTGTTTAGTATTTTGAGTTTATTGAAATATCTTATTTTTTACATTATCACAAATATTATCCTAAATCAAGTTATAGCTTCTTTTAGCCTAATTTTAAAACTCTGAAAAGTAGTATTTAAAATTGATCTCATAAACCAGTTTTTCCTCTTAAATTACATTTTAAAAGTATATATGATATACATGAAGCTTTTTCTTTAGTGAGAAAGTTTGGTTTTGTTTGGATTGTTAACTGTTAATTGTAAATTTTTTTTTTTACAAGAATATACAGATCTATTATCTGTACCTATCAAATTAAGTATGCATTTATTTTCCAATTTTAGGGCACTAAATTCGAAGAACTACAAGACTGCTTCTGTACAGTCCTATTAGCATCTGAAAGACAAATAACCTTACAGGTCCTGACTACCAAAAATCCACTATCAAGGGCTCATTATCTGAAAAAATTTGTAAGATGTGTGGAGCAAATAGCTCAAACATTTAGAAGAAATTTAAGGCTGAGACTCTAATGCTCTTCCTTCTTTTCATACTATTATGTCAATAAATGACTAATATTTGTTAATAATTGCTCTGTTTCTTGATCTGTGTTTCTGAGGAGATATTTAGGAATGTTTGAAACTGTTATAAAATCTCAAAGTGTACTCTTTCATTTGACATATTTTGCTCCTAACATTAAAAATATTGCCGAGTTGGAGGGTAGGGATGAAAATGGGGACTGGAGGGGTAGAACGTGCACAATGAATGCTTATTTTTCTATTAAGTGTTATCGTTTTTCTGTTTGTTTTTTTTTTAAGATTAATTTTTATTGGGGTATAGTTGCTTTACAGTAAATTCTTAATTTGCTGTTCCTTCTTGGAGGTATCTGGAGGTTGAATTGACAGCTATCCAAGTGTCTCGGTACATTAAAGCATTCTTAACATCAGGGAAGTACTGATCCAACCTTGTTTAATAGATTCTCATATACATACGTTGTATAGTGAGGCAGATAGCTCAGTTAATGTGGTATGGTGCCTTCTATGTATATCCCATGTAAAGCATCAGATCTGCCAGTGGTAGCCCCAGGCTGAGCAGGGTTGGTGAGGGTCTAGGGTGTGTGTGGGGGATGGGAGACTGGGGAATGCACTTTCAGTTCAGTATCTTATAATAAATGGCCAGGTTTCAAGATGGATGAAGTTGGTCTTTGTGTTTTCTCATTCTCCTCTGTAGCTGCCTCTCTAGGTATTATCCTCTTCCTTCCCAGTGTTACCTCTTCACTGGCCCTATCACTTTAAAAAATCTGTTCTTAAAAGTTATGATTTAAATAGTTCCTGTAATTCATAGTGAGGTATCTCTCAATAGTTCTCATTCATTTGGGGTGGGGTAGTGGTGGTATTTAAAAGTGAAGTTTACAATATCTATTAATTAAACTGTGGTGTTGGAGAAGACTCTGGAGAGTTCCTTGGACTGCAAGGAGGCCAAACCAGTCAATCCTAAAGGAAATCAGTCCTGAATATTCATTGGAAGGACTGATGCTGAAGCTGAAGCCCCAATACTTTGGCTACCTGATGTGAAGAACTGACTCATTTGAAAAGACCCTAACGCTGGGAAAGACTGAAGGCAGGAAGAGAAGGGAGGAGAGGGGATGAGATGGTTGGATGGCATCACTGACTTGATGAACGTGAGTTTGGGTAAGCTCAGGGAGTTGGTGATGGACAGGGAAGCCTGGCGTGCTGCACTTCATGGGGTCTCAAAGAGTCGGACACGACTGAGCGATTGAACTGAACTGATTAGTACAGTGTGTTGGGGGAGTTATTTTTGATTCATGGTTTTTTTCTTAGTACTCGTCTCTCTGCCATTCTAGGCCTCCCAGAGCTGAAAATCAGAATGTGTAGAGGCTGCAGTGCTCTGCTTCTAGACCCAATTTTTTCCAATGGTGGAGAAGCCTGGTCAATCCAGATACACATGTGACTTTTGAAGGGATTCAGAGGGTACAGAGAAGTTTTCCTGTTGTCAAACATATATTTTTATTTCATGCCTCATCACCGTTTGCTTTTTTTCTAAAAGAATAAATTTTTAACGAATACTGAAAAAAGTTTTCTAAAGGAATATTTAAGATTTTTATTTCCTATCCAAAGGACAGTGTGGAATGAACATCTCAAAGACAGTATCAGGGGTATCATGAGCCTCAGAGGGGAATACGTTTGTCTCAGAGTAGCTAAGTTTTTTCCAGGTAGACATAAATGAATAAAAAATTCATTTAGTTACATGGTGATAAATGTCACCAAACAAGCCAAGGCTAGGGTGTTCCCACCTCTCTGCATTCGGCGGTGGCTCCAGAGCTGCTAAGGTAGGCTAGAGGCTACTCTGCACCCACCCTAATGAAAGTCTAAAAAACCAGGCTCAAAAGGATCTGACTGAAGGAGAAGTAAGCACAACCAGTTCCAACAGAAGTAAGCACAACCAGGTCCAACAATCTGTAAAGGAGGACAGCAAATTCAGACGCTCGGCAATGTAAAATTCACAAAAATCCTGGTTTCACTGGTGGCTCAGTGGCGAAAAATCCACCTGGCAATACAGGAGACACAGTTTTGCACTCTGATCCGGGAAGATCTCACATGCCATGGAGCTACTAAGCCTGTGTGTGTCACAGTTATGAGCCTCTGCCCTAGAGCCTGCGAGCAGCAACTACTGAAGCCTACATGCCAGAGTGGCCTGCACACTGCAGCTAGAGAAAAGCCTGTGCAGCAACAGAGACCCAGGATGGCCAAAGTAAACAAATAAATACAATTATTATTATTTTTTAAATCCATCTTCCAGTTTAAAAACAAAACACAACTACTAGACATGCCAGGAAGCAGGAGAATGTAACCCAACCGGGAGAAAAATCAGTCAATAGAAATGAACCCCATAATGGTAGAGAAGATGGAATTAGCAAATAAAGACATTAAAATGGCTATTTGACCGGTTATTGTATTTAAAGGAAAAGCTGAGTTTTCTCTTGTAATAACCACTGTGTGACTTTTTTCATGTTGCCNTTTTTTTTAAATCCATCTTCCAGTTTAAAAACAAAACACAACTACTAGACATGCCAGGAAGCAGGAAAATGTAACCCACAACCGGGAGAAAAATCAGTCAATAGAAACGAACCCCATAATGGTAGAGAAGATGGAATTAGCAAATAAAGACATTAAAATGGCTATTTGACCTGTTATTGTATTTAAAGGAAAAGCTGAGTTTTCTCTTGTAATAACCACTGTGTGACTTTTTTCATGTTGCCTGTCGGAATTGGAAGAACCCATGGGAAAGTGCTGTTACTCTGCCTACTGCTGTTGCTGAGAATAAGAAGCTCCTTTGTCTCTGATCCAGGATTCTCATGTCTTCCACTGGAACCCAGGACACCGCGTCAGGCTTACATTATTAGCTTACAAACTGGATAAAGTCTCAAGGTATTTATAGTTCTTGACAGCATGAGAATATATACCTAATTCCAATTTCTAATTTAAAAATTAGCCGAATCAATTAGAAGGTAATCGTGATCATATGTGGNGGACACCGCATCAGGCTATAACACATTATTAGCTTACAAACTGGATAAAGTCTCAAGGTATTTATAGGTCTTGACAGCATGAGAATATATACCTAATTCCAATTTCTAATTAAAAAATTAGCCCAATCAATTAGAAGGTAATCGTGATCATATGTGGAGGAAAATTTAAAGCTTTTTTTTGAAAAAAGTACCCAGATGAAAGATTTTGAAATATTGTTTTCAGAAATTTATTTACATGTCTTGGATGGAAGCAGTTGATACAGTTTACTTGGAGTTCCTGGGGGGGAAAAAAGGAGAATTTTTGAAAAGATGGGACTGCTAAGTGTACTGTGGAAAAATAATAATTAACAAAATTTCCTGCTTGCTACCAAAGTTGCTTTAGCCATATACAATATATAGAAGTAGTATAAATAACACATCTCATCAAAGGACCAAAATCTCTAAGTAATTCAACTGTAATGAATTGGATACAAATCTTACAAAAATGGTGTTTGCCTTCTTATTACTGTCCTCTGGCTAATGCCTGATAAACAAAAGAAATCTTAAACACATTTCTACGAATTCACCAAGATATACATACCTTTCAAACCAAGGGCTAAAGGCCTATTCCCAGGGCTAGAGGTGTCTTCATAAATATCATAGATGTCAAAATGAAATTTATCTTTCCTTGAAACGTGACCCATTTTTGAGAGGTCTGTATGGTGACTGCAGATTTTTTCACTTAGATTTGAATATTCTCTTTGAAGATTCCGCATCTCAAATTCCAAGGTGTCCCTTTCATTCTCTATACTTCTTACATAGTTTTCTAGGAGTATTTTGTCTTCCTCAAGTCTACTGATGCTATTTTCAAATTTTATACTTTCTTGACTATTTTTTTTTAGTTCTTCTTTTAGAAGCTGATTATCGGTCTTAATTTCCATTACCATTTTTGATAACAGTTCACATTCATTGCCCATTTCTGACAAACTATTCTTATAAATACTTGCTTCTGACTTTGCATTTTTTATCTCTTGCAGAAAATTCTCTTCCGCAGTAGATTGGTATGTTTGAATATCCTCAATTTCTCTTGCCATCATCTCTCTCGTAGCAGTAGATTCTTGTAAGGTGGTTTCAAGATTAAGCTTTTCATTTTTAACTGTTTCTACTATTTGAAGAAGGGTCTCTTGTTCGATTTTTGCCAATCTTTCTTTCTCTTTCAGCTGTGCTGTCTCTAGGCAGGTTTCTTTCAGTTCATTTTCCAGTGCACCTTTTTCCTTTAGAAGCTGATGTGTTTTTTCCTCTAACATTTCTTTTTCCTCTTGTATCAATAGAATGTTTGTTTTCATTGATTCCATTTCTATGCTCAAGCGTTTGTTTTCATTACTGACAATGGCCATATCACTTTGAGTTTTGTGTTCCTTGCTTTTTAGTTTATCTAATGCTTCGATTATTTGTTGATTCTCCAAAGAAAGTTGACTGTTTTTTTCCTCGAGGGTTTTATTTTGTCCTTGGAGAACATTATAGCTGCTAACTATTTTTTTCAATTCTTTAAGACATTCTTTGCCATCTTCTTCTGTTTTAGTTAACTTGGACTGGAGGGTATTCTTTTCTTCAACCAATGTCTTAAGTTGCTTTTCATACATTTCAATTTTCTGTATCAGAGATTGTGTGGTAAAGACAAGAGGTTTAATTTTTGTTTTAAGGGTTAGGTTTTCATTCTCTAGTTTCATTACTTTTTTCTGTATTTGCATAGATTCTTTCAAATAATTCTGTAAGTACTGAATTTTTGCTACACATTGCTCAGTAACAGAATTGACTTTGGATGTTTTCTCATTTTCAAATGTTATTGATCCTCGTTTTACTGTAAATGGTTGTTTTTCTTTGTCTTTCATTTCATATTTTATTGGGTCAAAGAATGCCAATGTATGTCTCGGGACTCTGGAATGGAATTTTAAATCTCCAATATTCTTGTCAGTGATAGGAATTTCTTTATTGTTTTTCTCATTCCTTTTTCCCCTGTGTATTTCGCTCCTAGATAATTTTTTACATTTCCTACAAAAATTCACATGGAATTTTGACACTGTTTCTCTAAGTGGGAGCAGTTTGTTTACTAATGCCTCTAATTCCAAAATTCTCTTTGATTTGATATCTTCACTTAAGTTACTTTCAATATTTTCTTCCTTAATGAAATTGTTTTTTTCCTTGTGAATGGGGGGCAGGTCATAATTCCCATGCCTTGGAACAGCTTTTAAAGTCTGCAGTTCGTTTGTAAGTGCCAGTTCCCTATTATGGGACTTTTGAAGCTCTTCCTTCATTTGTTTGATGGAATGGCAAATATCATCTAAATTTTCACAAAATCCATTCTTGACAAAAGGCATTGTCATTCTGGACTTATCCAGAATTAGTGTCTCAGCTTGAGACATCCCATTTTGAGGTGCATTAGGTAGAAAATTATAAAAGTTATTATAATTCTTTAACCTGTCAGAATTTTCTGAAGCTGAATTATGTGTCGAAGTTCTCAGAGTTAATATGTCCTTGAAAGGTATCTGGCACGGGACATCTATACTTTGAGGAAGACTGTCGATACTATCACTACTGAATTTTTCTTCTGCTGAATGAAGAGTCCTGGAGTCCTCAAAATGATGAATTTTCTCCGTAGAAAGGGTTTCTTCTTGATTCTCTATAGGCTAGTAAAAATAAAAATCACACTATAAATGTACTATATCATTTGCTACATGACCAACCAATTAAGACAATATTTGGGGGATCATATATTTTTATAACCAGAATGAACATTTTATCCATTTCTTCAGCAGAGAAACCTAACAAGTATGATTCATTTTCTGCAGGAAAATCTACCTTTATTTTGAGGTCTGTAACTCTGGTCTTCACAGTTTGCTTAGAAATTATACTTATTTTCTTAAGTAGTGAGATAGCAGGGCAAACCCCTCAGTTTCAGAAATAGAAACCCAGCATTTCTCAAGAGGCCATCATACACTGATGGGGAAGACAGTAGCCATAATTGAAAGGGAAGTTTAAAGAAAATGAAAATGTTCATTCCTTCTGAATGTCAACCTTAGCTTGTCTTCCTAGTTTCAAGTGTATCTAGGGCTGTGACTGTTCTGGAAATGTGAGTTCTAATAAGTGGAGACACAGTGACTCTGGTTTGGACCTGTTCTAGAGAATTCACTCTAGGTCTAAGTCAATCCTAAAAATAGGAGAATTCATAAGTGGACAGGAAGGCCATAAAAGCTGCCTTTGCATTTCAGTTTACTTGGGACTCTTTAGATATCTGGACTAAGTCAAATGCCCCTCATATGCTCTTCCAAGAGAAACAAAAAAATTGTAGAAGTATGAAGGAGGCAAACATACATCTTTCAGGGTTTTCAGGACAGGAGTTTCCTTATTTTCACCTCTGACAATCCAATCATCCTGTGAAGAAGGGGAGAATGTAAAGATGAAGATCAAAAGTTGTAACATTTCTGAAGTACCAAAATGTAGAAATGATTTTATGTTGAAGAACATACCAAAGCCGTTTCATTGTGTGTGCCGAATACTAGATTTTTTTCTGGGTTAAATTGTGGGTTTTCTACTTCAATAATACTTTTGTTCAATATTTCACTGATTTCAGACTGTACCTTTAAAAGACAAATTAAGAATATCAGACCTTGATTTATAAACATATGAATGCACAAGAATAATAGATATTATAATTAAAAGATATCTTTAAATTTCCTACACATAAAAATTATTGGCCATCATATAAGATATAAATAAGTTAAACTTATTGTAATCTCTATCACTGAAGGACTCTTTAAGAAAAGTATGCCTTTACTATGTGATTATAAAATCAGAAAGACTTAACTGAGGAAAGTAAAATCTTCTGAATTAAAATAACTTTAGATGTTTATTTTTTATGTTGTTGAATATATCAGAGATCCTTGATCTCTGTCATCAGAGTGGAATCTGTTGTCTCAGCCTCAGGAGGATTTTATCTTCTCTTCCCATTTCCCCGCACTTGCTTCTAGTACAGGAATATCAGGATGAAGTTTATATAGGGCCTCTAGTTGTAAGTTTTGTGTTTTGTATCCCCAGTATCCACACCCTGTCCTGTTAACACTACCCCTTGTTTCTTCTGGATAAAGTCCCTGTGCCTTTGGCAATGATAGAGAGCCCACCTCCAGCTGCAAGGGGTGAGCATGTGACCAGTTAGAGCGTTGCCTCTCTCTGAACAGGAACTGCTTTCAAGAATGCATGTGGGGCCATCAGAATCAGGACAAAGTGCTAAGAGAGAAAAGCACAGTCTCTTCTCTAACTGGAGTCTGGAAAGATAAAGGCCGGAACTTTTAGCAACCCTTTTGCTACCACCTGGAGTCTGAGAATCCGGTACTGTTAAAAGCAGAACCATGATAAGGAGGGAGGCTGGTTCTCGGATGATGTAGTCCTTGTCATATGGATAAAGCTGTCCCCAAGTGCACTATCCGGAGAAGGCAATGCCACCCCACTCCAGTACTCTTGCCTGGAAAATCCCATGGACAGAGGAGCCTGGTAGGCTGTGGGCCATGGGGTCGTGAAGAGTTGGACACGACTGAGCAACTTCACATTCACTTTTAACTTTCATGCATCGGAGAAGGAAATGGCAACTCACTCCAGTGTTCTTGCCTGGAGAATCCCAGGGATGGGGGAGCCTAGTGGGCTGCCGTCTATGGGATCGCACAGAGTCGGACACAACTGAAGCGACTTAGCAGCAGCAGCAGCAGCAAGTGCACTATCCCTGGGGTTTTCATTACCAGAGCTAACAAAGTGCACTTTCCCCTTACTTGAGTTAGATTTTGTATCAATTATGACGAGAGTCCCTATTTGTAGACAGCATATCGGTAGCAGTTTACACATACATTTTTTTTTTTTTAATACAGGTATAACAGAATGTAGTTTCCTCCAAATTTGGGGTCTAGAATAGATTGCAGCTCTATTTTATCACATTTAGTTTCAGGTAATCAAGTGGCTAGGGGTCATCAGCTTAGACATGTATGATGGTGTACTCAGTTTGGATATTTTCTATGTAAATTAAAAGAAACATACCATGCTAACATTTTGCAGAGTCTGTATTCGGAGAGCCTGAAACGATTCCAGTTGTTGCTGAAGGGCCTATAACAAAGTCATACAGGGATGCAATTGAACATCTGTAGGTGAACATACACTTTGTTATGGGATTCCCTAGTGGCCCAGATGGTAAAGAATCTGCCTGCAGTGCAGGAGACCTGGGTCAGGAAGATCCCCTGGAGAAGGGCATGACAACCCACTCTGGTATTCTTGCCTGGAGAATCCCATGGACAGAAGAACCTGTCAGGCTACAGTCCACAGAGTCGGACATGACTGAAAAGACTTAGCACGCATGAATGCACGCTTTGTTAGAATTAAAAAAAAATTCCCCAAAGTTGCTTATTACAGAGATCATATGGAGGGTAAGGTGGCTGGCTTACATTCTTAATCATTCTTGCTCACTCTCAACTATTCTGAGAAAGATCAGACTTTACACAGATTTTCTGAGAAAATGAAATATACTCACTTTCAATGCTGATTGTGGTTGGATTTGACTTTCTGATTCTGACACACCGCTGTGTTCTAAAAAGTAAAATTGAAAAATGATGTGATTGAATTCTTAATTGTTATTTTTAAACAATGTTAATGGAAAGCAGTCTCTTAGCTTTCTTGGATGGTGAGGCAAAGAGATAATGGGATGACTGATGTTCGCATTAGGATGAACCCAGTGCTACCTGTATAACGAATTAAGAAATAATTTTCTACATAGAAAATCCTAAAGACTCCACCAGAAAACTACTAGAGCTAATCAATGAATATAGTAAAGTTGCAGGATATAAAATCAACACTCAGAAATCCCTTGCATTCCTTTACACTATTAATGAGAAAGTAGAAAAAGAAATTAAGGAAACAATTCCATTCACCATCGCAACAAAAAGAATAAAATACTTAGGAATATACCTACCTAAAGAAACTAAAGACCTATACATCGAAAACTATAAAACACTGATAAAAGAAATCAAAGAGGACACTAATAGATGGAGAAATATACCCTGTTCATGGATTGGAAGACTCAATATAGTGAAAATGAGTATACTACCCAAAGCAATCTACAGATTCAATGCAATCCCTATCAAGCTACCTACGGTATTTTTCACAGAACTAGAACAAATAATTTCAAGATTTGTATGGAAATACAAAAAACCTCGAATAGCCAAAGCAACCTTGAGAAAGAAGAATGGAACTGGAGGAATCAACTTGCCTGACTTCAGGCTCTACTACAAAGCCACAGTCATTAAGACAGTATGGTACTGGCACAAAGACAGAAATATAGATCAGTGGAACAAAATAGAAAGCCCAGAGATAAATCCACACACCTATGGACACCTTATCTTCGACAAAGGAGGCAAGACTATACAATGGAGTAAAGACAATCTCTTTAATAAGTGGTGCTGGGAAAACTGGTCAACCACTTGTAAAAAAATGAAACTAGATCACTTTCTAACACCACACACAAAAATAAACTCAAAATGGATTAAAGACCTAAATGTAAGACCAGAAACTATAAAACTCCTAGAGGAGAACATAGGCAAAACACTCTCTGACATAAATCACAGTAGGATCCTCTATGATCCACCTCCCAGAATACTGGAAATAAAAACAAAAATAAACAAATGGGATCTAATTAAAATTAAAAGCTTCTGCACAACAAAGGAAACTATAAGTAAGGTGAAAAGACAGCCTTCTGAATGGGAGAAAACAATAGCAAATGAAGCAACTGACAAACAACTAATCTCAAAAATATACAAGCAACTTATACAGCTCAACTCCAGAAAAATAAACGACCCGATCAAAAAATGGGCCAAAGAACTCAATAGACATTTCTCCAAAGAAGACATACGGATGGCTAACAAACACATGAAAAGATGCTCAACATCACTCATCATCAGAGAAATGCAAATCAAAACCACAATGAGGTACCATTTCACACCAGTCAGAATGGCTGCGATCCAAAAGTCTGCAAGCAATAAATGCTGGAGGGGGTGTGGAGAAAGGGGAACCCTCTTACACTGTTGGTGGGAATGTAAACTAGTACAGCCACTGTGGAAAACAGTGTGGAGATTCCTTAAAAAATTGCAAATAGAACTGCCTTATGACCCAGCAATCCCACTGCTGGGCATACACACCAAGGAAACCAGAATTGAAAGAGACACATGTACCCCAATGTTCATCGCAGCACTGTTTATAATAGCCAGGACATGGAAACAACCTAGATGTCCATCAACAGATGAATGGATAAGCAAGCTGTGGCATATATACACAATGGAGTATTACTCTGCCATTAAAAAGAATAAATTTGAATCAGTTCTAATGAGATGGATGAAACTGGAGCCTATTATACAGAGTGAAGTAAGCCAGAAAGAAAAACACCAATACAGCATACTGACACATATATATGGAATTTAGAAAGATAGTAATGATGACCCTGTATGTGAGACAACAAAAGGACACAGACATAGACAATGGACTTTTGGCCTCAGAGGGAGTAGGAGAGGGCGGGATGATCTGGGAGAATGGCACTGAAGCATATATACTATTATGTAAGAAACGAATCACCAGTCTATGTTTGATACAGGATGCAGGATGCTTGGGGCTGGTGTACGGGGATGATCCAGAGAGACGTTGTGGGGTGGGAGGTGGGAGGGGGATTCGGGATTGGGAGCTTGTGTACACCTGTGGTGGATTCATGTCGATGTATGGCAAAGCCAATAGAGTATTGTAAAGTTAAATTAAAAAATAAATTAATTAATTAAAAAAAAAAGAAATAATTTTCATCTGACTTAAAATACTTTACCTACTTGAGGTTGTAACGGTGGTTTTACTTTTATAACAAATCATTAACTTGTAACACCAAACTTGGAATACTCTGAAACTTAGATATCTTTGTTTGTTTCAGGGATATAAACTATATATTTTTTGGTATAAAAATGAACAGTTCTCATATGATGGGAGAACCTTGGCAAAGTACTATTTAGGTCTCAGTGTCTATGAAACAGCCATATGATATTTTTCTTCCTTAATCTGGAAAACAGTTTGGATTAATAAAACATAGGTCTTATCATGTTCTTAAGCAAAGTGCTATAAAGATCCGTGTGTTCCTTCCTAAATAACAGATCATAGATCTGCAATAGAGGAGAGACTATATAATGTTTGCAAATTTCATGACATATGCAAAATTTTTATTTAAAAAAATTTAAAAACATGTTCTGAATGAGATGAGAGTTACGTTAGAATGTTCCCCCTAGGCTGGTGATTTCTGATGTTTAAGAGAAAGTTTCTAAAGAGTTTAGCATAGCTCCTTTGGAATGGAAGTCTGCCAGCTGTTATAGAAACTGGTTGCAAAGCGTCTTCCCTCCCATCCTGTCCCAATCTGGCCCTTATCACTGAGAGAGTAGCTTTGGTTCACAACCTGGAGTCATTTTGCTAGCTGAAGAATCCCACCTTCATCACAGGGCAGGGATGGACAGTGAATCCATCTGGTTACTGCTCAGCTTTGCATCTTACTGGGAATAAAATGGTAGTCAGAAATGTTCATCTCAGAGAGGAAAAACGGCACTCAAGTAAAGGTCTGGACCAGTCCTGTAAGGCATCCCAAAGGTTTTCAAACTCTAAAATAACCACTACAATATTGTAAAGTAATTAGCCTCCAATTAAAATAAATAAATAAAATAACTTCTTCTGATGAACTCAAATACTAATAGATCAAAATGCAAATGAAAAAAGAATATATCACCTGCTGCTGCTGCTAAGTCACTTCAGTCATATCCGACTCTGTGCAACTCCATAGATGGCAGCCCACTAGGCTCCTTTGTCCCTGGGATTCTCCAGGCAAGAATACTGGAGTGGGTTGCCATTTCCCTCTCCAATGCATGAAAGTGAAAAGTGAAAGTGAAGTCACTGAGTCGTGCCTGACTCTTAGGGATCCCATGGGCTGCAGCCGACCAGGCTCCTCCGTACATGGGATTTTCCAGGCAAGAGTACTGGAGTGGGTTGCCATTGCCTTCTCTGAATATATCACCTAGAATCTCACCATCCAGAATTAAAAATGCTTGCTCTTTGGAAGGAAAGCTATGACATACCTAGACAGCGTATGAAAAGCAAAGGCATCACTGTGCTGACAAAGGTCTGTATAGTCAAACCTATGTATGGTTTTCCCAGTAGTCATGTACGAGTGAAGGAGTTGGACCATAAAGAGGACTGCGCACTGAAAAACCGATGCTTTCAAATGGTGGTGCTGGAGAAGACTTTTGAGAGTCCCTTGGACAGCAAGGAGCTCAAACCAGTCAATCCTAAAGGAAATCAACCCTGAATATTTATTGGAAGGACCGATGCTAAAGCTGAAGCTCCAATACTTTGGCCACATGATGCAAAGAGCCAACTCAATGGAAAAGACCCTGATGCTGGGAAAGATTGACGGCAGGAAGAGAAGGGGGCGACAGAGGATGAGATGGTTAGATAGCATCACTGACACAATGGACATGAGTTTGAGCAAACTCCAGGAGACAGTGAAGGATGTCTGGTGTTCTGCAGTCCATGGGGTCACAAAGAGTCAGACAAGACTTAGCGACTGAAAAAAAAAAAACAACAAAACAATGAAACTTTAGGTTCCCACCCTTTAGTCAGCTCTCTAGATACATATGTGGAAAAAACCAAATGATTTTCAATCAATGGGATCATATTATGCATTCTACTTTTAAATAGTAATATTAGACTTATATTTTATAAACTGCAAATAGTCAAATTTATTGCTAGTATTCAGATTTTTACTCACTACATGAGAGATTATTTCTTATGAGAGCCCTCTAAGATATTGGAAATGGGTCATGAAACAGATTAAGAGATTGGAAATTTTGTTTTAAGTCGAGCTTTCCTGATGGTTCAGCAGGTAAAGAAGCCGCCTGCAAATAACATACATTTCTGATGTGACTATTCAGTGTGATTCATTCCATCTGTGCCAAAAGGGGTAAATGATGAGAAAATTGGCCTCGTCTTTCCTCCCTAGTTGTCATGATATTTGATAGTGATATTATTTTCATGTTTCATGATGTTCACACTTTGTTCTGTAACTATAATTCTCACAAAGCTATTTAAACCCAAAGATAAGATATTATTGCTGTAAATATTCCCAGCCTTTAGCTTTATTCTTAATGGATTTCCTATTCACAGTTTTATCTCTTCCTGCACCTGCAGCAACAGTCTCACTTTTCTGCACAGATTTCCTTTGTCTTGTTAGGACTTGCAAGCTTACGGCTAAATATAAGGACTCCTTTTGCTAAGATGGAGTAAGAAATGTGGGGCAAAAAGAAATCCAAAGACTTGGTCAAGAGATATAGCGAATGAAGATCTTAAGGAAAGAGCATGGGCTTTCTAGACGGCTTCTACATGGACCTCCCTCCCTCTGTCTCATCTCTTGTGGAAGGTGGAGGTTTGTGGCACTGGAGATATATATATATATATATATATNAAATTTCTGTAACAGAAGTGATTTGAATAAAATCTACAGCTCCAAATGTTTATATTATGAAAGAAATATGGATGAAAATCAACACAATGGGTTTCCAACCTAAAAAGCTGAGAAAGTAGCAATAGAATAAATGGAAAGAGAATGAGAAAATAAGATCAACTATCTGTCCAATATAGATGGCTAGTGTCTAAATATCAAGCTGCAGAAGACTGTTTGCAATATGACATCCAGTTTCACAGTCTATTCATAAATACAAATAAAATCTATGTCTGTAGATATATAAGAAAAATATATATAATTTAATGTATTGTATATGATCTATGATAAAAATAAAGCATGTTCATATAGATAAAGCATATGTATATAAATTTTATATATTTCTACCACCTATACTATATCATACCATATCAATTTTTCAGATATATATGATAAAAGTATACATTTTATATGTTTGATATATGCATCCTATAATATTATATGCCATAACATATGCCATATATGACAAACCATGCATTTTTATATATTTTATTATGTATGTGTACTATATACACATGTGTATGTATATTATATATACATACACATTTTGAAACAAAGGAGTAATAAACAGAAAATTCCAAATTAGTGGCTTCAGAATAGCCAACTTGTAAATGTTGAGAGTCCAACAGTCAGGCACAAGCTTTTGTTACGATTTTTGATTCTAGACTGGATGCCAGCTGAGATAGCTGTAGATATGTATATTATATTCTTAATATAAAACACTAAAAGAAGGCTACATATGCACTGAATGCACTAGGATGTTATTTACTGAAGATTATGACTGATCTACCTCTGAACTCTTAAATTCAATAGAAACACACTATAAATGCATTCCCCCTTGCAAAGTCCCTTCAAAGACATTATTTCTGTGTGTGAGAGCTCTTGTTCAGAAATGGCATTTAAATCCACATAAGAGTTTTAACAGCTGATGTGAATGACTGGGTGAATCTCTGACTGGTATCACTCGTTAGTTCATTCACAATTTATAAGAAATATGAGAGCATATTAAACACGCCTGAATTTCTCAAATGGCTACAACACTGGAGCCCTTTTCTAGTAGAGTGCTCCTTACAGGTAATATCCTTTAAATGCATTGTGCTTACTTAAGAAGGATGAATCTTAGAGTCTGTTCAAATCTAGCACAAGATTTTACTTACATTTTTTAAAGCATATTAAATATATTACAAAAAATAAGTCAACTTATTTTTGCTGTTAAAAATCAAAATGAATGTTGTAGTTAGCTCATCTGAAGGGAACATGCTTATTAACTGCTTTGTAAGGATCAGAAAGGATTCAGTTCCAGGAAGGGAAAGATTTTAATAAGGAAATATGTGAGATTTTACAAGAAAATTTAGACATAAGACACAGTTTGAAAATTTGGGTCTACAACCACATATTTCCACTTGTTTACTATCCATTTTATTAAACCATATTGACTATGGCAAAGCATTTGCCTGTGTGGATCACAANTTGAGATCCACAGTATGACTCAGAAGTGAGTGTTTTTCTCCAGCAAAGTTCTGATGATTCAGTGAAGATACAGGGTAGGTAGAGAGAGTAATTTATTTTAAAAAAGTTATGAAAGGAACTTTTTATTGTTCTTAGGAGTTTCAGAGACACTGGCTGCTCCTTACTCCCAATGGGAAGATGATTAAAATTCATCAATACTTAAAGAACCACATAGGATTTTGTGATTCTAGAATTGGAAGAGAAGTTATGAATGAAGCACAGGAGAGGGAACAGAATCACACGTCACAGTTTATTAAGTCCTTGCTAAACGTACAATATTGGGAAGTATTTAGACTAAGCAGAGGATGTGGTGCCAGTCCTGAAGAGGCTTAATCTCTATTCAGATTGAAAGAAATATTATTCAGATTAGATTCAACTTAAATTCTCTAGTTGTTTCACATTTAAATGTCAGAATTTAAAAACAAGATAGTTTGCAACAGGATGCCTTTGGAGATAATTTAGGTAAAGATATGGGGAATTTATTCTAAAGTCTAAAGGAGCTTATGTCATAGTAGACATATTTTTGTTGTTTAGTCGCTAAGTCATGTCTGACCCCTTGGACTGTAGCCCACCAAATTTGCCCATGGGACTTCACAGGCAAGAAACTGCAGTGAGTTGCCGTTTCCTTCTCTAGGGCATCTTTCCCACCAAGGAATCAAACCCAGGTCTCCTGCATTGGCAGGTGGATTCTTTACCACTGAGCCACAGGGCAGCCCATTCAACGTATAGAGAAAGTTTTAAGGACAGAGCTGTAGCTAACGGAGCAGGGAGAACAAATGAATTTTAAAAATGCGACGTGGTGATAATTCTATATATGATGTTAGATACTCTGTAATTGAAGCTTTTTAATTCTCAGGTTCAAACACTGATTTTTGCTGTGGCAATTCCCATTCACTCCTAGAAGGAATTGTTTTCTGAAGCCTTGTGAGCTGCTCCATCCAAGCCTTCATTCATTCATACAACTGTTTTTGAACACCTGCTGTCTATCAAGTACTGTCCAAGCTGCTGGCGATCTTACAGTTGAACAAAACATGCAACATCTCTGCCCATGTCAAGCTTCCCTTCTAGTGAGGGGCACAGAGGATAGAGTGTGTAGGACGGGAGTAACTCCTATGGGGAAACGTAGGGCACAGGGAAGCCGTATGCCCCTGCACAAGGCACTGTCCCGCGAGCTCTGCAGCCAGGCTGCCTGGGCTGGAAGCCTGACTTCGCCAGACGCTTGCCATGAGGGATAGTGTCTAGTTTCTAGGCAAAGCCTTACACAGTGCATAGCATACAGTAAGTACTCAAGAAAACGTTACTAATATTACTGCAGCAGCAAGGATGTTATCAATATGATGATGGTTTGGTAAATTTAAAATTTCTAATTGAGATGGAGAGCAGGGATGACTGCTCCAGTTCTTCACTGCTTCCTGGTTTGCTCAGATCAAGCCCTCTCATCGTACATGGAACTGCAAAGCCAGTTTCCTCTCTCAACCCTCCTGCCATCCTCCTCCTCGCTCATTCTGCCCCCGTCACTAGCTATTCATCAAACATACCAGGCCTCCTCCCACCTCAGGGCCCCTGCAGCTGCTGTCCTCTCTTCCCGGAATGTTCTTTCCCCAGAAATCTGCCCTGACAACTCCTTGAGCTCCTTCAGGCCTTTGCCCAGATGTCATCTGCTAATGAAGTCTCCTCCCATCCTGTTTGAAATAAAATTGCTCACTCCCCACCCACCTCTGACATTCCATATACTCCACCACTTCATATAGTAACTACTTAAAATCAGAGACCTGAGAACTATTGCAGAGCATTGTACTTCGGTGTTATTTATGCAAATCATGTTAATGTTCTGTTGGTCAGTACCCAAAGAACAAACCTCTTGGTGATGATGAAATGTAGCTAAGAGAACAGAAAGAGGGCGAGGCACAGGGTCACACGTCCAAGTTTCATCTTTAGCTGTAGGCAGAAGATCCCTGCCATCCTTCATCACGCCTGACTTGGAATATCTCTGATTGAGCCCCTGCATTTATACCCACCATGCTCTAGCGAGAAAGACAGGATCACTCAGCCAAGCCTATGTGCTATTTTGTATGCAACATCATTTTCTGTGAATGCTGGCATTTTCCTCCAGAGCCTTACATCTCGCTCATGTTAGAGAACACACAGTCTTGCCAAATTCAGGTCCCTCAATCTCTTCTGACCTTAAATGTGCTCTCTGAGGTGTGGAACTGTCTAAACCATCTGTGAGGACTTCTCCCTGGGNCACCCTTCCAGTAGTCCATAGATATTTACTATAAAAGCAGTTCTTTTGGAAAGAATCGCTATCCTTTTAGTGATTGTCTAGAAAAATCAGCAATTTCTTATTTGATATTCAGAGAAGCAGTATAGTGTAGCAGGTGTGTTAAGGCCTGGACATTTGCAGCTACCCTGCTGAATGCTGGCTCTATCACTTGCTGTGTGACCTTGGGGAGTTAGTTAACCTCTCTGTGCCTCAGTTTCCTCACCTGTAATATGAGAACAGTTGCACCTACTTCATAAGGTTGTTGTGAAGATTAAGTTGAACCATTTAAGTGCTCAGGACCATACGTGGCCCAGAGGAAATGTTCTGTGTTAGTTATTGTTAGTACCAGCCGAACAGTTACCGGAAGTACACCAGTTGGGCCAGGGGATTTAGGCGGTGTACTGGTTGCTACGTCACTTATTGTAGTTTTGCTACAGTAAAAAGGCAGAAGCATCACTGTGGGCCGAGCTTGGCCGGGAGGTTGTTTTTTTNTTATTGTTAGTACCAGCCGAACAGTTACCGGAAGTACACCAGTTGGGCCAGGGGATTTAGGCGGTGTACTGGTTGCTACGTCACTTATTGTAGTTTTGCTACAGTAAAAAGGCAGAAGCATCACTGTGGGCCGAGCTTGGCCGGGAGGTTGTTTTTTTGTTTTTTACCTGTTTCACTGCTACCATTTTCCTTTACTCCCTCAGAAGAATTTAGGATCTTGGATGCTGAAAGGAGGACGCAGTCAACCTCATCCTCTTCCTCAGGATGCTTTTCTGTAATAAAACAGCACTGGGCTTCAGCCTTTTGGGAAGAGGGAAACGAGGCCTGGGGAGGAGAGTGACGAGGCCTAGGGATGCGGAGCGCGGGCGCGCCGAGCGGCCACCGGAGGGCGCGCTGGGCCGGAGGCTGGGCGGGCGCCGGGATGCCTTCCTCCTGGCCGGCGGAGGTGCGCGGCTGGTCCTGCAGATCCGCACCCTAGGACTCGCTCTGGGGGTAAAGGGGCCGGGGTCGGGGAGGCGGCGCTCTCCAGTTCCCGTCCACCTCCCAGGGCGCCCCCTCAAAGGCCAGTCCCACACCAGCCTGGCTCTTACCCGGGCTCATTTCTGCTACTCAAGGCCTCTTCTCAACTGCCTTCCCTCCTCCCAGGCATTCTGCTCGGTTGCTTCTAGCCCGGACATCTCGTTGCTTAGCAACGGGGTGGCGGGGACCGCGCGAGGGGCTGTGGGGGACGCGCGCAGCGGTGGAGGTGGGAAGGAGGAAGATGCGCGCTGGGGTCTGGGGTCCCGGGTCCCAAACGCCCGCCTCGTCCAAGGGGCGCCTGCAACGGTCGCGTGTTGGGAAGGTACTACCTTCGCTTCTGCTGCTAAGTCGCTTCAGTCGTGTCCGACTCTGCGACCCCATAGACGGCAGCCCACCAGGCTCCTCTGTTTCTGGGATTCTCCAGGCAAGAATACCGGAGTGGGTTGCCATATACTTCTCCATTGCATGCATGCATGCTAAGTCGCTTCAGTCGTGTCCGACTCTGTGCGACCCCATGGACAGCAGTCCACCAGGCTCCTCTGTCCAGGGGATACTCTAGGCAAGAATACTGGAGTGGTTTGCCATTTCCTTCTCCATCCACCTCCGCTGTGTCCCGCAAATCCAGTGACAAACTCATTAGGGCGCCCCCCTCCCTGCCTCCCGCGTCTCCCCTGCTCATCCAGAAATTGATCAGACTCTGACTTAACGCAGCACCTGTTGAGCTGAAGTTGTGTGGACAGAGGTGGGGTGTTTGGAGAGACACACACACCTAGGAACTCCCTTTCTACTCTGATCTCTCTGATTGCCATTTCATTGTTTTATTCTGTTCTGTTCCTCTTGCTGTCTCTTATACACATCTCCTGGCCTCTCCCCCACCCCCCGAAGATAGGCGGTGCTCAGAAGAGCGGAGAGGGGGCAGGGCAACCCATTGTCCCCATGGGGGCCACTGAGGTATGGCTTATCCTGGTGGTCACGGGCATCCCGCTGTCTTTGTCTATAGGGGTGTGGCTGTGCCAGCCCTGTTTTCAGAGCCCTTGACAAAGCCTTTGTGAAGGTCCCTGGTTTCTGAAGGTGGACAAACCCGTCCTGACCTCAGATCTCTGGTTACTTCTCCCAGCCCCTCTTCGTGGAGATGGCCCACGTGTCAGGGGCAACTGTAGATCGGAATGTGGCCCATCAGTTTAGAGATGGCCTCCCGCCCTCAGCGCTCTGCGCCTCTCCTGACATCTCTCATGAACACCAGGCCCCTCTGAGAGCCCTGGAGCCTCCTCCAGCCTCTCTGGAGGAAGCCAGACTCCAACTTCAGTGGGCTCAGATGCCCCCCTCCCACCCCCGCACATCTTATTAATCGTTTATATGGAGCTTGAAAACTGCAGCTCTTTAATTATTTCAAACACCCTCCCTATACACCCTTCCAGTAGTCCATAGATATTTACTATAAAAGCAGTTCTTTTGGAAAGAATCACTATCCTTTTAGTGATTGTCTAGAAAAATCAGCAATTTCTTATTTGATATTCAGAGAAGCAGTATAGTGTAGCAGGTGTGTTAAGGCCTGGACATTTGCAGCTACCCTGCTGAATGCTGGCTCTATCACTTGCTGTGTGACCTTGGGGAGTTAGTTAACCTCTCTGTGCCTCAGTTTCCTCACCTGTAATATGAGAACAGTTGCACCTACTTCATAAGGTTGTTGTGAAGATTAAGTTGAACCATTTAAGTGCTCAGGACCATACGTGGCCCAGAGGAAATGTTCTGTGTTAGTTATTGTTAGTACCAGCCGAACAGTTACCGGAAGTACACCAGTTGGGCCAGGGGATTTAGGCGGTGTACTGGTTGCTACGTCACTTATTGTAGTTTTGCTACAGTAAAAAGGCAGAAGCATCACTGTGGGCCGAGCTTGGCCGGGAGGTTGTTTTTTTGTTTTTTACCTGTTTCACTGCTACCATTTTCCTTTACTCCCTCAGAAGAATTTAGGATCTTGGATGCTGAAAGGAGGACGCAGTCAACCTCATCCTCTTCCTCAGGATGCTTTTCTGTAATAAAACAGCACTGGGCTTCAGCCTTTTGGGAAGAGGGAAACGAGGCCTGGGGAGGAGAGTGACGAGGCCTAGGGATGCGGAGCGCGGGCGCGCCGAGCGGCCACCGGAGGGCGCGCTGGGCCGGAGGCTGGGCGGGCGCCGGGATGCCTTCCTCCTGGCCGGCGGAGGTGCGCGGCTGGTCCTGCAGATCCGCACCCTAGGACTCGCTCTGGGGGTAAAGGGGCCGGGGTCGGGGAGGCGGCGCTCTCCAGTTCCCGTCCACCTCCCAGGGCGCCCCCTCAAAGGCCAGTCCCACACCAGCCTGGCTCTTACCCGGGCTCATTTCTGCTACTCAAGGCCTCTTCTCAACTGCCTTCCCTCCTCCCAGGCATTCTGCTCGGTTGCTTCTAGCCCGGACATCTCGTTGCTTAGCAACGGGGTGGCGGGGACCGCGCGAGGGGCTGTGGGGGACGCGCGCAGCGGTGGAGGTGGGAAGGAGGAAGATGCGCGCTGGGGTCTGGGGTCCCGGGTCCCAAACGCCCGCCTCGTCCAAGGGGCGCCTGCAACGGTCGCGTGTTGGGAAGGTACTACCTTCGCTTCTGCTGCTAAGTCGCTTCAGTCGTGTCCGACTCTGCGACCCCATAGACGGCAGCCCACCAGGCTCCTCTGTTTCTGGGATTCTCCAGGCAAGAATACCGGAGTGGGTTGCCATATACTTCTCCATTGCATGCATGCATGCTAAGTCGCTTCAGTCGTGTCCGACTCTGTGCGACCCCATGGACAGCAGTCCACCAGGCTCCTCTGTCCAGGGGATACTCTAGGCAAGAATACTGGAGTGGTTTGCCATTTCCTTCTCCATCCACCTCCGCTGTGTCCCGCAAATCCAGTGACAAACTCATTAGGGCGCCCCCCTCCCTGCCTCCCGCGTCTCCCCTGCTCATCCAGAAATTGATCAGACTCTGACTTAACGCAGCACCTGTTGAGCTGAAGTTGTGTGGACAGAGGTGGGGTGTTTGGAGAGACACACACACCTAGGAACTCCCTTTCTACTCTGATCTCTCTGATTGCCATTTCATTGTTTTATTCTGTTCTGTTCCTCTTGCTGTCTCTTATACACATCTCCTGGCCTCTCCCCCACCCCCCGAAGATAGGCGGTGCTCAGAAGAGCGGAGAGGGGGCAGGGCAACCCATTGTCCCCATGGGGGCCACTGAGGTATGGCTTATCCTGGTGGTCACGGGCATCCCGCTGTCTTTGTCTATAGGGGTGTGGCTGTGCCAGCCCTGTTTTCAGAGCCCTTGACAAAGCCTTTGTGAAGGTCCCTGGTTTCTGAAGGTGGACAAACCCGTCCTGACCTCAGATCTCTGGTTACTTCTCCCAGCCCCTCTTCGTGGAGATGGCCCACGTGTCAGGGGCAACTGTAGATCGGAATGTGGCCCATCAGTTTAGAGATGGCCTCCCGCCCTCAGCGCTCTGCGCCTCTCCTGACATCTCTCATGAACACCAGGCCCCTCTGAGAGCCCTGGAGCCTCCTCCAGCCTCTCTGGAGGAAGCCAGACTCCAACTTCAGTGGGCTCAGATGCCCCCCTCCCACCCCCGCACATCTTATTAATCGTTTATATGGAGCTTGAAAACTGCAGCTCTTTAATTATTTCAAACACCCTCCCTATACACCCTTCCAGTAGTCCATAGATATTTACTATAAAAGCAGTTCTTTTGGAAAGAATCACTATCCTTTTAGTGATTGTCTAGAAAAATCAGCAATTTCTTATTTGATATTCAGAGAAGCAGTATAGTGTAGCAGGTGTGTTAAGGCCTGGACATTTGCAGCTACCCTGCTGAATGCTGGCTCTATCACTTGCTGTGTGACCTTGGGGAGTTAGTTAACCTCTCTGTGCCTCAGTTTCCTCACCTGTAATATGAGAACAGTCGCACCTACTTCATAAGGTTGTTGTGAAGATTAAGTTGAACCATTTAAGTGCTCAGGACCATACGTGGCCCAGAGGAAATGTTCTGTGTTAGTTATTGTTAGTACCAGCCGAACAGTTACCGGAAGTACACCAGTTGGGCCAGGGGATTTAGGCGGTGTACTGGTTGCTACGTCACTTATTGTAGTTTTGCTACAGTAAAAAGGCAGAAGCATCACTGTGGGCCGAGCTTGGCCGGGAGGTTGTTTTTTTGTTTTTTACCTGTTTCACTGCTACCATTTTCCTTTACTCCCTCAGAAGAATTTAGGATCTTGGATGCTGAAAGGAGGACGCAGTCAACCTCATCCTCTTCCTCAGGATGCTTTTCTGTAATAAAACAGCACTGGGCTTCAGCCTTTTGGGAAGAGGGAAACGAGGCCTGGGGAGGAGAGTGACGAGGCCTAGGGATGCGGAGCGCGGGCGCGCCGAGCGGCCACCGGAGGGCGCGCTGGGCCGGAGGCTGGGCGGGCGCCGGGATGCCTTCCTCCTGGCCGGCGGAGGTGCGCGGCTGGTCCTGCAGATCCGCACCCTAGGACTCGCTCTGGGGGTAAAGGGGCCGGGGTCGGGGAGGCGGCGCTCTCCAGTTCCCGTCCACCTCCCAGGGCGCCCCCTCAAAGGCCAGTCCCACACCAGCCTGGCTCTTACCCGGGCTCATTTCTGCTACTCAAGGCCTCTTCTCAACTGCCTTCCCTCCTCCCAGGCATTCTGCTCGGTTGCTTCTAGCCCGGACATCTCGTTGCTTAGCAACGGGGTGGCGGGGACCGCGCGAGGGGCTGTGGGGGACGCGCGCAGCGGTGGAGGTGGGAAGGAGGAAGATGCGCGCTGGGGTCTGGGGTCCCGGGTCCCAAACGCCCGCCTCGTCCAAGGGGCGCCTGCAACGGTCGCGTGTTGGGAAGGTACTACCTTCGCTTCTGCTGCTAAGCCGCTTCAGTCGTGTCCGACTCTGCGACCCCATAGACGGCAGCCCACCAGGCTCCTCTGTTTCTGGGATTCTCCAGGCAAGAATACTGGAGTGGGTTGCCATATACTTCTCCATTGCATGCATGCATGCTAAGTCGCTTCAGTCGTGTCCGACTCTGTGCGACCCCATGGACAGCAGTCCACCAGGCTCCTCTGTCCAGGGGATACTCTAGGCAAGAATACTGGAGTGGTTTGCCATTTCCTTCTCCATCCACCTCCGCTGTGTCCCGCAAATCCAGTGACAAACTCATTAGGGCGCCCCCCTCCCTGCCTCCCGCGTCTCCCCTGCTCATCCAGAAATTGATCAGACTCTGACTTAACGCAGCACCTGTTGAGCTGAAGTAGTGTGGACAGAGGTGGGGTGTTTGGAGAGACACACACACCTAGGAACTCCCCTTCTACTCTGATCTCTCTGATTGCCATTTCATTGTTTTATTCTGTTCTGTTCCTCTTGTTTCAACCCATCTGTCAGGTCAGTTTCAGCGATTTGGGATTCAAGCTATCCTAGACAGGGACGTCTATCTGCTGCGGTTAAAAGAAGACCCCTATTTCCAGTAATGAACTTACAATAGCAGTGTATTGAAACGTACACATTAGAGCTGTCACAGAGGCGCCAATCTTTGTAGAGCAAGCTGCTTTCCTATGCAGCTGGGTAAACCACTGGAAAAAGACAGATGTTGCTTTGGAAGCAGGGACTTGTTCAAGTAAAGACGGGTTGACCCTGGCCACAGTCAATCCCCTTGCCCATCAGAAAATGGGGCTCTTTAAGTGAAACTATTAAATGAGTGTACGTTATTATTTTGTGACAACAGCCATTATAGATGGAATATAAAATAATTGAAAGTTCAGATTTTAAGTCACAGTAAGGAATTTCAAGTCATGATGGAATAATTTATTATGTAATAATTATGTGCCTTGATTTCATGGAAATGAAGTTCTTTATCATAGTTCCATTGTTTACTAGCTGTAAATTTCTCGTTCCCTAGCCTATAGAAATGGCCTCTGGAAGATTTGGCAGTCTTTCTTGTGGTGTTGTAGACAGTTTTGGCAAACTGTAATTTTGAGAACTTAGGTTCCCCACTGATGATTGATGGTGACAAAGTTAACGTTTTCTGAAGAGCTGCAAACGTTTTCATCAATATATCTGTCAAATTACTCTTCTGAATAAACTTCAGTATTTTGAAGGGAGAATGTAGATTAAAAAGCATTACATTTTAGGAAGTTAATCACTATACTAATGAAATTTCCATAACAAATAAGAAATTACTATAAAATAGTTTATTTTATGCAATATTATATATTAATATCTAATAACATGATAATATAATGTAATATTCTACAATAGCTGATTTATCTGTGTAATGTTTGTGGGTTAGGATGGCAGATGTGTACACAGAAACTACTTGTGGATTTAAATGGGACGATTCAACCATACCATTCAGTACAGGATATAAAAAGCAGATGATAAGAGCTACAGTATCAAAAACTCAAAGTTGGCCAGTGTGCTAACTTCAGTAGATGTCTACTCTAATTTTAAGATACTTGCCAATCAATTCATCAATGAGAGCCGCAGTTCTTTACTTAGAAGTTCAGTTGATTTTAGATGTTACTTCAACAAGATCATTTGATTACAAGCTTCATTTTTCTTTTGTAAACTAAAGAATAACTTTTAAGAATAATTTATTTGTCCCCAAATCATTATCATTAATATACAACAAGCCCATCTTTGGAGCCCACCAAGTTATAATACATTTTAAAAATATCTTTAATAATTAAAGTGTCTATGATATGAATGGTATCCCCTCAGAAGAGGCCTCTTGTGAGGGCCTCATACCAAGAGACACGTGGAGACCCTGTTCTTTGGTGAGAGAGAGAAACTGGATGGTTAAGGAGAGAAACTGTCACCCCCAAAATGGACGTATTTGGTCACTTTGGGGAGTTTTTATTGCATTTGTGAATGTATGTCCAGGAAAGTCTTATCTGATTACTCGTGGCCCCACCTATCATGATTCCTGGGCCTGTCACATTGAAAAGGTTGATGATCCCAGCTGAAATTGGTGAGCAAAGTTTAGAATCAAAACACTTACTCTGAGGGATGCTCAATTTTTCCCCTCCCTAGTGTAATTATTGCCCCAATAATTAAGTTTTTGGTGAAATATTCTTAGCTTATACTTCATGGTGTTGAGAAGTGTGGAATTTCATGGAAAAATGTTATTTTCCAGATTTGTATGGGAAACACTGAAACATGGGAAGGTTTAGGAACTTTTCAAAAACTCTCCTAACTGGTCAGTGCTAGACTTCTTGATTCTGAAATCCTAGTTTTGCCACAAATCAGTTTATTATTATTATTTTTTTTTTGCCCAAAGCAAATCACAGTTTTATTATATAGGACAACATTTCATCTAAATTTGACAAAAGTAAGAGGAGATATAAATATTAATGTTAGAACTAAAAGTTTGTTTCCCTGATATGGTGTCACATGTCACCTGTACTATTTTCTCAGTATGGTGAGACTGTTTCTATTTAATTTGACCTCATATCAGGTGGACAGTGGAGAATTTTCTGTCAGGGGATATGCCTTCTCTGGCCATACATGTCAGTCAGTCCAGAAACTGCTGTGAAAATGTCTGATTTGTTTATTTATTTTTTATTGTGAAGCTCATTGCTAAAGGTTGGAATTAAAATCTGTACTGCCAGTTTGTTTGTTTTTTAAATCTGTGAGTCACAATATTTCAGAATCTTCAAATAGTAGCTCTTCTTACAGAATCCATTTTCACCTGTTGACTAACAGCCGCAGAATCAAGAATCTGGAACAAATTCAAGAGCTTGCACAAAAACAAGCTAGTCAAATCTATTCTTAGCAATTTATTACCAGACTGAAATACTTCTGGGGTTTTAGCTCCAGAAGATCTTTTTAAAAACCTGAGATCACAAGGCTATCATTAATCATAGCTGAGGTCTATAGTAGTGTGAAAAAGTGACCAAGTGAGTGAGTGAGTGAAAGCCACTCAGTCGTGTCCGACTCTTTGCGACCCCATGGACTATACAGTCCATGAAATTCTCCAGGCCAGAATACTNCTCCACGAAGAAGTAGCCCTTCTGTTTGAGGTTGAGGTTACAGTCTGCGCATACGAAGCACTCCGGATGCCGGTATTTGTCCCGCGCTTTCACAACCGCACCACTGGTGGGGAGAAAGGAGACCCTCGTGAACACACAAACACACACAGCCAAAAATATGACCCAAAGGAAGACAACACTGCAGATAAGGCAGGTGTTTCACATTCAGGAAAGAATAGCTGCAAAACTGGGCGCAGCTGTGGAACTGATGCAGTTGCCAGGGAGAGCCGAGACAACAACAATAAACCTTCATGGGTTTCTCTCTGTTGTTCACCTGTGAATATTATATTTTTCAGATTTTTTTTTCGAACAAATTTTCTTTTCTTTCTTTCTTTTTTTTTTTTTAGAGAGAAATGATAGGATCTTAATGATCTCTCCCCATTGTTTCTTTGGAAGTAGGAGAGATAATGCAGATAATCAATCCTCTGCAAAGGAATCGGATTGTGACCAAGGCTGTTGTCTATACAACCAAAGTCCCTCTGCTTAAACTGTTCTAGCTTGGTGGTCCAGCGTCCACTCTATGGAACACAGAACACATCAAAGGGCAGAGATGGAATTTCCATGGGTGGGTACCAACTTGGGAGAAACAATTGTTGGATTGGCCAAAAAAATCCTTTCGGGTTTGTCCATTGTGGCATATGGAAAAACCGAAACAAACTTTTTGGCCACCCCAATACTCTGGGTAACATCACCACCTGTCGTGTGTTACGAGGTCCTCTCTGCCCGCAGCCCCCTGTCCTGCTAGTTTCTCTGTCTCCCAGCCCCCTCTGTACTATAAGCAGGCTTATCTCCTTCCCCCACCCTCCTGGGATGCCTCCTGGGTGACTAGACTGATAGCTCCTCAGTGTGAGAGCTAGTGACAGGGGAACAGAAAAAGGGGATGGAAGACATGCTCCCACGGGCCAGGAGGTGGAGGGACTGCAATGATCTGGTTCACTTGAAGATCTGAAACTAGCAAGGGTGGCCATTTACACCTAAAGCCCCTTAAAATGGAAGCTGACTGTGTGTCTAAAAATCATATGTCAGTATTTGTGCAACTTTAAGAAATTGACTAAGGATAATGTGTTTTAATGAACAACTGGGTGACCCCCATATTTGTTTTCCTGGGTTTATACAGAAAAGGAAGAATTCAAAGACTATGCATCAACAAAGGGAGGGCTTTTGAAGTGAAGTCATGATTCTCGGAAATGACTTTTAGGATATACTTCTGGGGCAGTTTCCTTTTACGAACATATACCTGAAATTATAAGTCAGGATTTCCAGCTCACCTTCTATGCTAATTTGGGGGTATACCTAAAAGGATTTCTGGTCAGACTGCCCTCAGTGTTGTGGACATTTATATTTCAGTTTGCTGAATAGAAATTTGTCTTATGTAAAATTTCAAGTCTCTTCTAGAGGAAGTAGGGAACTGACGCCAAGACTGATGGTGAATTTGGGGTTGAAAACGAAACTTACACGATGCCACTCCCGCACTTGTCACAGAATGGCATCTTCTGCGTGCCGCCAGCGCCGCCGTGGACCTTTGTGACTGGAGCCCTCACGCTCCTAGTTCCAGCGGGACGGTCATCTGAAAAGCAAAGTGCTTCCATTTATGGCCAGGGAGCAGCTGGCTACGGTTGATACTTTGCTTCTATTTTAAGGTGTGCACTTTAACCTGAGGAATTCTTAGTCCTACCCACAATGATCATTTGGAAAGAACAAGGATTCCTTCAAGCATAATTTATTCTGAAACAGGACCTTAGGAAACAAAATTAGTTAAAAAACTGTTGTTGTAGGGAGCTGTTACCAAATGCCCAAAGGAACAGAGAACATTTTGCATCTTTCTTTTTTTTAAATTGTGGTGAAGTATACATAGCATAAAATGGACCATCTTCGCCATTTTAAGTGTGTAATTCAGTAGCACTAAGTATGGTCACAATTTTGTGCAACTGTTACTGGTACCTATTTCTAGAACATTTTCATCATCTAAAACAGAAACTCTGTAACCAGGAAACATTAACTCTGTATTTTACTCTCCTTCCAGACCCTGGTGACCTCTGTTATACTTTCTGTCCCTATGACTGGACTATTCTAAGGTCCTCATATAAATGGAATCATGCAATATCTGTCTCTATGTCCCTGGTTTATTTCATTTAGCAGAATGTTTTAAAGGTTCATCCACGTTGCAGCATATATCAGAATTTTCATTCCCTTTTAAGGCTGAATAATAGCATACTTTATGGATATATACCACATTATGTTTTTCCATTCATGTGTACATAGTCATTTAGGTTGTTCCCAACTTTTGGCTGTGGTGAATAACGTGGATGTTGTGAATAATTCTGTGGATGCTGGTGCATAAGAATTGGTTTGCGTCCCTGCTTTCAGTTCTTCTGAGCATACATCTAGGAACGGAATTGCAGGATCCCATGGCAATTCTGTTTCACTTTCTGAGGAACCGCCATACTGTTTTTCCCAGTGGCTGCACCATTTCACATTCCCCATCAGCAGTGCACAAGGGTCCCCATTTCTCCACATCCTCACCAACACTTATTTTCCATTTTTTTTTATAATGGCTATACTCATGGGGCATTTTGCATTTCTGTGCAACTTCTGAAGGACGGTATATATCTTTTGGACATGGAAAATTATTGGTAAGAGCATGAACTCTGAAGACCCCACGAGTGGGCTGCAGACCCAACTCTGTATCTTACTGGCTGTGTGGCTTTATGCAAATCCACCCTCTCTATGCCTCATTTTCTCTTTTGTTAAATAGGGGAAATAACAGCTCCTACCTCACTGAGTTATTGTGGGGATTAAATGATCACATGTGCAAAGCAGCTCAGCACAGGATTTGGGACATAGTGAGTGTTCATTCCAGTGTTATCTAAAAATTTGATGATTATGATAGCCTGGGATATGGGGAAGGCTGAGAAATCTTGCAGTATTTTATGATCAATAAGCTAAACTAGCCCTTGACTACTGAGATAGGATTTATCTTTGATGATCTTTTACCATCAAGTTGATGGCTCCTTAAATGTGTTCTGGATGTTCTCCTCCTAAACCAGGCAACACTAAATCCTTTTACACCAAAGAGTCATTTGATGACTGATGAAAATCAGTTTTTAGACTCTCATTCCCATTATGCTTGCTGCCCTCCCCTCCCCTGACCCTTGCAATAACCTCTGTCAACAACGTCTCAGCAGACATTCACGGACTGCTCACCAGGGCCATCGTTCACTAGTTCCTGGAGCACCCTGAAGGAGCCCGACTGGCGAGGCTGACTAGGTTCATTCCGATTGTCGTGGAGCATCCGGTACACATCCGACTCCGGGGGCACGGAGGCCGTGGGTTCACTGAAACAAAACGGCGGGCGAAGCCGCGTCAGAAGCGTGCGTATGCGCAGGAAGACACAAGATATCAATAAGCAGTGACTGCTATATTTACGGCAACTCCCGAACGGAGATTCCGTATTCTCAAATTAATCTCTATTACAGCTAAGTATAATGTGAATCCACACAGGTTGCCTTAAAAATATCATTGATTAACCTGGGGGTCACTTCAGCACTTCTCCATGTGGAAGAATCTTTTGGGGGGCAACTGAAACGTTGTTAGGAAATAGTAATTTAAAAAATAATTTGTGCGTCTGATGGATATATAATTATAATGTGAACAAAATTAACCTTTAGAAATAAAAGACCACATACGTGTGATAGAAAGTGCATGAGTGAGCCCAGTTTATCTCAGTCATAAAGATGTTAATACAATTCAGATTCATTTTTGATATTAAACCAAATATCAAATATGGTTTAGTTTTGTTAATTCCTGAATCAAGGTAACATTTTTGCCTGTAAATCGAAGAATTCAACTTGTCAGTGTTTGAAAGTGCATAATATAGTGACTTTCACACAGAAGTCAGTTGTATAAATAGCTACATTATAATTCATTTACAAAAATGATGGATGATATATTTTAATAAACTTTCTACAAATATATTCATGATGAACAATAAAAAATGCCACAATAAAAATACATGTCAGGCACTGTAATATTTTACTATTTTGTCATTTAATTGCATTATCTAGAAAAGGTAGTTGCTATTTGCACAAATTTTTATTGCCTATATCATATTTGAAAATAATCATCTTACCTATCTGAAGCTCCTTGCAAATGGCTTTGAAATACATTATTCTATTATTATCTCATCCCAAGGGCTATCTTTGGGATATTGTTACATAGCACTTGTAAGCATCATAATACTTTATAATGGTTCTATAATATTGAAAGAAGTAATAAGGTTTTATCTTCTAATAAATCTGAATTGAAAAGTACTTTGAACAAATATACATAATAAAGAAGAAATTAGTCAAAATAGAGACCAATGGAAATTAGATATCTACATTAGTAGCCTGAGATATTCACTTACAAACCTTTACTCATGGCACAAATAGTAAATGGAAAAATAATTAACTCTTCCACAAGATGCCATTAGAAGAGACAAAAGGTATCATTTCTTTTAAAACTTCTCTGAATTTCCCATCCCTTCCCCAGTTTTTGATACCCAAAGAAGAAACACAGTATCCCAGATTATAAATCACTTTTGAGAAGTACTGTACCAGACATTTGTAAAGTACATTGTAGCTCTTCAAAAGACATGTACATTTCATCCTGCCATGATTTCATTTTATTGCTGTTACATAAAACTCTGCTTGCTTGAATTCTCAAATCGCCATTATCACAAGGCCTAGATATCTGCAATAAATCCTTAGTACTTTTTTTTTCTTGAAAGCTTTCTTTAGATTAAGACAATGTTACAAGATAACAGTAAAGTTGACATTGCCCATGTGTTTAGTTAATATGCCCACGGTTCAGAAAGGCTCTTATTACCTCATCGAGGGTGTTTCCCCTAGAGCTGTTGAAACCTGACCCTGAAGTGTTTCCATAATATTGTCATCTGAGTACAACTGCATGGGTGTATTAAATTGAGCATGTACAATCTTCACACCAGGAAGTTCCATTTCCAAAGGAATGTTAGGGGCCATCTTAGCAGCAACTTTCAAGTCACCTGGGCAAATAGTACTAAGAGTACTGACAGAAGAAGGGGTGCTACGCCCACTGCCGCCGTCAACACCGGACGGAGTACTGCATCCACTGTGTTAACGACCACGTCACACAGAAGACGACACAGGAACCAGAAAGTCCAGACAGGGGAACACAGAGAACAAGTACAGAGAGGTTGAAAGTAAGAGGTGAATTAAATCAAATGGAAAAGAAATCTTTATTTCTGGCTAGAATTTGTTTTAGAAAGGGAACACTTAAAAATTCACGACTGAAAAAAGTTTCCCAGAATTAAAAGATACCGGTGATACTGCATTTTTTGGCTCTGCTGTACTAAAAAATATGCTCTGCTAGGTGAAAGCTTCATGGGAAAAGAGTGGTGTATAAAGGAAGTGGCTCAGGGGAATTGCATTAGCTGGAATCCGTTTACATTTCTGAGCTGCAGTATTTAAAATTAAAATATTAGTGAATGATCCTACACAAATAGTAATATGAATATGCACTGTGAAGATCCAATCAAATATTTAGGCTAAACATTGCAAAATAAGTATTTTCAGAAATATAGTTGAGCTTAATTCAAAGTAATTGGCAACTTGAGGTTATGTGATAAAGATTCTGTTTTATGACATTTTATAAATATTTTGTTACTATTTTAACTTTTTCTATTTAATTCTCTAATTTTGTGAGGATACACTTTAAGAAATTGTTTGATGACTTAATATAGGTCCTAGAAATAGCCAATAAATGCTTGTCACCTTGAAATTAATAATTAGCAAATAAAGTGATCTCAGACTCTTTGGATGCAACTTAGGGCTAAGATATGTATATATATTTCTTTAATACACAGCTATTTCTTGCAAAATTTTGAAAGCACATATATATTTTCATGCATATTTTTCATTTCCTTTTAAAGTCAAGTTGAAGGAACTTACCAAAACATCAGAAAGGCGTCATGCAATTTTAAGAACAACTACAGAAATTTCATATTCTCTATGAATAGAATTCTCTACAGATATGAGGTTAGTTATAACTGACATGCTGATGACTAAAAGTCATTTTTCTACATACATTTTAAATGCAGCATGACAAATGCATTTTTTTGAAAAATGGAATATATTGTGTTTTTTTTAAAGCATAGTTATTTAAGACAAAGCCAAGGAAATATTAGTACTGATGTCAGCTTCTATCATGTCTGCAAGTTAGTGTTGCTGTAAACTCAAGGCAGAGAACAGTTTATATGTTGTGTTTACCTCAAAGTCAGTGTTCCCTTAGGGCTCAAGTATGGCTCCTGCCTGCATTTACTCTCTCGGGCTATTAATGTCAACCTCAGGCCCATACAGAGAGCAAAAACTCCAAACCCAATATATTGAGGATTTATTTTGTTGGCTTCATCAGTGTTGCAGCCTGGTTAGTCTGGGCAACCCATGTCACTAAATAAATTACAGAAAAAATTTTTTGTGTTGTGTTAGCCAATCTGACCTGCACAGACTAAACAAAGCAGGTTAATATGAACGTGCTCCTTCACTTCCTGGCTGTTGAGAACCTGTTTGAAACTCAGTCAGTAAATTGGCTAATCACACACAAAAATATCAAGTGGTTTATTCACCATTTTCATAGGCTTAACCAACTATATTGGTTGACTTCAGTTGATAAAAGAGTAGAAATGAAATTTCAGTTAGAGTGTAATTCAGTCAGGATCATATTGATTTGACCTCAGTATAATGAAGTTTATTAAATTGTAATTTAGGGATTTGAGACACTGAATTTCAATATTGGGAGACTGGAGCTTAAAATAGTGAACCTTTTCCACAAGCATTTTATAATTACTCTGACCTTACTGTGTCCCAGGCATGGTGTTAGATAGTGGAGATATAAACTGTGGTTAACTCGGAACTTACAGATAGAACTTATTTTACAGTCGTAATTAATATTATTTTCCCCCTCTTATTAGTGTTCTTATATACATGCATGTCTGTGTACATAATTTTGTTTAAGGAGAGACTGTGTCTTCTATTTCCTAGTTTCTTAATCATTCTATTTAAGGGCTCATGTCTATCTATTCACATAGGAAATAAAACCTAAGCAAATGACAATTATCTTTTTATACATTTCTGGAACGATTTTAAACAAGCTCTTGAACTGATGCTTAAAAAATAGTTTTCATGGTCTCCAGTCACTGTGGAGATGATCATGGGTCAGTATGACCTATTCCTGTGACTTGGAAAGGTAGATACTGCTGAAATTTCATGACATTGAACTATTGACTTGGCAACCTGTAAGGCTGATGATACATTCAATTACTATCATACAACTGGATAGATCATTAGACACAGAACTCATTTCCCTGCTGTGTATTTGGATTTTTAGGGACATGCTTCCGGATGCAGCTTGTCCAAAAACCACTAACTGGATTGTATTTTATCACTTGGATCTATAAAATGCCTTGTATGTACTTTTAATGTTAGTTTTGGCTTTAAACATTTACATATTTTCATATGAAAACACTTTTCTTTTAATATGGGTCAGTTACGATGAAACCATTAAAAGAACCCTATCCACTACTTTGGCCACCTCATGCAAAGAGTTGACTCATTGGAAAAGACTCTGATGCTGGGAGGGATTGGGGGCAGGAGGAGAAGGGGACGACCGAGGATGAGATGGCTGGATGGCATCACGGACTTGATGGACGTGAGTCTGAGTGAACTCTGGGAGTTGGTGATGGACAGGGAGGCCTGGCGTGCTGTGATTCATGGGGTCGCAAAGAGTCCGACATGACTGAGCAACTGAGCTGAACTGAATTGACCTAGTATTAAGACCCAGGGAGATGACTATATTGGTATCTACAACTTACATCTGATTCAAAAGTTGTTTACTAATGGTGTAGTTATTGCTTGGTAAGTAGTCACTCAAAATTCCACCTTGATGAATAATTATTTGGTAAGAACAAGAACAAGACCCAGATACTCATGATGATGTGATCACTAATCTAGAGCCAGACATCTTGGAATGTGAAGTCAAGTGGGCCTTAGAAAGCATCACTACAAACAAAGCTAGTGGAGGTGGGAATTCCAGTTGAGCTGTTTCAAATCCTGAAAGATGATGCTATGAAAGTGCTGCACTCAATATGCCAGCAAATTTGGAAAACTCAGCAGTGGCCACAGGACTGGAAAAGGTCCGTTTTCATTCCAATCCCAAAGAAAGGCAATGCAAAAGAATGCTAAAACTACCGCACAATTGGACTCATCTCACATGCTAGTAAAGAAATGCTCAAAATTCTCCAATCCAGGCTTCAGCAATACGTGAACTGTGAACTCCCTGATGTTCAAGCTGGTTTTAGAAAAGGCAGAGGAACCAGAGATCAAATTGCCAACATCCGCNTTTCTTCAATTTAAGTCTGAATTTGGCAATAAGGAGTTCATGATCTGAGCCACAGTCACCTTCCAGTCTTGTTTTTGCTGACTGTATAGAGCGTCTCTATCTTTAGCTGCAAAGAATATAATTAATCTGATTTTGGTGTTAGACCAATATTCTTCTTAATTATGCCTAAACCTTGACTTTGCTATTCAGAGCGTCTAGTGAATTCAGATTTTATTAGGAAAAACCAGAAAGAGTGCTATCCTTGATATAAATTCTCAGGTCACAGAATTCAGGTAGACCACAAAAAGACAGCATGTCACAGCACCTTAGTTTTCTAAACATTACTCTTAAAGATTTTTGCATTAATTATCTCCACTCCCACAGACTCAGAACTGGAAAAGTCATGTTTTCCTTCAATCTCATTTACCATATTGCACTGATTCTAAAACATGCATTTTGTTCACATTTTAACACTCCTAAAATCAGGAAGGATTTTACCGTTTATACCATCTTCTCATTCTTGTCACCAGGGGGCAGTCGAGATATAGCAGTCAGCCTCTGCGTGCTAAAACAAATGCTTAACTGTGGTCACTTCAGTGATGCTATATGCATTGCTGGAGCTACAGACATGCAGTTTAACTTCCACTCCAAAGTGTTTTTAAAATTATACAAAGTCCTTAAACAACAAAGTCCTACTGTATAGTACAGGGAACTATATTCAACAACCTGTAATAAACCATAATTGAGAATATGAAAAATGTGTACATATGTATAATTGAATCACTTTGCTGCTAAGTCACTTCAGTCGTGTCTGACTCTGTGCGACCCCATAGACGGCAGCCAACCAGGCTCCGCCATCCCTGGGATTCTCCAGGCAAGAACANCAGGTGACAAGCATGGAAGGCCCAGCTGCACATGCAAGGCTGCGGGTGTCCCGCTGGGCAGAGGGCCTGGGGCTCAGGAAGGAGAGGGGATGGGGCGGGGCCACACTGGCCACGGAAGCACGCGAGGGCTTTGGGAGAGAGCCCCGTTCCTCAGAGCCAGACTCTGCGGTGACTGCGTCCTGCCGCCCTGATGGGAAGGGGCACTTGCCCACAGTCCTCAGGAGCAGGAAGAAAAACTTCACAGAGCTGGAAATAGGAAGGAGCTCCCTGGCCTGGCTGAGGGGCTGGCTGGTGCCCGCTGTGCAGGAACCCGCCACTCCCCACACACCGCCAGGGAGCTGGCAGCTGCACCCAGCTCTGCTGCACGGCTCCCCTGGGGCTGCGATGCCCGCGACGATGCAGTCTCCACAGCCACCTGTCTTCCGCTCCATAAACTGACACTCCCACCTCCACCCCCGCGGAGCCCGAGTCCATCAGTCAACCAGGTATTTACTGAGGACCTACAGCCACAGGCTTCCCTGGTAGCTCTGGCGTAAAGAATCCACCTGCCAAAGCAGGAGACATAGGAGATGCGGGTTCTGTCCCTGGGTTGGAAGGATCCCCGGCAGGAGGGCACGGCAACCCACTCCAGTATTCTTGGCTGGAGAAACCCATGGACAGAGGAGCCTGGTGAGCTACAGAGGCGCCTACAGAGGCTGCAGTCGGACACGACTCAGTGATTAAACAAGAGCACAGTTGTTAGCACGGTGGTGCTGGTGTTAGGGCGCTGTCTTCCCGGGGCCTCCACTGGGGCCAGATGGGAGCCAGGGGAGCACAGCTTCCCAGACTGCAGCCTCGGGGAACAGGTGAAGGGCCCAGAGCTCAGGTGCCAGGTGGAGGCGCAGCCCCGCAGACACGTGGATGGGGCAGGTGGAGAATGAGACGCTGCCCACCTCTTCGGGACCACTGTGAGAATTTAAAAGGAAGAAGCCCTGTGGAGAGGGGGACAGGGCCAGGCGCTGGCCTCTGGGTGACATTTCACGAGCCAGGTGCCAGGCTGCGACGCTCGGAACCCAAGCGTCCTCCAGGGAGCAAACACATGGCAGTGAAGGCCGGGCAGCCACATGCAGGCGGAGAGCGGGAAGCCCGACAGGGCCAGAGGCTCCTGGAGGAGACGCACTTCGTCTCTCATCTGTTCCACAAACCGGAATGGCACTGCCGCTCAGGAAAGCCAGGCCCTGCCCTGAGCTCAGGGAGACACCCTGGGGAAGGAGGGGACGCAGAGATCACACAAGCAAACAGAAGACAAAAGTCCAGGTGCCGTGGAGAAAAAAGAAGTCAGGATGAGAGAGAGTCAGAAAGTAT
>SJYV01016857.1:2292491-2315521 GCA_006410875.1 Neotragus pygmaeus | reverse complement strand
TGGAGGAGGGCATGGCAACCCACTCTGGTGTTCTTGCCTGGAGAATCCCATGGACAGAGGAGCCTGGTGGGCTACAGTCCACGGGGTTGCAAAGGAGTTGGACACGACTGAGCGACTAGGCACCAGAAGAGAAGTCAGCCACGTGAACAATGGGGAAGGAAGCTCCAGAGGAGCCAGCAGGTGGAAAGCCCTGGCTGGAGGTGAGCCTGGCCAGCTGGGGGCAGGGGAGGGGGGAGCGAGGTGACAGTGGTGGGGACCGATGGGCGGGCCCTCACAGCATCTGCTCTCGGTGAGATGGCTGGGGGCAGGTCAGGGACGCGATCTGGGATTTCAGTAGGTCACTCTGGCTGTTGTGCGGGGAACAGGCCATTGGAGGGCAAAGGGGGCAGGCGAGCAGTCAGGCCACTGCAGTGGCCACGTGACGGGGCAGGGTGCTGTGCAGGAGTGCGGAGAGGTGCTCCAGCTCAAGATGCAGCTGGAAGGGCTGGCTGGGCTTTGACGAATGAGCAGGATTTTGATCAATGGGGAGACAGGAAGGCGGTCCAGACGGGGCACGAAAAAGGAAGTGGGGCTTTTCCCACCGTCACTAAACCAGTGTGCTGCGGCTCAGTCGTGTCCGACTCACTGCGACCCCATGGACTGTAGCCCGCCAGGATCCTCTGCCCATGGGATTCTCCAGGCAAGAACACTGGAGTGGGCTGCCATGCCCTCCTCCAGGGGATGTTCCCGACCCAGGGGTTGAACCTGCTTTTCCTGTGTCTCCTGCACTGCAGATGGATTCTTTACCTGCTGAGCCACCTGGGAAGCGCCCCTAAACCAGAGATGCCCCCCTCCAGAGCTGCAGCGATGGAGTCGGATGACCAGAGTGGCTGCTGGGTCCCCGCGCTGTGAAGAGCAACCCTGGCTCCATGCCCCGCAGCAGCCCCAGAGGAACAGGGCCAAAGCTCCAAGGTGTGGGCACTCCAGGCCCAGAGATCCCACCTTATGTGGTGCGTCCACTCCGCTCAGCTGGGGACTGGGTGCCACCACCCCCGCAACCACCAGGTGGCGCCCCCAGCTGGGTCGGAGCTCTGGATTGGCAGGGAGGCAGAGACCATCCAACTTGTCACTGATTCTCTTCAACCCGGTCACTTTCTGTGCTGCCGGCTCAATTTTTCTTTCATTAATCACCCCATGGAAATTCATGCTCTCCACGCTCCAGATTTAAGGCTCTACAAGCCAGACCCTGGAATGAATACCAGGAGACCTCGCAGCTGCCAGCTCACTACTGGAAAGGAGGGAGGCTTTGGGACCTCCAGAGCCACCAGGCGCTCTGTGCTGGAGACGCCCTCCCCCCAGCCTCAGGCCTGGGAAGGTCCTCGGGGCACTAGGAGGGCACCTGATGCAGGAAACGCCAGCATCTGAGGTGCCAAGGGACGGCACTCCAGCTCCCCCACCCCGCGGACGCTAGGAGTGGGCCCCGGGGGGATCCTCAGGCCCCTCCTGGGGGAAGGGCCCCCATGCGGGAAAGAAACCTCAAAAGCTCAAAACCTCTACGCGCTGGTCACCTCTGGCTTCAGGCTTCCAGCCTCTGACGTGCCGTGCCAGCTCCCCAGAGCCTGCCTGGGAGGGGCAGCTCTCCCCGACTCCCAGCCCTGCTTCCCTTTCTCTTCCTGCCCTAGGTCGCCTCGCCCCAGGGAAGACTCGGGTCGGGCCTGCTGCCAACAGCAGGGCAGCCCCCACCCCAAGCTGCCAGTAGCTGGGACCCAAGCCCTGCATCTTCCCCTCAAACCCACACCCCCATCCCTGCCCCACAAAGGCCACTGCTGATGGCATTCGGGCACATTTCCTCCCCAAAGCAACGTGTTGTCTCAGACCCCCACCAGCTAGAGTCAAGCCCACAGCTGGAAGAACCTCCAGGAGAAGGCAGGGCAACTTGGAAACCAGGACCCAGCCAAACTCCCAACCCAAAGACACCAGGCACTTCACTATACCAGCCGAGCCTGGCAGGCATCCAGGGGCCTCCCTGACCACCGAGCCTCCCTGCCTCCTGCCCCACCCCCAACTAAGGGCACTTCCAGGCGTTTTCCACCGGAGCTCCAAATGAACCCACTTCCAGCTGTGGGAAAACCCCTGCATTTGCTGGTGACTTCAGCGTAGAGCAGTGCTTCCCTTTGGCAGGGCCCACGGGTCTCACTCCTCCAGGCTCACCCTTTGGAGGGACTCTTCAGAGCCAGCATCTTCCTCACCACCCTGGGCCCATCCAATAGATGCACAGCAGGCAGACTGAGACCAGCAGGCTATGGCCTCATTGATCCAGTCCACTGTAAGTAGCCAATACCCCATGGCATTTTCCCATCTTCAGTTGAAACCACATTGATTTGTAGTTTTAACATACGCTTCCGCCACCTCTCCTAATGTACTTTTCACGTAGCATCCCAGTTCTCTGGGGGTGAAGCCATAACCTCCCCTGAACCAACCCCCCTCTTGAGCTCCATGTCCCCCACTTGCTTAGAGCCCAGGGACAGATACTGCCTGTGTCCCCCACAGCGGCCACCATTTCCCCTGCATGTGGGACAGCCTTCCCTGGGGTGACCTTGTGCACCAGGGCTGAACATCCCTGCCCAGCCCTCTGTGTAGACGTGCTGCCCACACCCATGAAAACACCAGCACCTCCAGGCCAGGTTCACAGCTCAGCCATTTCACTCCCATCGCGGGGCCCAGAGCACGCCTGAATACTACAGACACATTTATTCCATGAATGAGTGGATGGGTGGGTAGATGGATGGATGGAGGGAGGGAGGGATGGATGGATGAATAGATGCATGTGTGGATAGATAGATGGATGGATGAATAGATGGATGGGTAGATGGGTGGATGGATGGATGAATAGATGTATATATGTATAGATGGATGGATGAATGGATGCATGTGTGGATGTATGTAAGTATGGATGGCTGGATAGATGGATGGATGGATGGACAGATGTGAACTCCCAGCACCTCTGGGCTCAGCTTCACTCAAGCCCGTCTGTTCCCCAGAAAATTGGTTTTTAATGGAAAACTCACTCTGGCCTACAAGCACTTGTGTGACCTGCCCTGCATGACTGAAAAAGCAGCTGTAAGCCTGTTCCCACAACCTGAGCCTGAAGCTTNGATATAAGGCAAGGAGGAAAAGGAAAGGGCACTACACTAAATAGGACAGGATATATTAAATAAACTACAAAGAAGTACATGCTGCACAAAGCCTGGGAGAGTCCATTCTTCGGAATGTGGTTTGTACGGTCCTAACGTGGGGCCAAGAGCTGTCAGCAGTTGGGTAAGAGGAACCAGAGGTTGTTTAATGCTGAGTCCTGGCAAGCCCTTAAGGTCAAGAGGTTCTGGCCACGATGGTGGTAGTAAAGATTTGGTTGATAATTGCTAGGTTGGAAAGATAAGTATCAGGAAGGCAAAGACGCGGTCAGGATGGTCCACAGGGGTCCCGGCAAAGCAGTGGGAATCTGCAAACTGGAACTGAGGAAGCGGGGCTAAGCTCTGTTAACTCTGGGCTGTAATTGCCAAACCACTTCCCAGCCTTTCTCAAAACACAGAGATATATATTTAATAAGCGCGTTGGGGAGTTTACAAAAGGCATTTTGTTTGTAATAAGCGACATTAGGCAAAGTTTTCCTGTCAGCAAATAGGACTGCCACTTCTATTCCCGTGTTGCTGCATGTAAATAAATCGCTCCTTTTAATGTAGCCCAGTTTGAGATTCCTGTAAACGCTGGGGATAAAGAGCTTGTTTTTTACTTTTCTTGAGACAAACCACATGAAGAACCCAGGCAACAGTGTGCCATCTAGGCCTCTCCCCGCTCCTGGAAATGCAGAACTGGAAATGACTTGTAGTAAGAGGGTTAAGGAAGGCACATCTCTTCCAGTTAGCCTTTCTCAAAAGGGCAGAGTAGAAGGACCCTACTCCTCTTTAGTGAAGCCCTTCAACATTTAGCATCCTCTATCCTTAGAAATGCCTAAATCTAAATCTTTTTTTGTTAAAATTGAAGCCTCTCCTCCTGTTCTCAGGGAAAACAAAGAACATGAAACCAGATTGCGAGTCCAAGTTAGGTTCTTCCTTTAATCTCACTCATATTCTCTCCCTTCATAGCCCACAGCGTGGTTTGCAACCATATACTTATACATGTATTTGTTTATTGTCTCTCTCTGTCCTCATTTATGGTTTAGTACCCCAAGGGCAGAGAGCATGTCTGTTTTGCTCACCACTGCATAGCCAGAGCGCAGTTCTATGCCTATGCCTCAGCAGGCTGTCAACAGATATTTGTTCAATAAATGCGAGAGAAGGTGGGTGTATAATGTCGAATCTATCATAGTTCCTTGTTTAACGTCAGTGCATTTGGTGGGCATTTTTCTGCCACTGCCATGTTAGATGCAGTCAGTAAGTCACTCTGCTTTCGCATCAGCTCCCTTCATGGTATCTCCAGAGATTGTTCAAAATAATATTAATACTCCAAAGTCTCTCACTGTGACTAGGGAAGCCTCTAACTAGCCTCCAGTTTTTCTTCCATCGGTCAGTCTAACAAAATTGTAATAGTTTAAGCTTTAAAAATATCACATTCAAGGCTAGAATGAACCATGGGGTACTGAATTAAAGTGGGAGACATGATTATGAACTCATGGTTAGCTTAATATAGATAAAGAATGATTCATACAGAAATAATTATAGAAATGTTTATTTACATGGTTAGTATACATGTATTTATTTCCCAAATCTGTCTGCTAAGAAAGATGACAAGCAGTTATATCCCAATATCAGCAAGTAAAACCACCACCCAGATCTTGGTTTCTAATACTTTTTTTCCAATAAAATGAATCAGTGATCTTGGGAGAAATGACAGATCCTAAGGCTTCCCTGGTGGCTCAGATGGTAAAGAATCTGCCTGCAATGCAGGAGACCCAGGTTCAATCCCTGGNTAAAATTAAATACAGTCACCTCTCCAAATCCGTGGGTTCTGCATCCAGGATTCAACCAACCAAGGATTGAAAATATTTGAAAAAGAATTCCAAAAAGTTCCAAAAAACAAAACTTGAAATTGCCACATGCTGGCAACTACTTACATAGTATTTACATCGCGCTAGGTATTATAAGTAACCTAGAGATGATTTCGAGTATACAGGAGAATGTACCTAGGTTATGTGCAAATACTATTTTATATAAAAAACTTGTTCATCCTGGGGTTTTGGTATCCTTGAGGGGTGATGGGGATAGGGGAGAGAGAGGGGTGGAGTCCTGGAAACAATTCCTCAAGGATACCGAGGGCTACGTGGGAAAAGACCACATTCAACTGTAAATATTTCTTTCTAAAAGTTCAAATTTCCAATATAGTTTATATTAAAGTACTATTCCGTGTTAAAGCCTAACATTTTCTATGTTGGTACCCGGGTCCGTATACAGCATTCTCAGTCACAGTGATCTCGATCCTGGGTGTGCTCGGTATACAAAGGAGGGAAGAGGAAGTGAGTGGGAAGGGACATACTGGCAGGAGATGTATACAGTCATTTTACATCATGTACACAAAAGAAGCCTGTGCTTTATTCCAAACTGGACCATTTGTGAAAACAAACTTTCTGTAACTTGGCTATGATAATAGATCTACCTTCAGGGTGGTCCAAACATTTAAGACAGAGATTCCTTAGAAACTTTTGCCAGAAGAAAAGCTGCTCACTTAGAGATGTGAACCTTCTGTGAAATACCTAGGCCAGCTGTATACAATGTTTGCAGTAACAATGCCCTCCCCCACACTAAACATCCGCAACTTAAAATTCACATTGCACCAAATAAAAAGCACCTTTGCCTAGAAACTACTTTCCCACAAATCGGATCACAACCAATTTGCTCAAAAATTTTTTTGAGATTGTTTGGTGTTTGATTTATCATCTGAGCCATCAGGGAAGCCCCAATTTATCTCACTTCTAATTTTTTTTTTTTTATGATACAGAGTTTTACCTGGCTGATTAATTGGATGGTAAACAATTATTGGGTGGGGACCCTTTGTCCTAATTTTGTGAACTGTAATTTCAACTGATGGAAAGAGTTATTTTGTAAACCATGCTCCCCAGCAGAGGCTGGAGCAGAGGACCACTGTCTATGTAGCATTGCTATCATCTGCTTTCGTCGAGTGTGAGGAAGGGAAGGGAGGGCATTGCTTGTAGGATAAAAATTGAATTGCCTTGAGGACCATATCTCATTCATGGGACTTATTCTGGTGTCCAGTACAGGCACTGGTGTTTTAATTCTTTGCATGTTTAAGAACTTACATAAAACAAATCAATGAACAAAAAAAGTTATCCTTTTTATTTATTGAGGGATATTTCTGAGAACATAACTTGCACCTACTAGGAAAATAAATTTATGTCAAAAGTGAACGATTTAATAACTCATATTGTGTCTATTTTTATTCTGTAACATATATGAGGTACTAGACACTGTGCTTGCCACTGAATAGCATCCCCCTCCAAAATTTGCTGGTTGTTGCCAAGAGGGGGGGCATGCAATCTGTGGGATACAGATGTATTCAAACAACTGTGGTACAAGGAGTAATGTAAGGAGATGTAGGTCAAGAGCTACAGTAATTAAGTGGATGAAATGATGGCTACCAGAATCAGGCTGGAGGAGTGTATTTAAATGGGTTTCCAGAGGCACAGAGGACGGTGGAATGGGTGGGGAAGAGAATTCTGGAGAAAAATGATAGCAACAGCAAAGCCATGTTAGAGAAATCATAAGCGGTCCAGAGTATGGGCCCCACTACATATTTATGGAGTGAGAGGAAGAAAGGAGAGAGAAGAGAGGGAGGAAACGGAGTTGGACACTTGAGAGAGAAGGTGAAAGCCGTGAATGACATGTTAAAAACCACACATTCTATTCTCTATAAACCGGGGAGGCCACTGAAGGACTTTTAAAAATGGAAAGATAGGATCAACCAGCAACCATCTCAGAGATGGCTGGTGAGCATATGCATGGTGAATGGCGAAGGAAGACAACTAGGTTTCAACTTATGAAATCTTGACCGGGGACAGTGGAAGAAAAAGAGGAAAATGATCTGAAAGAGGTAGCATCAACAGGACCTGGTGATGAGTAGGATGGCACAAAATACCTCTTTGGAAATATCTGTACAATAAGCAGAATCTTTCATGTGTTTGGAGGATGCAGGCTTTGGAAGCAAGTCGACCTGCATCAAAGTCTATCCCACCACTGTGGTCATCAGCAGGTTATAAATCTCTTGAAGCCTTACTCCATCTGCAGAAAGGGATATTACTACTACTACTCTGATAGGATTATTGTGAGATTCAAGTGAGTGAGTGGGTATGAAAGGCTTAGAAGAGTGCATGGCAGGCAAAAGTAAACTAATGCACACACAACCTCATCCACTACCTTTTAACACAATATAAAAATTATGGAATTAATACAATTATTCTACCACCTAATTGTAATACTGATAAGTATGTTCATATCTTTTAGTCTTTTTCCCAAATGATTTTTAATATTCTAATAATTTCAGTGGAAGTACTCTCAATTAGGTGTTCATTAAAGCAAAGACGTTCAAGTGACTATGTTTTCATTTATTGAATAAGAATCTACCGTGGGAATGGCTTTGGGTACACTTGGATAATAAAGTGTACACCTATTAGAATAATAAAAGGTATACCAATTAGGATAAATTTATAAAGTTATCTCAAAAGTGAATGACTTAGTCACTCATATTGTGTCTACTTTTATTCTGTAACGTAAGAGATACTAGACGCTGTGCTTGGCACTGAGTAGCCCCCTAAATCTGCTGGTTGTTGCCCTAAGCAGAGGAGCATGCAATCTGGGATACAGATGTATTCAAACAATTGTGATACAAGGTATGATGTAAGAAGAGGTTGTAGTTAAATTAAATGGATGAAATGAATTAAGTGGATGAAAACAAAGCAGTGTAGCGGTATCTACTGTCCTTGAGTTAAATTAATTGAAGAGAGAATCAGTAGTCAAATGAAATAATCATATGTATTCATATGCACTGTTATTGAACCAAGTGTCACTGTGAGTGACACAAATTAATTATGAGCTAAAAATTCAAACAGAATTGGCTTCCCAAATAATAGTTGTCATTATAGCAAATATATTTACTGATAGCTCCTGCGGTCAAGTGCAAAATGTTAAGTTCTGCTTTGAAATAAACATTGTTTGTAAAGTCAACAACTCAACATTTCAAGCATAAGATTAATCATATTGATATGTTCTACAGTAATAGCAAGATACTTCTTTTATAAATCACTGAAAGGATTTTTGTGACAAAGTTGTTTCCCTAAGATTTACTATAATATGATTTGTTAGGATTTATAATATAAATAGGATTTGTTAGGATACAAAAGCTTATTTCATTTAATATAAACAAATGAAAACTATACTTCAGAAACTTTAAAAATATTTCTCTGTAGAGATAATGGAAATTGTTTCCTTTGGTAGATCCATAAAAGGCATTGCTTGGCCCAGATCATTGAACCATTTTCTGCCTAATTTACTTAGGAACATTTTGGGAGTATGTTAAGTTCTTATGTCCATATGAAAACACATGTCAGATGTGTTTATGTTTTCAAAAAATGTAAAACAAAGCTTGAAATGTTCCATGCATCTGTATGTTTTGAGATATTTTTAAAAGCCATTGGTTCTTAAAACCCATAAGTAGACAAGAATTTAGAATTCTTTGTTCAAAGTCTATGTGAGTCAGATTATAAAGTATACATTTATAAAATATAGTATGAGCAGTAAGGAAGAAAATAAAGCATAGTAAAGATATAAATATGTTGAGAGTTTATGTTTTAAAATTAGGTTTAATATATATATTTATATGTGATAATTGAAATAATAACAATTTTGTGTTAAGACGATGTTAGAAACAAATCAACTAGGTCAACTAGAAATTTACTGACTGGACAGATCCTGAATTTTTTCACTTGCTTTTTTCTTAATTGGACAATACTTTAGAAAATAGTAAATTTAAGGAAAGCTTGATTTCGATAATGAGGTATTATCTTCAGAGTTACTAGTCTGAAAGATGGCTCTCCATCACATGAAGGAAGCTGTCTGACACGTTTTCTTTGTAGTTTGAGTTATAGGTGATGATTTCTAAGCCAAGTTCCAGCTTTGGAAAGTATTTACTCAAAATGCCTGGAAAACTAGTAATACAAATTAGTAACTTTTCCCCTGTCTGGGCTGATATGATAGATTCCAACTTCGCCAGCCCAGGTGGTGCCCTGCGAACAGCGCCCTGAACTTTTTATCCAGACAAGGAAAGCATTCAGACGCGCATCTCTCTCCAACAAAGCACCACTACTGTCTCCGCTTTTCAGATCCCCACCTCGTTTGTGACTGAAAGGAAACCTGGCTTCGAGGGAGAGAAGGCTGCCCACCTAGCAGGGAAAGCACTCAGCCAGTTCATCCCCATAGGAAAACTGTGGGAGGTCAAGAGGCTGCAGACAGAGACCATCAGGACGGACGTGGTTAATTCTCTAAGCCAATCCGTATCCTCCGAACTTTGTTCGCTGAGATGCTGCCGTCCCTCGACCTGTGAACCCGAAGCCAGGACCCACCCAGCACACCCCAGTGGCTCACTGGCCGCTCTCCTCCCCCGAGGGGGCCCGCGGCACGCGAGTCCCTGACTTGCAGCCGAAGGATGGAAAACACCTACCCTGGTGATGACCAAAGGCTGGTTGAAGTCTATGCCCCCCGAGAGTCTGAAGCCCCAGGGCGCCGGCCCGGGCAGGACCACGTTTTGGGGCATGGTGCCTCCTGGCACGGCCTTGCTCGGGCGGGGCCGCAGCGAGTGTCCCCGAGCGGCACGGCCCACTCCGCTCCCGGGGCAGTGTCCTCGCTGGACCGCGACCCGGGAGCTTTATCCCCGCTCCCGTGTGACGTCACTGGCCTCCCCTCCTCCCCGTCCCCTCCCACCAAGGAGAGCTCCAACTTTGGAAGAAAGAGACGTGCCAGACCCGCGGGAGTTTACAGACGCACCGGCTAGGGCGCAGCCTCCCAGACTCCTTGGGCTTAAGGCTGGAGGAGGCTTCGGGTTACAACTCTCGTCCCTCTCTTAAAGTAACACCTGTCCTACTGTTTATCTTCTGCTTGGAGAGCCACAGGGAACTTCATTGGAAGTTAAAAGCAGTTAAACCACAGACTCTATACTTCAAGTTAAAAGAAGACCAGCATCATCAATGCAGTTGGTTATTGAGCAATTTTGAGTTCTGCAATGGTGGCTTACTAGTGTGTGATCCTGGCTAAAGTACTTTAATTTCTTAAGCCTCAGTTTCCCCCGCAGGGAATTATGGTCCTTCTCTGGTAGGGTTGCTGTGAGAATTAAATGAGCTATTTCTGCACATTGCTTCGCACCGCATGTGGGTGTGTACCTGTGCACTAAGTCACGTCAGTCAAGTTTGACTCTTTGCGACCCCATGTACTCTAGCCCACCAGGCTCCTCTGCCCGTGGGATTTCCCAGGCAAGAATAATGGAGTGGGATGCCATTTCCTACTCCAGATCTTTCCCACCCAGGGATAGAACCCGCATCTCCTATGTCTCTTGCCTTGGCAGGCAGTTTTTCTTTTTTACCACTAATGCCACCTGTGAAGTCCTTATGTAATCTATGATAATATAAATATATTAAACTTCTATTTAAAAAAGAAATAAAGAAATCTAAAAGTGAAAATATTATGCAAAGGTCCCCAATCCAATGGGTCATCTAAAAGTGTATATGTAAAGATAATTCGTCAGTAAACTCAAAGTGTTAGTGAAAGTGTTAGTCACTCAGTCGTGTCCAACTCTTTGTGACCCCATGGACTGTAACCTGTGCCAGGATCCTCTGTCCATGGAATTCTCCAGGCAAAAATGCTGAGTGGGTTGCCATGACCTCCTGCAGGGGATCTTGCCCACCCAGGGATCGAACCCAGGTCTCCTGCATTGCAGGCAGATTCTTTACTGTCTGAGCCACCAGGGAACCCCAGTATACCCAAAGTATCATTTAATTTTGATTGGAGTAATTGTACTTCTCTCAAATTCAGTCTGTAAACTTATGTTTTTGACACACGGGTGGCGAGTGTAACAGAAACCCAGGAGCTGAGACTGTCCTGTGTGAGCCGTGCAAGAAGACCCCTGAACAGGATGAAACTGGGTATAGGAGAAAGAAGGGGGTGGGTGTTCAGTGAACATCTTAATTGTCCAGGTGCTACGGTGATTGCTTTATCCCTGTCCTCTTCGTCCCCATGGCAAGCCCATCAGATTGCTCTTTTCCTTCTCAATTTTTTTTCTGGTAAAGAAGTAATTTCTTAGAAGTTTCTTGCATAGATCACATAGCTAATAAGTGATACAGTTGTGATCACAAACCCAGGTCTGCCTCACTCCAGGGTGTGGCTGGTGTAGGTCTGAAGACAAGGATAGTCTGAGGGGGGTCCTACCTAGTCTCCATGTGGAATCAGATATTTCTTGTGTTATATTCCAGGATGCTCTGATTCCCAAGGAGAAGGGGAGGGACAAGGGATGAGAAGTATGAAATGCTTAAAAAGCCCAAGGATGAGTGTCTTGGACTTCATGCCCAATACAGTAGGGCTGTCTCACTTCAGGTAAGAAGAGCTGGAGTATGCTTTATTAGCAGCCTAGTCTGTTTGTATATGGTTTTAAGACTCAGAGAGGGGACAGATTCAGGAAGCAGAGAGCAAAGTCGACTAGCCCAGAAATCGTGTAAATCACAAAACCTGGGTTGGAACTACTTTGTCCACTGTGGCGGGTTATATAAATTCCTAGCGGATAGGTGTTTTCTGGTCCCAAACAGTTCTTTCATCCTCTCTTCCTTCATTACTTCTCTTTCTGTCTTTAAAGGAAGAGTATGTGTTTAAATCTGAGACCCCCTCAGTCAGTGGTTCTGAATTTTGATGTGCATTAAGAGATTCTGGGGGGCTTCCCTGGTAGCTCAGATGGTAAAGAATCTGCCTGCAACGCAGGAGGCCTGGGTTCTATCCCTGGCTTGGGAAGATCTCCTGGAGGAGGGCATGACAACCCACTCCAGTATTCCTGCCTGGAGAATCCCCATGGACAGAGGAGTCTGGCAGGCTGCAGTCCATAGGGTCTCAAAGAGTTGGACATGACTGAACAACTCATCTGTTGAACTCAGTTGTTCAGTTGTGTCCAACTCAGTGCAGCACATAGCACAAGACAGCCTGGGTGCTTATTAGAGATGTGGACTCCTGGGCTCCACTCTACAGAGATCTGAATTCAGTTGCTCGGGCCAAAATCCACTGTGGGTGGTCTGTGGACCACACATTAAGAAAAAGTAAATCAACGCATAGGATTCTAATGTCTTATACTGTGGCTTCATATGTGTGGTTCATCCTTTCGGAAATGTCCTCTTTTCTCTATCACAGCCTACTGCCTTTCCACATTTTCTGGGAAGACTTGATTGGCCACCAGTATCTACCTCAAACATTTTCTTGACTTAACTCTTATTTCTTGTTGTTACATCTTGATTTTAAATTTAGCTCTTCTCCAGTATATCCAAGCATCTGCTAATGTGATGGATGCTGGTATTAAACACAGGGACAAGGGATGAGTCTGTATTTTGACAGGCACATAATCTTCCAATGATGATGTTTTATTTTTATTCTTTACTTTTATGTATTTATGTATGTATTTATTGGCTGCTTGGCATGTGGGATCTTAGTTCCCTGACCAGGGATCAAGAATTTCCCTGCATTGGAAGCATAGTCTTAACCACTGGCCCACTAGGGGAGTCCCAAGGTCGACACTTTCCTGAGAGTTATTTTGCATTCCCAACAAGACAATAGGTTCCTCCAGGGCAGGTGTCCTCTTTCATTGGAATTTACCAAAACTGCCATCTAGTGCTGGGTTTTGAGGAGGTGGTCGATAATTACCGATAAGTGTGCCGTGATGCACTAAGCCACTTTAGTCGTGTCCGACTCTTTGTGACCCGCCAGGCTCCTCTGTCCATGGGATTATCCAGGCAAGAACACTGGAGTGAGTTGCCGTGCCCTCCTCCAGGGGATCTTCCATAGGTAGAAGCAGGCTTTGGACTTGACTGGAATTGGTTGGATTAGGGAAGCTCATTGTTCCTTCTTGACTCTCCCTTCCACAATAGTCCTACCAAGAAGCACCTTCCCTGACAGCTTCTGTTATGCTCATTGTTCACAAGGATTTCGGCTCCCCCGGCCCTACCTTGCTGGTGCTGTATTTGCGTGTCTTTGCTGGTATGGGCCACACAAACCAACTTATCCTGGGGCCCGGGCAGCTAGCCAGTGCTCCCAAGCCCTTCCCTGCATTGTATCTGACTTCCTCTTTGTTAAGAGCCCGTGTGATTTTCATGCTTTGGAGGATTTGGGCCCTTGTGAAATCTCTGCTGGAGAATTAACCACACTGAATTCCATGCTCTGTGCCTGCCCTCGGTGCTGGCAGGAGCCTCCATTGTTTCGTTCCCACGTTGTCACACTCCTTGGGACCATGCGATGGTTCAGCTCGAGTTCTTTTGGTATTCCCCTCCGAAATGTCACTGAGTTTTCCCACTGTTTGTACTGAATCAACTAATAACAATCAAGAGACTCATCAGTATGCTGGAAATGAGAACTGAGGCACAGTGAACTGAGCAGCAAATAGGGGCGACTTCTGGGTACCAGCCTCTCTTACTGCTGGTGGCTGCCGTTTGCATGCTAGGGCCTTTGCAAATTGCAGTGTTACAGAGAGAAAGAGAGCGTTGGTCAGAGGATGAGAGTTTTTTAAAATCATGTTTTCCCATTGAAGCCACTTATCTGGGGTATTTTCATCCTTACTAGATTGTCTTCTGGGTGGACTTCAAGCTGAGTGAGGGCAGGTTGCTTCCCAGCACTGGCAGCTTGAGGAAGAAGCTTCTTTCTTTGTGGACTGCTTACTTGGTTCTAGTTCTGCCACAGCGAACTTGATCAGAAGAGCTACTATGGCGTGTCAGGCATTGTGCTAAGCATTTAACAGGCTAGCTATTTCTGATTCCTAAGACAATCCTGGAGAATAGATATTATTATGAAACTATTATTCAGAAATAGGGACTGTGAGAAGATAAGGAAGCTACCTAAGATCTTATACCTAATAAGTGGCAGAGTTGGATTCAAGCTTAGATCTGTCCCTTTCTGCCACTTCCTGCTTCTTCTATTATTTCACAGTGCTTTTTTTTTTCTTTTTTCTTTTTGGCTTTCTCTCTTGTTAGCTTTCTCTCTAGTTAGGGAGCCCCTGGCTCTAGAGCATGGGTTCGGTAGTTGTGGTGCACGGGCTTAGTTGCCCTGCAGCAGGTGGGATCTTAGTTCCCTGACTAGGGACGAAACCCATGTCTCCTGCGTTGGAAGGCAGATTCTTAGCCACTGGACCACCAGGAAAGTCCCTTCATGTTGCCTCTTAATGGACATTTGCTAAGGTTTATCCACCCCCAGAGAGCCTCTAACAACCTCTCCTGGCCGTTCAGTGCCATAGTTTGAGGTCTTTTAGAAGCCAGAAGCTTGTTTCCCCTGGGGACCTAGGTGGAGTCACAAATCCCAGTGGAAAAGGACTCCTCAGAAAGTTGGAATTGATCTCGCTCACTGCATCTTGTTCTTGATGTTTCAGGGTCCCTAGAAATTCCTGCTTAAATGGGTCTTGGGAAATCAAATACCTGATCTTCAGTCAAATGGTATTTTACTTGGTAGGGTTAACTGCCCTCAGATTCTATCTAGATTTCTCTTTTAAACACACTCACGAGCCATTTGAAGAGCCAAGATAATAGTTATAATAGAAATACATTGGAACTCATGCTTCGGTAACAGAGACCATGTGTTTTGGAGCTTTTCTGTTTGGAGTCAGTTTATCATCACTATAAAAACATTTCAGATGAGAACAGAGTGAGTGGAAACCCTGGGGAAATGTACAGGGAGCTCTAGACTTGGATGGCTGGATGCCTGGCCTGGATTTAGTCACCCAGAAGGTTTGAAGGGAAGCACTAAAGCTAGAATTTAATCTATCACAGACGCCTTGGCCATCTCCTTGAGCGTTTCCACCTGCTTCACCACTGGGCCGTGTGACTGGTGTCTGAACAAATAAAACGTGTGTGTTCTGTACTTGGTATATCAGTTTAGTCCAGATAGAACTGGGTTCCATACACAGTCATCTTAGTGGCCCCATGTTTTCTTTTCTTAAAATTCTTCAAGACTTTTAAGATGAAAAACGGGGACAATAACCAGTGAGTAATTACTATATATAGTCTGTGTTTATATTATTTGGACAATGTTATTGCTGTTCTAGAATAATGGGCTCAGCCTCCACTTGTGTGGAGGAAAGTGAGTACTTCTGTCCCATTTGTCCCAGTTTTCTGGTCCCACGAAGGGAATGAACATTTCAGGTTCCAAGTCCTGGCCAAGCGGTTATAGTTGGAGGAAAAGCCTTCTCACTACAGGAAGGCCATCTGCAAAGCACACACACTTGCTCTTCCTCCAGGATAATGAAACCTCTAAGTTTTATATGTAGAATTGGATGTTCCTGGTACAAACTAAAAGCAATTCAGTGAAGGCTCTGGTCTACTTATTCCATTAAAATTGTGCATCTCTCTTAGACCCTGTCATACCAGAATTTTCTGGATTTTTTTCCTGGCACGTATCACTGGAAGCTCCTGAGTTTCTTCAAAAGCTCCCTTCCATAATTGCCTCTTAAATGTCAGTGGTTCCAGGCTCATCTCATGTTCTGGAATCTCACTGTGAGGTTTCATAAAAGCCTGTGGCCTTTTTTTCTGCTTAAAAATTAAAGTCTGGGGACTTCCCTGTGGTCCAGTGGTTAAGACTTCATCTTTCCGTGCAGGGGGTGTGGGTTCAATCCCTGGTTGGGGGACTTAGATCCTACATGCCAAAAAAACAAGACATAAAACAGAGGCAAGGTTCTAACGAACACAACAAGGGATTTAAAAATAGTCTATGTTAACAAACAAACAAACAAACAAACTCAAAAAAAAAAATCTGGATGGCTGGCTGGCTTCCCTTGTCAGCCAGCATGGAGGCAGAAGGCCTGGAGAAGGGCTCCGTAGAGCTGGAAACCTGGGGAAGGGAGTGACCGGAAACCAGAGGCGGAGGAGGAACAGGAGGAACCCAAGAGGCTGCGGCGAGAGACGGATACCCCGTGTGTACATGGCAGCCCCCACCCCTTCAGGCCTCAGCACATAAGGAACCTTCGGGAACCTTGTCGGCACACATGGAAACTTTTCAGCTCTGTGAGGTCGGGCGCAGTATTTTTCCAGTGAGGCCGCGGGTTTGTGAGGTGCTAGAGGGAGGTCGCAGGAGGAAAAGCAGTCCAGGTGGCGCGAGGCCTGCGCCGAGGGCTGGGTGTGTCCTGACACGCGAGGAGGCTTCACCGCGCGCCGCGGGCCCTCCCAGGCGCAGCCTCCGCTCCAGCAGCCGCCGCGTGGTACCTGGTCCCGCCCCAGCGAGCATCTTGCAGTCTGAGCGCCAGGTGTGCAGGCAGAGCCCGAGGGGTTAGGTTGGCCGGGGCAAGGGTGAAACCGGTGTGTGTCTTCCGGGTGTGGTGCGCGGACAGCGTCTCCTCTTGGCACGTGGGGACTCAGCCTGCCCGGACGGCTCCTGGGCCTCTGCCCGGTGACCTCCGAGTAGGAGCTGAGGGCCGGACGGCAGGGCGGCCAGGGGGACGGGGACCAGTCGCCTGGTAACCGCTCAGGACCGGCCCCGCTGGGACCCAGGGCTTCTTGTCACCTGGGAGTCGGACACCCTCAGAGACCATGGAGGGCTCCTCACTGGTCAGGAGTTCTTGAGGGGCAGAGAGGGCCCTTGCTGGCCGAGCCGATCTACTGATAATGGCTATAGCCAGGTGGACGTTCCATGGTGTTTATCAAACGAGGCATCTCTGGTGAGTACTCAGACACGGGTTTTATAGGCTTCTCCATCTGCCTCCAGCTTCTGTTACTGCCAGAGTGAGACACCTGGTTCTTAACTAGCGTGACTATGACTATTGCAGATGTCTGGGGTTGGTTGTTTTACTCATTTTTAGCAGCAGTATCTAAATGAGTTTTTAATTCTATTCTATTGTGTTTTTTGGCTGTGCGTGGGGTGTGTGAGCTCTTCAGCTGTGGCTTGTGGGCCCCAGAGCACAGGAGTCTCAGTAGCTGTGGTGCATAGGTTTAGTTGTTCTGCTGGTGTGTGACATTTCAGTTCCCCGACTAAGGCTCAAAGTTGCATTCCCTAAGCTTAACCACTAGATCATCAGCGAAGTCCCCTAGATCTCTGTTTTGTCTTTGTTTCTTGACTGCTTTCCTCTTGCCCTCTGGGCCCCTATAAAAATCTACTTTCAGGCCCCAAGAAGAGTCTTTGTTTTGAGCTAGAATGATACTGGCTAGTCCACACAAATGTTTACTAACCATGGTACTGGGAGGTAGCAACATCCTTTTTGTTTAGAAAACATTAAAAGGGACAGGGGTTAATGGGCTGGAGTGGCTTGGGAGCCTCCTTCCAAATATTTTTTATAGAAAAAGATATATTTATATACTGTATATGCCTTTGTAGTTTATGGTGGGTGGGGATGGTCCCTGGATAAGTTCCAACTTCGTCTTTGTCTCATTCACTCACCTTCACTCCTCTCGGTCTCAGTCCCCAGTTCAGCTTAAACCCTTTTCTATGTATCTAATCAACTTCTCTGCCTTCCCTGGTGGTTCAGTGGTAAGGAATCCTCCTGCAATGCAGGAGATACAGGTTTGACCCCTGGGTTGGGAAGAGCCCTTGGAGAAGGAAATGGCAACCCACTCCAGTATTCTTGCCAGAAAATCCCATTAACGGAGGCGACTAGCAGGCTACAGTTCATGGGGTCACAAGAATTGGACACAACTCAGCAACTAAGGAAATGGCAACCCACGCCAGTGTTCTTGCTTGGAGAATCCCAGGATTGGCAGAGCCTGGTGGGCTGTCGTCTTTGGGGTCGCACAGAGTCAGACACTACTGACTTAGCAGCAGCAGCAGCGACTAAACCACCACCATCACCAATCAGTTTCTTAGGCCATGTTACTAACAGTTATGTGATTAATTACTTACTCAGTCACTATATGAGAACATAGAATGACAGTGGGCAGTAACACGTGGCTCTTGGTATAAGTCTATAGACTACTGAAAAAGATAGATGTTGGGACTTCCCAGGTGGTCTAGTAGTGAAAGACTTTGTCTTTCAATGTAGGGAGTGTGAGTTTGATCCCTGGTTGGGGAACCAGGATCCCACATGCCTCCAGAACGAAAAACTGGAACATAAACCACAGAGGCAGTTTTGTAACAAATTCAGTAAAGACTTTAAAATGATCCACATTAAAAAAAATTTTTTTTAAAGGTAGATGTTTAAGAAATAAATGTACAGAAGGACTACAGGCATCATGACCGATGTGTAAGAGGGGTGGAGTGGAGCCATGGGAATCATGGTTGACTCCTTCTGGGTAGGTAAGCCATGCTCTCAATGTGGAGCTGATTTCTGATAAGAGGCTTCTGAGATGGGTCAGTTTTTACCAAGTCTTTCAGATCATTCCTGAAATCTGAAAGAACCTATGTATGTATGAATGAATACTCCATTGTGTCCAACTCTTTGTGACCCCGTGGACTGTAGCCCATGAGCCTCCTATGTCCATGGGGTTCTTCAGGCAAGAATACCAGAGTGGGTTGCCATTTCCTCCTCCAGGGGATCTTCCTTATCTAGGAATTAAACCTGCATCTTTTGAGTCTCCTGCATTGCAGGCAGATTCGTTACTCACTGAGCCACTGCGGAAGCCCAAAAGAGCCTAGTGTACTCCTATAATTGCAAACAAAGCTCCCTGGATATAGAGTGTTGGGTCAAGACCATGGTAAAGGTAGGCAAAGCCTGGGAAGTATTTGTGTACATGTGGTATCCCTGTGGTGCACTTATACATATTGTCTATGCTTAGACAAGGAGGGGTTCACAGACAGTGTGCAGAGTATCTCCAGAGGTGACAGAGAATCCCTGTAAGCCCCGAAGGGGAGCTGAAAACTGAGGTGTCACCATAAACCAAGACAAATCTCCATACGGCCTCATAGTAGATTAAAATTCTAGTCAGTACCCAGGCTTTTAAACTTACAGGAAGTGTTAGAGTGATAATAATAAATAATTGAGTTTCAAAAGAGATATATATATTCTGTCGTTACTTTCTTTTTCTGGATGTAAGAGCCATATATCGAAGTGTCTGTTAATCTTTTCCCTCAGAGAAAGGCAGGCTCAGATGTCCAAAATTTGAATTCTCTGCCTCTTTCCCTTCCTCTCCCCTCCGTTCTGGTGAGGAGCACCCCCAGTGTTGCTAGCCAAGGCTCAGACCTAGGTGTTGGCTCCCCTTCTCCTCCCAGCCACTGCAAATAATGAGCACTCCCCACATGTTGTATGATTCCATTTATCTGAATATTCAGAACAGCCAAATCCATAGAGACAGAAAGCAGATTAGTTGTGTCTGGGGCTGGAGACTGGGGGAAATGGGGAGTGACTATTTCATGGGTGCAGGATTTCCTTTTGGGGGAGATGAAGAGATTCTGGAACTAAATAGTGGTTCCTGAGAGAGAATGCCCTCAGTGAATGCCCCTACTGCCACCGAATTGCAATCTGGATGAACTTGGAGGACATTATGTTAAGTGACATAAACCAGTCAGAAAAGGACAAATACTGTGTAACGTTACTTAGATGTGTGTGTGTGTGTGTGTGTGTGTGTGTGTGTGTGAAAGTCGCTCAGTCATGTCTGACTCTTTGGTGACCCCATGAACTATATAGTTCATGGAATTCTCCAGGCTGGAATACTGGAGTGGGTAGCCTTTCCCTTCTCCAGGGGATCTTCCCAACCCAGGGATCGAACCCACGTCTCCCGCAATGCAGGAGGATTCTTTACCAGCTGAGCCATGAGGGCATGAGGGAAATTTAGATGAGGTATCTAAAACAGTCAAACCCACAGAAACTCATAGAAACAGGGGCCTGAGGGGAGGAGAAAATGAGGGACTGCTGTTCAGTGGGAGTAACATTTCAGTTATGTAAGGGGAATAAGTTTTGGGTCTGTTGTACAACACTGTGCCTCTAGTTAGCAATTCCATACTTTACGCTTAAAACTTTGCTAAGGGGGTAGATCTTGTATTAAGTGTCCTTACCACACAAAAAAGTTAACTTGAATCATGAAGGAGATCAGATCCATAATTCACATGTCATTAATCAGCTTACCAAAGATGATCAGCGAGGCAACTGGAGTTCTTCCATGCTTTTGATAAACTCTCCACTCTGATACTCAGCCAGAGTCTGTAGTCTTCTTTGAAGGTTTTCTGAATTCCTACATCAAGGAGTACTATCTTCTTGGAGCTGTTTACTTGAAAGTTAATGAGGCACATGAACTTGGTGAACATTTCCTGTTCTCAGGATAGTGAATGGTAGCATTATTCTTGGGGTCATCTATATTCTTAGAAATTAGAAGAGGTAGATAAAATTATGCATTTCTTTAGGTGAAAAAATGAATTCCTTTCAAGAGGTCATGGTCTTTGGGGAGTTTTCTATCAATGGTTATGCATTTTTGCTCTTCTGTACATACATGCATGCTCAGTCATGTCCGACTCTTTTGTGACCCCATGGACTGTAGCCCACCAGGCTCTTCTGTCCATGGGATTTCCCAGACAAGAATACTGGCGTGCACTGCCTTTTCTTCCTCCAGGGGATCTTTCCGACCCAAGGATTGAACCTGCATCTCCTGCATTGCAGGCAGATTCTTTACCAACTGCTGAGCCATCAGGGAAACTCTCTGTACATACATTCTGTCTAATTTCCCTGTTAGTGGATATGTGCATACTTTCGGTGTTTGGCTGGGCTTGTGGAGTGGTCTGAGGGCATGAAATAGGTTGTAGCCAGCCTGTTAATATGGCAACTGAATCCTTTGATTTATATTTCCCTAAATTCTACCCTCCAGATAGCAAATTGAGCTACCACAGATTAAAAGCTTCCTGAAAATGAAACCATGAAGGGATTTAAAAGCTATTTTGAAATGTGTCAAATATTGAAAAATGTTAGTTGATTGTGTATTTCTTAAGATATATATATATATATTTCTTAAGATTGTGTATTTCTTAAAAATCTCAGGGAAACAGTTTGATTATGCTAGTCTGCAAGTGAAACATAAATAATGACTTGTACATTTACCTGGCAGCATGACGTTTAGAAGAAGCCAACACAAAAAAGAAAACACTGCATCTGTGGGTCACAGTAGAGTCACAGAGACTCTACTATAAAGACTGCCTGCCAATCATATTTTACATGCTCATCTATTTAGTGGAGACATACCCTTTTGTCCTAGGAAAACACTGTAGGTTTTCTCTCTTTCCTGGGTTAAACTTAGCACATCTCCACCCATAGCTTATGGTATACTTTTAAATAACACAGGGCCCCACTGGAAGCAAGATATCCCTTTAGCTAAATATTTTTTGAAGGTGGATGAGATGGTGATTGACTTGAGAGGTTGGTGGGAGGCTTAGCAGGCATTCTTAGAATTGCAGGCATGTCTGATTTCATTTTACCAAGCAGTTTAAAATAGATGACAAAGAATTAGTCTGTCTGGGGGGCTTTCATATCACCTGGTCATCCAGCTGTGGTGGGGAGTGGGTGGAGCAGTGACAACCAGGGCCTCCACATCTGACAGCAGTGTATCTTTTTGTGGGTCTTTCTCTGTGACCCTCAAATTAGAAAAGCACTCTTTATCACAGATTTGTCAAAGAGAGTCCTATGATCCTTACATTGTGATATCTGGTTATGAAATTCAAATTTCAATTAATTACTGTTAAGAAATTCAAGACTTCTTTTCTTGATACTAACTTTCTATACCATATTCTGTTAAGGTTTTGGTGGGTTTTCTCAGAATTAGGACACATATTTTAACTTCTTTAAAGAAGATCTGAAGTTACTTCTAGAGACACCCACAAAAGAAACAAAGAAAAACAAAATTACCAAGTAGTTAAAATTGAGCTGGTTCAGTTCAGTTCAGTTCAGTTGCGCAGTGGTGTCCGACTCTTTGCGACCNAGATTTTAACTTCTTTAAAGAAGATCTGAAGTTACTTCTAGAGACACCCACAAAAGAAACAAAGAAAAACAAAATTACCAAGTAGTTAAAATTGAGCTGGTTCAGTTCAGTTCAGTTCAGTTGCGCAGTGGTGTCCGACTCTTTGCGACCCCATGAATCGCAGCACGCCGGGCCTCCCTGTCCATAGCCTATGCTTTTTGGAACTCAAGTTTTGAACTTCTAAGTTTGTCCACCACTTGACATCAACAAAGACCATTTCTTATTGCCTTTGAAGTAAATACTCTCAAAAATGAAAAACACATAGTTGTAGCAGGCAGGCCATGGAATTCCAGATTGTCTGGCATGTATAAAGGACCCATGAGCTGACCAGGCACTGAAGTGTTAGTTGCTGTCTACTAGGTGCAGTGTTGGAGAAGGCGATGGCACCCCACTCCAGTACTCTTGCCTGGAAAATCCCATGGATGGAGGAGCCTGGTGGGCTGCAGTCCATGGGGTTGCCAAGAGTCGGACACGACTGAGCGACTTCACTTTGACTTTTCACTTTCATGCATTGGAGAAGGAAATGGCACCCCACTCCAGTGTTCTTGCCTGGAGAATCCCAGGGACGGGGGAACCTGGTGAGCTGCCGTCTATGGGGTTGCACAAAGTCGGACATGACTGAAGCGAATTAGCAGCAGCAGGTGCAGTGTGGATTTTTTTTTTTTTAAGTTGTTTAAACTGCTTTATTTATTTTTTATTTTTTAATTTACTTTATTTTACTTTACAATAAATTTTTATTTTATTTTATTTTACTTTACAATACTGTATTGCTTTTGCCATACATTGACATGAATCTGCCATGGGTGTATACGAGCTCCCAATCCTGAACCTCTCTCCCACCTCCCACCCCATATCATCTCTCTGGATCATCCCCGTGCACCAGCCCCAAGCATCCTGTATCCTG